>JAZEWU010000050.1:1541607-1577644 GCA_036362915.1 Geotria australis | reverse complement strand
GGGCCGTTTATTCAGGCCAATTAACATAGGCAGTGTGTCTTTTGACTGTGGGAGGAAACCTAAGTACCAGGCGAAAACCCACGCGGACACGGGGAGAACATGCAAACTCAACACAGAAAGGTTCCCGACTCGATAATCGAACCCGGGACCTTCTTTCTGTGAGGCAGCAGGGATACGCAATGCGCCACCGTGCCCCCTAGTAAAATAATTTCCTCAGTTGGCTTAGTTTTCCATTGTGGATATTATTATTTGGCTTGGTTTTTTTCCAGGAAAACCTCACCGAGTTGCGAGACTTTTACGAGCGTCCTGCCATTAGACGGCAATGTTGCTGTTTATAAATGAGGAGTAATTCCCAGGTAAAAGTTTTGACATCGGGATGTTTGACCAATATTTGTGATAATTTGTGTTTGTTAAGACAAGGGAATGCCACACAGAACAGGGGGAGAACATGCAAATTCCACACAGAAAGCCACCCGAGTCGGGAATCCAGCCTAGGGACGTTTTACTGTGATGAACAAATATTACCATAGCGCCACCTTTACCACTCAGTGACAGTGTGAGTCACAAACTGAGCTGCAGTTCTGCCAAACATAATAATAATGTCACCTTTCAAGCCTTTCCACAACATCGTTTGAAGTGGCATCAGCGGCTGATACCACTTCGGGCGGCAAGATGGCGCCGCGCATAAATAAAGTCTCCTGAGGCAGTTCGATTCCCGCCCTCGGGAGCCTTTCTGTGTGGAGTTTGTGTTTTCTCCCCCGATTCTGCGTGGGTTTCCTCCGAGTTCTCCGGTTTCTTCCTACAAATGTAAAAAAAAATTGCTAATTTATTAATTGGCAGATAACTACATCATTTGTGGGACACAGTGTCTGGCAAACGTTGGCGCCGGCTGGCAGCAAGGCTGCCTTCCCCCCGCCTCTATGCGGTTTACTCGCACCTCTGTTGTTATTATTATGCTTAGATAGATGTTTATTATTACGGTAGAAAAATACCCAGTGAGCTTGCAAGCTCTTTACGGGACTCCTGCGACACAACAAACATCCACGTCTCGTCTATTACCCGGTGTGAAATTTGCGCGCGTTACAAATTGTATCATCCTATCCTTATGCTGCATATGTTACTCCCCACACGGGAGAGACTAAACAGGACCCTCTTACCCACTGTATCACCAGCACAGGATTTATCGCTTCTCGGTCTGTTTGCAGTGAACTGTGTTTATTCTACCGCGTGATGCTCTACAGAGAGTCAGGTCAGCAAATCCTTATCAAAGTCTGAATCCCACTCCTGACCTGCCCGTAATGTTTGTTAAATAGTTGAAACGGGATTACTCTTGCTCACACTGGGAGCTTGGCACCGCACAGCACGGAGCAGTCACTGGTGAGCCCTCCAATGCCTTTTTTTGTAATATGTTATAAAATGTTGCGTTGTATGCTATATAAAATGTTTGACAATTTTAATGTACACGTTTCTGTCTGCAAACGTGTAGCTTATCACTCTATTGTGTCCATTTAATAGTATACATTTAATGGAGAAAATGTTTAACTCGAAGGCTTTCATGACCAATGTTATCCATAGTGAAGCTCTGTTTATGAGTTTAGGTCATGTGAAAAAATGTGCAAGTGTAGTGCACCCGTCGATATGTTGGAGAAAACGAGCGAGCACACACTGTACTTACCTTCAAAGATGGTACCGACGTTTCGCTATATGGGGTATCTTTGTATGTCCGCACTGAGCGGTGGTCGGTAGACTTTACGACCAACCGTCGGCACTCGAAAATAATATAATAGGGCTACTGGGACAGCCGTCGTAAGTCCGGGTGGTCGTATGTCGCATATGTCGTAAGTCGAGGAGAGACTTTTATTATTGCAGTCAACGCGGGTTTTCCTAAACCATTGTCTTTCAGGCAGCCATGGGACATAAACGCAAATACAAGCTCCAGATTATTTCTACAAGCGGTTTCAAACTTCTGGGGTTGATGATGTTGTTCAATATTGTTCCCCAAGCAAAAGGTAAGGATACACCAGCTTTTTGACACAGTAGCAACATCTATGAGCGCACCAAACGCTAATGTTTTGTTATTCAGCCAAATACTTGGCTCGCTGTGTATTGCATTGCAATGTACTCTATTTGGCATAGTCAAGAGATAAACATAAGTGAAATTGAGAATTTCTTTCCAAAGCTGTTTTTTTCCACGGGATATCCGTGAGAGAATATATTATTATACCCGTCATTTTGTGGGTTGTTTTTTCTCCTAATAAAGGAAGATCATTTTGATTTTTAAAAATCTTAAGTATCGTTTGAATGTAGGATTTATTGCGCACGTTAGAAATTGTATTTATTATTGTAATAATGTTATTTTTCTTTCAGCCGGTTGTGGAAAGCCGCCGGATGTGCCAAATAGTTCTTTGCAACCACAGTTCTTCAGACGGACGTCATTTGAAAATGGTGATCCAGCAAGCTACCGATGCAATACAGGGTACAGCGTGAAAGGAAAAACATACCTTATAAAGTGTTTAAATAATAACTGGACACCCGCTGAATTCTCCTGTGAACGTAAGTATCGTTGCCATCGTTGCTCGAGGCAGTTCAATTCCCGCCTTGGGCGCCTTTCTGTGTGCACTTTGCATTTTCTCCCCTAGTCTGCGTGGGTTTTTGCCGGGTACTCCGGTTTCCTCCCACAGTTTAAAGACACGCTGCTGCTGCTGCTGCCTAGGCTAATCGACCTACTGATTAAATGTAATGATGTAGATTTGTCACGGCTCAATGTGTGACACTTGCTATCCATAGCAGTGTTTTCGGTATAACCGTGACGATTGACTAACTTTCCCCCTGACTAACTTGCGATGGAATGGCATCTGATCACAGCTATAGCCCTTCCGATGCATGTTGAGCAAAACCGATTGATGAAAATCTATGACTGTCAATGCTTATGTGATGTCAACCATGGGGAAAGATATAGATCTACAATGTTTGCTGAGGAAAGGGATGTCTGGTCCACTCTCCTTGGACTGCTGCCACCGCGACCCTCACCAGGACAAGCGGTTTAGAAAATGGATGGATGGATGTTTGGAAATGCTCCTATAAACTATTTTTGTTGTTGTAATAATTACATGTTTATTTTTCAGCAAAAAACTGTGGCTTCCCTGGAGAGGGAGAGAATGGTTACTGGGAAGGCGAAAGCTTCACCTTTGGAACGAGCATTGTATTTGTTTGCTACCCTGGGTAAGTACACACCTCATAATAATATAAACTATAAGTGTAACGCGCACATATTCATTCAATTTCGAAGGTAGCCGTTAATTAGTATTTTATTTTAGCTGTGGGAGGAAACCGGAGAACCGGGAGGAAACTCACGCAGAACAGGGGGAGAACACACAAACTCCACACAAAAAGGCGCCCGAGGCGGGAATTCTCTTGGCTTCGCTGTGCCAAATTTGTAGCTTTTAGGCGAGTATTATATGTACGTGTTGATTTTCGTTTGAAGGTTCGTCATAGCAGGGAGGGATGATTCAAGAACGTGCCAAGCCGATGGAACGTGGTCCAATGACGTTCCAGTGTGCGAACGTAAGTAAACATCACATGCCGAACCAAACCACGTGGGAGCTAATTCTAATGAAATTATTTTAAATTAATGTAGGAGGTCCTCACAGCACGACATATGTTTAAACTACTTTGTATTATATTAATTTTATTTAGTTATTTGGTCACTTGTGTCTTGTGCAGTGCCTATCCTGGCAGACACAGGGTGTACGGCAGGGCTATACCCAGGTTGGCATGCCAGTCTATCACGGTCCCCGACGGGGGTCAAGGTAGAAGCGTTCACGTCGCGATCCCTGTCAGGTAATACTTGGTATTGCCTGCGAATTCTACCAAACACTTCGAGGCCGAGCTGAAAGACAACGATGTCCAGAGGCTGACCATCGTGCTTCGAAGAATCGCAAAGAAGAAGACGGTCCCCGACGGACTACATTCTGCTGTAAATGCAGTCGCTGACTTACTAATGTCTCACTTACTATTCATTACAGTATACAGTATAATATTACATATTGTGTTTTGACTTTAGGGTTTATCAAATAAACATATCCACAACAGTAGTAATAATAATAATAGCATTTATATAGCGCCTTTCACCCGAGGGTCACAAAGCGCTGCACAAAGCTGCGGAGAGAACATGTCAACAACGACAGAGCACGGAAAATCAGCAACAACGAGTCAGTACCGTATAACATTTAATATATTGTGTTCTGACTCATCCCTCGTGTTACGGAAGTTTTACACTCCTTAAAATATTTTCCGTTGGAGCAACTTTCCATACAACGACTCTCCGTATATCAAGGGGTGGGGGAACATGCTGCTAGTTCGATCAAGGCCGCTTGTGTTTCAGCCGTGAGATGTGAAGACCCCGAAGGAGTGGAGAATGGGAAGGTCTCTCTATCATCCGACTTGGAATTCGATTCGGTAGCGACGTACAGCTGCCACAAAGGCTACTCTCTCATCGGGAGCGCAACGAGCCAGTGTACCGCGGATCGGACATGGAGTAAAAGCGCTCCGATCTGTAAAGGTAAATGTGAATTGTTATTGTTATATTAACAGTAAACCATGGGACGGGCTATGCAAGGGATTACCGCGTGGTGCCTCCGAATCGTTCTCTCCTCGAATAAATAGCTTTCGACGTTTGGGACGAATACTGTGCACACCCCGTAGATAGTAAAGTTTGGTTTTGTAAGAATGTTCGGCATTCGAGTGGAGGCACGGCGGCACAGTGAGTAGCGCTGCCGCCTCACTGCAAGAAGTCCCGGGTTTGATGCCCGGCTCGGGTGCCACCTTTCTCCGTGGAGTTTGCGTGGTCTTCCTGTGTCCGTGTGGGTTGTTGCCGGGTACTCCGGTTCCCTTCCACAGTCAATAATACTGTACATTGTTTCATGGTAATTCGTTTCAAGACCTTGGAAGTTAATCATAACATGTATCGTAAGTAACATGTGATCTTATTGTGATACTAATGTTCTTATAAAGCGTAATATCGTAAAAGTAATTTAATCGTAACATGAGGCCTTCGTAAAGCGAGCGACCACTGTATTATTGTTCAACGAGCGGTCGATGTTAAATCCTTACGTCTGTGACGTTGTTGTTACGTGTTTGCGACTTGATATTCCCACAGAGGTAAAGTGCCTACGGCCTCCTCAAATTTCTAACGGTCAAGCAATGGAAAGCCTGAACGCAGAATACGTCATGAATAGCCAAGTGGTGTATGAATGCCAAAAGGGTTATATCATTAAGGGATCAGCAACCATTACATGTTTACAAACCAACACGTGGTCGGACCTTCCGGTGTGTGACGGTAAGTGTCGTTTGTGTCGATGTATGTTTTCACGCCTCGATGAGTGATGAGAAACGCTGAGAAGAGCTGCCTTTTCGCCATAGCCGTGCCGAGTATTCGTTCTCTCTCATTCGCGACTTTGCGCCGCCCACGTTGAGAGAGGAACGCTCGACACGGCTATCCTGAAAGAGTCGCTCTTAAGAGCGATTCTCAATATTGCTTGTGTTATAATAATAATAATAGCATTTATATAGCGCTTTTCACCCGAGGGTCACAAAGCGCTGCACAAAGCTGCAGAGAGAACGACATGTCAACAACGACAGAGCACGGAAAATCAGCAATAAAAATGTTTTGGGTTTTTTTTTTTTCCGAGCTGTGGACAGAACGGCACAACAACAACGGGGAGACAGAACACTCTTCTGAGTTTCTTATCTTCGGCAATAATAATAATAATAATCTACTTTTGTAACGCGCGCATTTTCTCCGGGCGCGTTGCACCCGTTCATTCGGAGGCGCGGAGCCCTGCTCAGTCGGTTTGTTGTGAGTCGGTGAAAAGGTGACTTTTTAAGAGTTTTTTGAAGGCTGTAGGGGACTGTGTTTGACGCAATAGGTGTGGCAGGCTGTTCCAGGTTGTGGGTGCCGCGACCGAGAATCGGCGTTTCGCGAAGGTTGTACGTGAGCGCGGTGTGTGGGGTAGGGGCTGTGATGAGCTGCGCAGAGTACGGGATTGTGTTGATGCGAGTGGCCGGAGTAGTGATGCGAGGTATTTTGGGTGTCCTGTGTGGATAGCGCGGTGGCAGATTATTATCGAACTTTTTACAGTACATGTACTGATCATTTTTTTTCTTGTTCAATGATTTGTGGGTTTTTTTCCGAACAGCTGTTTGCGAAAAAGGTATCACAATCGACCGTGCAAATTCTGACCAGAGCTACTACACAACTGACTATTACGTCATTGGTCAGCAGATACGGTTTACTTGCAAACCAGGTTTTAAGGATAGAAATCGGGAGACGCTAACCACCACATGCTCAAAAGCAGAAAATAGAGCCGTCTGGATCCCAGCAACGGAAACCTTCAAATGTGAGAGTAAGTTTTTGGGGTTTGTTTTGCATTTTTATTGACAACTTGTAACTTCTGTCATGATTTAATGACTTAACACAGTTTATGTGTGAGTTAAGTGTGAGTTTATGCCCAGATGCTACGTGTGAGAATATATCTTATTATTTTGGGCAACATGGTGGCATAGTGGTAACATCTTTATGTGTGGAGTTTGTGTGCTCTCCCCTTGTTCTGCATGGGTTTCCCTTATGGGTGTTCCGGTTTACTCCCACAACTAAAAAAAAACACTCATTAATGAATTGGCCGATAACGTCTGACAAATGTTGGCGCCAGGTAATGCGTGGCTGCCTTCCCCCCTCCCTGCTTCTCTGCCGTTTCATTTTGCCTCTGAGCCATTCCCTCTTTGAATTAATATCTTCGAAATTGAATGCATATGTGCGCGTTATAAATTGGATTTACTATTATTTATTATTGTTATATAATAATAATAATAGCATTTATAGAGCGCTTTTCACCCGAGTCACAAAGTGCTGCACAGGGCTGCGGAGAGAACGACATGTTAACAACGACAGAGAACGGAAAATCAGCAACACATTTTTTTTGCCTTTTTTTTAAATAATCCGAGCTGTGGAGAGAACGGCAAGTCAACAACGGGGAGACAGAAAAACTGAGAATCAAGCATTATTATTAATGCGTGTTGTCAAGTACTGTTCCGGGAAAATCCTGAGCCACGAGTGTAACAACCGCTCTGTAAATCATGCAATCTACTTGCTAGCTTATGTGGACGCCTCCCAGCACGGTGGCACAGTAAGCAGCGCTGCTACATCGCAGCAAGAAGGTCAATTCCCAGCTTGGGTGCTGCCTTTCTGTGTGGAGTGTGTGTGTGTTCTTCCCCCGTGTCTACGTGGGTTTTTGCTGGGTCGTCTGGTTTCCTCCCAGCGTCCAAAAATACGCTGCTGCTGCCTAGGTTAATTGGCCTGCTGATTAAATTGCCCCCGGTGCCCTGTGATTGACTGGCGTCCGATCCTGGGTATAGCCCTACCTTGTGCCGTGTGTCTGCCGGGATAGGCAACTATTGAGGATAAATGCATTCGGACACTTCTGCTTGGAACAACAAAACTGATATGACTTGAATAAAGAGTGTACCAAAATACACAGCAAAAAAACAAAGGACCAACCCTATTAAAAATATTTCCGTTACGAATTTTGTGTTACAAAATGCGAGGTGTTGACAATTTGTTTTAAAGGTTCTGAAATCGTTTGGTAATTGTGTTTGTTAACAGAGCCGTGTCCACCTTTTCCTGATGGGAATTATGATTATCGCCAACTGGAATATGTGCTGGGACGTCCCACTGGGAAAACGTTCTTCGCGGACGATTATGTGGAGTTAAAATGCATCGATGGATATAAGGATGTTTCTAAAACACGTTTCGATGACTTTAGAGTACGTTGTACACAGAGTTATTATTACGGACTACAATGGGAAACAAAAACATTTTCATGCAAACGTAAGTACAGCACATATATAATACAGCACGTTTCATTTAAACAATGCAAAAGCCTGATGAGGCGAAACGTCAAAGCGAAGGATAGAGAAGGAACACTTGACATGGCTATGCCAAAAGAACAGCTGTGGAGAGCATTTTTCATACATCGAGCAGTGAAAACCTCCATTATTACAGGACAGCACACACATTTCCCCCGGTCGCCTGTCTCCAAAATATTCAAACTAATAACTTGTTGGTTTTCCACCAGGATTTTGTGGTCACCCGGGTAGTCCCCGCAATGGAATAACATATGGAAATCGGTACTTCGAGGAAAATGAAGTGCAAATTCGTTGTTATCGTGGGTAAGTTTTGCAAAATAAACATGCATCCATCCATTTATACCGCGTGGCACGGTATTCATTCAATGTCAAAGGTATTCTTTCTAAAGCTGTTCTTTCGGGATAGTCGTGTCGGGCTTTCCTCCTCTGTCCTTCGTGAGGTTTGGCCTCCCACGTTGGAGGCATCCTCATCGTACTGAGGCTGAGGATGTACTGGGAGTCTCAGTACATCTGTGCATGCCTCCAACGTGGGAGGCGAACCGTCGCGAAAGAGGGGGAGCACTCGGCACGGCTATCCCGAAAGAACAGCTTTGGAAAGCAATTCTCTTTGACAGAGCAGTCGTTTTGTCGTTTTTTCTTCAACTTAGTCTCTTCGCCGTTAATTACACTTTCATTGAGTATGCCACTCAAAATCACCTCGAGTGCCACACATAGCACATGTGCCGTACGCTGCCGACCCCTGCTGTAGCGGATTAAGGGGTACTGATAAAGAATTAATGAGTTGATAGACATTGCGTATCAACAAATAGTGTGGTGGAGATTTTACATCCGTGAGTGGGGACCGGTTTTTTGGAGGGACGGCACGGTGGCGCGGCGAGTAGCGCTGGCGCCTCACACCAAGCAGGACCTGGGTTCCGTTCCCAGGTCGAGTACGTTTCTGTGTGGAGCTTGCGCGTTCTCTCCATGTCTGCGTGAATTTTCGCCAGGCACTCCGGTTTCCCCCCACAGTCCAAAGACGTGCTGCCTAGGTTAATTGTCCTGCTGAATACATTTCCTCCGGCGCCCTGAGATGTTGTAACTTGCTTACCCCTCCCCGCTGGACAACTGTTAAAAAAAACTACACAGCTGAATGGTTCCTTCCAGCCTAAATACAAACCGACTGACTGAACTGTTGACTTGCTAGACGGTGGATGGCATATTTACGTAACCTCGAGCATCCCAATCACAGCACCACCTCATAATGCAGCGGCTTTCAAATGAAAATTATTACATGTTTACATTTCTGATTCCAGGTATAGAATCAATGGGCAACCTGAAGTGTATTCTCGCTGCCTGGAGAATGGCCAATGGTCTGTCCCAGTATCAGATTGTGAAGGTAATGGGTAATATATATTTACATTTAAGTCGGAGAAGTTTTTGTTCACGTGACAAACTTGACTAATTGGCAGTGTTGTTGTGGAGGCGGGTTTACGACACTTGTTTTTTACGTGACCTAACCCGTAAAAAGGAATATACTATGGATAGCATTGGTCACGAAAGCCTTTGTGTTAAATTTAGGAGCAGTTTCTTTCGCTCGGCGTGTCTACAATCTGATTTGATTGGAATAATAATAATTTTACATTTATAACATATTCATTCACTGTCGAAGGTACTCATTCGACGACAGAACGACTGAGAGGCGCGAGGAAAGCGCAGAGGCGGAGGAGACACCCAGGCGGTGTTGCCGGCGCCATATTGCCACACACTGCTTCCTATATATTAGGATGTTATTCATTAATTCATTTTCAGAAACCGCTTAATCCTATACAGGGTCGCGGTGAGCCGGAGCCTATCCCGGCAGACACAGGGCGCAAGGCAGGGGAACACCGAGGATGGGACGGCAGTCCATCGCAGGGCGCCTGGGGAAATTTTAGTCAGTACGCCAATTAACCTGGCAGCATGTCTTTGGACGGTGGGAGGAAACCGGAGTGCCCGGCGAAAACCCACGCGGACACGGGGAGAACATGCAAACTCCACACAGAAAGGCACCCCGAGCCGAGATTCGAACCCGGGACCTTCTTGCTGTGAGGCGGAAGCGCTACCCACTACGCCACCGTGCCGCCCTATTATGATGTTATCTGCCAAATAATTAATGAGTGTTTTTTTTTTAAGTTGTGCGAGGAAACCAGAGAACCCGGAGGAAACCCACGCAGAACAGGGGGGGAGAACACACAAACACTACACAGAAAGGCGCCCGAGCCGAGATTGGAACCCGGGGCCTTCTTGCTGTGAGGCGCAGTTGTTACCACTGCGCCAGTGAAAAATCACATTTTCATTCATGTCGGTTTTACATTTTAAAAAACCCATCGATGTAGACTGAGGGACACAGAGACAGACAAACAGACAGAGGAACACAGAGACAGGTAGAGAGACAGAAGGAGGAAGAACACAGAGGTATGGCCAGATCAAAGAGATGTGGAGACAAATGTCTCGAATCGTTGAGTGTGGTCATGTAGACTTTAAAGCCATCAATTATCTGATGGTGTAGAAAACGTTTAAAATCTGTTAACAGCCATTATCGTTTGCTTTATTTTACAGTGGTGAATTGTGGAAAGCCGAAATTTGACCACGGCAGATGCAATGGCATATCCTTAAGGGACTATGAGTATGATAAAAGTCTCATATGCACGTGCGATGCAGGGTGAGTTGGTTTCTATATTACAACATTCACTGCAATATATGTCCATAAAACCCGAAGTGCCTGCCTTAATATGCCTGGCTACCTTCTATTCAGACCATTTTGTGCATTTGTCGTTTGATGTACCGATGTAGGTTTTCACGGCTCGATGTATGAGAATTGCTTTCTAAAGCTCTTTTTTTGGGATGGCCGTGTCGAGCGCTCCCCCTCTCTCCTTCGCGAGATTTCGCCTCCCACGTTGCAGACAGCACAATGTATAGGACGCAGTATCTGGCAAATGTTGGTGCTGCCTGGGCGCGTAGCTGCTTTACCCACCTCTTTGTGGTTTACTTGCGCCTGAGTCTTTCTTTCTCTAAACGAATACCTTCGACATTGAACAAATACTGTTCGCACCATAATATTATTAAATTAGTTTAACCGGATAATCCTGATTGACCATGTAGGTATCCTCATAGATTATATCACTGCCAGTCGCTGAGACATGATCATTCCCCATAAAGAATCCAGCTCTGTGTTCATATAGTTCAATAAATCCTGCCTTCTGTTAGTGCTGTGAGCTGATAACACATTAATTGCAATTTATTGCATTGTTGCCCCCTGACGATGTATGGTTTTTTTTTTTAAAAAGGTATTACAAGAGAGGAGACATGTATTGCCACGAAAATGGAGAATGGTCTTCTGCATCTTGCACAGGTAAATCGTGTCAGCTGGGTTGTATAATGACCAGCAATCTCCGCACAAACCGAGCTTATTTAACAAGTCCTTCCATGTGGGTGCCGACGCTGGGGTCTGGGGAAATGGCGGCGCGTTCCGATGCAGCTACTACTCTCGGACCAGTGCGGTGTCTTCATGGTTTCATGTTCGTTTTTTTTTTGTCTACGTCTTCATCAAGTAACAAGTAGAGCCGTCGGTTTCTCCGAGTCAATTGCAGAACGACTGTAAAACAACGCCGGGGAGGTCTGAGAGAAACGGTGTTTCGATCCTCTGTATGTCCTGTACATATGGTAGAGTTGACAAATAAAGTTGAATTTAATTGAATATCATATTTTATTGCATTAATATAGCGACTTTCATCTGGAGGTCCCAAGCCGCGTGGTCAGCCGGCTCCAACACGACCAATTAACTAACGAGTGGTTTTTTTTTTGTATTGGGAGGAAATAAGTGAACCCAGAGGAAGCCCATGCAGGACAGGGGGAGAATACACAAACTCGACACAGAAAAAGTGTTCGGCCGGACGCTCCGATTTCCTCCCACAGAACAATGACATGCTCCTGCTCTCGAGCATAATTGTCCTGCTGACTAAATAACACCCTGCGATGGACTGGCGTCCCATGCTGGGTATATAGCCCTGCCTTGCACCCTGAGTTTGCCACGATAGGCTCCGGCTCTCCATGACCCTATACATGATTAGGCAGATTCTGACAATGGATGGACACTGAACGAATGAATGAAAACATTAGTGGTTCAGCAGTTGTTTACTTTTAATCTGACCAACCAAGCACAGGGATCTAGCACCTCTAAAATAACTGTGCTGTCTCGACAAAATAAATTGACGTTCACCAACAAAGGCTCACGTTTCCTTAAATGTATTTTTTAGCGGTGAGCTGTGGCTCACCAAGCAGAATATATAATGGACACTATACAGGTCGTGAATACACATTCGGAAAAAGTGTCACCTATACCTGCCAAGAGGGGTAAGCATTGAAATAAAAGAACGGTAAACATGCCTTGTGTACATCATTACATTCCTCGTGTAATTTATCTGTTCTGTATTACTTAAAGAGCGTACATTTTTTTGACGCCATCTGGGAAAATGCCAGCATCTGATGACATAGTTGCCTTACAGTGCTGTATTAGCAGCACCATAAGCTTCCTCAGCCATGTGCAGCCCCTAACAACATCTCGAGGGGAAACCAGACTCCAGCTCTGGACGGAAAAGCTTGAGAGTGACCCTCCTGCAACTGGCATGGGAATCCCACCTGCTGAAGACTTCCCTCCTGGCTCAGATGCACCATGGATTCAGTGGAAGACACTCAACCGCCTGAGAACTAGAACGGGACGATCAAAAGATGCTTTGGTCAGATGGGGCTACAAGACCGGCCCAACCACCTGTGAATGTGGAGAAGCAGACCATACTATGGAACACTGCCTTGTCTGTGCTCTACTACCCAACCTCTGCAGCTCAAAAGACCTTGCGGAGTTCAATGAAAATGCAAGGGGCTGTGTAAGAAAATGGGAAACTGTAATTTAACATCGCGCTTCGAAGAATCGCAAAGAAGAAGAAGCAGCACCATTCATATAGACTGTGGGAAGAGTACCCGGTGAAAACCCACCCGGACAGGGGGAGAACATGCAAACGTCACGTAGAAAGCCGGCTGGAAATCGAACCCGGGCATTCTTGCTGTGAGTCGCCAGTGCTACTCACTGAACCATCCTACCGCCCGTGCTGTTTTAGGTGTTTGAATAAACGATGTCCAGAAGCTGACCATCGTGCTTCGAAGAATCGCAAAGAAGAAGAATTGACTTAGGGCAGCACGATGGCGCAGTGAGTAGCGCAGCAAACACACCTGGGTTCACTCGAAGGCTTTCATGACCAATGCTATCCATAGTGAAGCTCTGTTTATGAGTTTAGGTCATGTGAAAAAAGTGTGTAATAATAATAATAATAGCATTTATATAGCGCTTTTCACCCGAGGGTCACAAAGCGCTGCACAGGGCTGTGGAGAGAGAACGACATGTCAACAATGACAGAGATCGGAAAATCAGCAAGCGTAGTGCACCCGTCGATATGTTGGAGACATGCCACTGCTGCCCTAGGTTAATTTACCTGCTGACTAAATTAGCCCAGGTACCCTGCGACGGACTGGTGTCCTATCATAAGTATAGCCCTGCCTTACGCAGTGTGCCTGCCAGATATTCTCCAACTCACCGTGACCTTCTACAGGATTAAGGGGGTACTGATAATGCATGACTGAATGGCAGAGAACTAATACAAATTTTGACTTACGTGATTTATTTTGCTGTGATTACCCAGTACGAGCAGAGCAATGCATAAAGAGAATATTTATTGTTAAAGGTTCGAGTTGGTGGGTTCTGCCACCGCTGTCTGCCAAGAAGATAGGCGCTGGTCTATTCCCGTTCCGCAATGCATACGTAAGTAATGCACATTGTTTTTTTCTTCTATTAACACCTTTTTTAATTCATGTATTATCAGAACACGCTTTGACCTGTAGAGGGTCGCGGTGACCCGGAGCCTGCCCTGGGAGACAAGGTGCAAGGCAGGGCTATACCCAGGATAGGAAGCCAGTTCATCGTAGGGCACTGGGGGCAATTTAATCAGCAGGCCAATTAACCAGAGGCACGAGCAGAAGCGTGTGTTTGAAGTAAACCGGAGTGCCCGGCGAAAACCCACCAGGACATGAGGAGAACATGCAAACTCCACACAGAAAGGCCCCCGAACCGAGATTCGAACCCGGGACCGTCTTGCTGTGAGGCGGTAGCACTACCCACTACGCCACCGTGCCGCCCCCCAGCGATGCCAAAATCACATTTTAACATTACCATTAACAATCTCTGGCACGTGCATATGTCACTCCGGTTTCCTCCTAACGTCTAAAGACATGCTGCCAGGTTAATTGGCCTACTTAGTAAATTGCCCAAAGTGCCCTGCGTTGGACTGGCGTCCCATCCTCGGTATACCCCTGCCTTGCGCCCTGTGTCTGCCGGGATAGGCTCCGGCTCACCGCGACCCTGTACAGGATTAAGCGGTTTCTGAAAATAGATGGATGGATATATTTTCTGCTGACACGTTAAAGTTCCGCTGTGTACTTGTCTGCGTGTGTATTTTACAGGAAAAAGCTGCAAGCCACTGAGCCCACTAGCTCATGGCAGGAAATACAACGATGAAGACATTCGTGTTGGCAGTCAAGTACAATTTGCATGCGATACAGGGTAAGATTTCACAACTTTCACGTCCGATTTTCTTTGAAGGCATTCGTTTTTTTTTCAGGTAAGTGTAACCTACAAAGCTGGTGGCACGGTGGTGCGGTGAGTAGCACTGCCGCCTCACAGCAAGAAGACCCCGGGTTCGAATCCTGGCTCGGGGCCCTTTCTGTGTGGAGTTTGCATGTTCTCCCCCGTGTCCGCGTGGGGTTTCGCCGGGCACTCCGGTTTCAAATGCAAATCCCGGTCCCACTGTTCTTCACCTTCTCAGGGGTAATCGAACGGTCGTCACTCTATCATGAGCGTGCTATTTACCTATCCGACCCTATCAGGGAACCGTTCCCAGTCCTCCTGAATTCGGGGGTGGTCGTAGAACGTCGATTCACTCCTGGCTTTAAACCACGCACAACTGTTTCTATAGACTCACGTCTCTGTAGTCTATCTCGCTGGGTTTAACTACTGCAGGCAGTTCTGTTCTATTATGCTTATTTTACTATTGAAGACTGCACTATTATGTCTCTCTCTCACCTACAGTACGCTCATTGTCTGGTGGCTGCTGCCTACGGATTATCCTCTCCTCCGTGTCTCCAGCGCGCCTGTATTCACCCCCCTTTTCTGTGCTTTCTCCATCCATCCATTTTCAGAAACCACTTGATCCTGTACAGGGTCGCGGTGAGCCGGAGCTTATCCCGGCAGACACAGGCAGGGCGCACGGCAGGGGAACACCGCGGATGGGACGCCAGTCTAACGCAGGGCGCCTGGGGAAACTTAGTCAGTACGCCAATTAACCTGGCAGCATGTCTTTGGACGGTGGGAGGAAACCGGAGTGCCCGGCGAAAACCCACGCGGACACGGGGAGAACATGCAAACTCCACACAGAAAGGCTCCCGAGCCGAGAACCCGGGAACTTCTTGCTGTGAGGCGGCAGCGCTTCCCACTCCGCCACCGTGCCGCCCTTCCTGTGCTTTCTCCGTGTCTCCTTATATAGTGCTTGCTAAGCTCCCCCCCCACCGCGATCCTGTACATAATTAAGCAGAGGAAGTGATGATGATGATCATTTTTACGGTGCATTGGTTTGCCGCTTGTTCACACTAAAGGTTAAACTTCATTCTCGGCAAATGTCTTATGAAAGTAAACTTTACGTCTATAGAGACCTGCACTGACTCTGATTTACATATGTAGTGAACTCCACTGGCTGATTTGCACCTGCATTGTGTGTTATATGTGTGTGTGTGTGTTTTTCAGCTATATGTTAAAGGGCATTGACACAATTGAATGCTTACCCACACAAGAGTGGTCCAGGGAAATTCCCACCTGTGAACGTAAGTAATAAATGGTGTTAGACAGTGAAACGTCTCTAAGCTGGACTAATTTGAGCGGAGAGATTTGCCGGCGATTTAGAAAATGGATGGATGGATGAATTAAATATTTACTGATTAATACTAATAGTAACATTTATAATGCGCGCAAAATTCCACGCCTGGTCATGGACGAGACACAAATACGATTAAAGCACAGAGAGGGGAGCAGACAGCCAGGTGGTGAGCTGGCGCAAACCCGCCAGGCACTGCTTTCTTATAATAATAATTTTACATTTATAACGCGCACATATTCGTTCACCGTCGAAGGTACTCATTCAACGAGAGAACGACTCGGAGGCGCGAGGAAAGCACAGAGAAGCGGAGGAGGCAGCCAGGCGGTGTTGCCAGCGCCATATTGCCACACACTGCTTCCTAAATATTATGATGTTATCGGCCAATTAATTAATGAGCGGTTTTTTTTTAGTTGTGGGAGGAAACCGGAGAACCCGGAGGAAACCGACGCAGAACAGAGGCAGAACGAACAAACTCCATACAGAGAGGCGCCCAAGGCAGGAATCGAACTGCCTCGGGCAAGATTTTCTTTCTGTGAGGCGCAGACGTAGGTCTTCTTCTTTGCGATTCTTGGAAGCGCGATGGTTAAATTACAGTTTCCCATTTCTTTACACAGTTCTTTGCATTTTTATTGAACTCAAGGTAGAAGCGTTCACGTCGCGATCCCTGTCAAGTAATACTTGGTATTACCTGCGAATTCTACCAAACACTTCGAAGCCGAGCTGAAAGGCAACGATGTCCAGAAGCTCAACAGATGCGGACGTAGGTGTTAAGCAACAACTATGACACTACCTTCAGGTGCAGATGATGCAGGTGATTGCCTCAGGAGTAATGACCGTGTATCCCTGTCGTCCCTCCGTCATATTTGTGAGTTGGTTATTCAGTCATTAGGTGTTCCATGGTTGGATTTTGGTGACCACAATCACTCACCCACGCACTCACTCACCCACTTCGTCGTTATATGTTCCAGGGTCTCGTTTGGGTTACCAGTCGCACAGTCATACCCACCCGCTCACTCACCCACCCACCCAAAAGACAAAGACAAATATCCCCCGTATAGCCTTAACAGACATATGAAGGTCGACACGGCACATGAGGGGGTGGGTGACCAGCACCACGCCTGGCCGCTTTTGTCTCCCTAGTGGCGATGTTTACACACCGCACTAGGTACTCATTTGAGGCTGAATCAACCTAGGGGAGGCCCAGGACCGGTTCAGAAAATCGTCACTGGTGTTGGCCATGAGCGGGAGTCGAACTCGGGTGGCCAGATTCGTAGCCCAGTGCGCTAACCACTGGGCTACGAGATAATTGTCATCATTATTATCCACTTTCCTTGGACTGATGCCACCGCGACCCCCACCACGACAAGCGGTTTAGAAAATGGATGGATGGATGGATTATCAAGAGCATTCGGCAGCTTACATTTCATTTCGTGTGTTGTGTCTTTCTCTCTCAACAGCGTTGGTGTGTGATCTATTGGATATTCCAAATGGAAATATGGACGTCGGTCAGCAAATTGAAGTCAACGCTTATGTCACATATAGCTGCAATGAAAACTTTGTATTGGTGGGAGATCGCAGGTTACAATGCCTACCAACTGGCAAATTGAGTGGTATAAAACCCCGCTGCAAAAGTACGTATTCAAGCGGAAAAGTTGGTGCATTCCTGGCCCTTGCTCCGACACCTCACCTGCCCAGAGTTTTCCGTTACAGCCCTTACTGTTTTAATGTTACGGTTGAGAAAATCAATATTTGCTGATGTTGATAATTTGTTCATTCATCATCGGTACCCGCTTAATCCTCCTATACAGACCTATCCAGGCAGACACAGGGCGCATGGCACGGCTATATGGAGAATGGGATGGCCAGTCCATCGCAGAGCACCAGGGGCAATTTAGTCATCAGGCCAAATAACCTAGGCAGCAATCTGTCTTTGGACAGTGGCACAGTGAGTAGCGCTGATGCCTCACAGCAGGAAGGGCTAAGTTCGATTCCTGGCTTGGGTGCCGCCTTTCTGTGTGGAGGTTGCATATTCTGCCCGTGTCGGCGTGGGTTTTCGTCGGGTACTCCGGCTTCCTCCCCATTATACAAAATCATGCTGCTGCCTAGATTAATTGGCCTGTTGACTTAATGACCAATGGTGCCCTTTCATGGACTGGCGTCCCATGCTTGGTATGTTCCCTGCCTTGTGCCCTGCGTCAGGCGAGATAGATTTGGGCCCCCACGACCCCATGCAGGGGACTGACAATGGATAATCGACTGACAGTGAATGAACAGATTATGTACAACGATTAATCGCACAAGTTAAAGGAATTCGGTTTAGTTGCGTAACCGCGTGCAACAGGCTGCTAACAGACTATGGGCACCTTTTTTGCCAGTATACAAATAATGTAGAATATATAAGGTTTCACCTTCTCTGGCAATGAGAGACGTGTTAAGATCTGATCGTAGCATTCGTTTGCATGTTTTTGCCACGAGCATGTGTGCCTGCTTGCAAACTGGAACTTTTGCAAAAAGGCTGCTAACCATTGAATTCCATGCGTGTGTTTACAGTGTCCGATTCATGTGATGACCCACCGGTCGTAGGGAACGCTGAAGCTATCGTCAACAATCAGAACTTTAAGTCTGGTGTCACGGTGACGTATAGGTGCAAACCTGGATTTGTTTTGGCCGATGAGGAGAAACTGCATACAATAGTCTGCCAATTGAGTTCCCAAGGCTCCTTGAACTGGTCTCAGCCCTCTATAAAGTGCAAACGTAAGTACCGTGCAGTTCAATTCAATGGTGCCACTGCACAAATAAGCCACCGGGTTTGATTCCTGGCTCAGGTACCGCCTTTCTGTGTGGTGTTTGTGTGTTCTCTCGTCGGGTACTTCGATTTTCCTCCCATAGCTAGAAAAAAGAAAACCTCACTGTTTCGTCGATAATATCTTAATATATAGAGGACTCAGTATCTGGTAAATGTTATCGCCAGCTTTCCGCGTGGCTCCCTTTCCCTCCCCCAGCTCTGTGTGGTTCCTCACGCCTCTGCGATATTCTCCTGTCTGCGAGAGTAAACAACTGCATGGCGCATTATAATTACAATCGCATTTATAACTTTGAAGGTATTCGTTCGAAGAGAGAACGACTTAGAGGCACAAGGAAACTGAAACGGGGGGAGTCAAGTCACGCGGTCAGCAGGCACCAACCCGCCAGACACTGAGTCCTATATATTATGATGTTAGCGGCCAATTGGGGGTCAAGGTAGAAGCGTTCACGTCGCGATCCCTGTCAGGTAATACTTGGTATTGCCTGCGAATTCTACCAAACACTTCGAGGCCGAGCTGAAAGACAACGATGTCCAGAGGCTGACCATCGTGCTTCGAAGAATTGCAAAGAAGAAGAAGCGGCCAATTAATTAATTCGTGGTTTTTTTTTAGTTGTGGGAGGAAATCGGAGAACCCAAAGGAAACCCACACAGAACAGGGAGAGAACACACAAACTCCACATAGAAAGGCGCTCGACGCAAGAATGAAGCTGCCTCGGGCGAGACCTTTTTGCGAGGCACAGATGTTACCATTGCGCCATCCTGCGATTTGAGAATTGCTTTTAAGAGCTGCTCTTGCGGGGGGCCTCATTGGGGTTTATTTGTTTCGTCCACAGAAATTGCATGTTTTCGCCCTGAAGCGGTAGAGCATGCACAATTCCATGGGGACAACTTTACGTTTGGCGACACCGTTACATACGAATGCAATAAGGGGTAAGTAATCGCATTCATTGTTAAATCACAGCACACGGCAGGGCGTGTTTCAGATGAGATGGTTGGGTGTAAGTGGGCGACTCACACGAATAAGAAATGTGAAGTCGCTCCATAGCTGCTCTTTTGGGATAGCTGTGTCGAGCGTTTGTCCTCTCTCCTTGGCAACGTTTCGCCACTCACGTTGGAGGCTTCATCAAGCTGGCGATTCCTTTGCTTCCCTTGCTTACTCAAGATCACAGGAGTGCAAGCCAGCGCTTTGAAACGTTACGACTATTTCAACATCACAAGATCACCCTCGCGCACCGCAGATTTATAACACAACACGTTCAAGATAAACCATTCAGAAGCCTGATTGATGATGACCCCCAATGTGGGAGGCGAAACATCGTGAGGGAGAGAGAAGGAGGAACGCTCGACACGGCTATCCTGAAAGAGCAGCTCTTAAGAGGAATTCTCATTGGCCGTCTTGTCTGTGGATCTGCCCAGGTCTGCCCACAATATGTACATTGACAGACAACAGGAATAATTATCTAACGATCAGTGGACTTGACAATTTAAAAAAGCATTGTCATACTAGTGCCCGTGATGGACTGGCGTCCCATCTTGGGTATAGCCCTGCCTTGCACCCTGTGTCTGCCGGGATAGGCTCCGGCTCACCGCAACCATGTACATGATTAAGCTGTTTCTGACAATGAATGATCGCCATGCTATTGCTGTCTAATAAGCTCGGCTTTATTTTTCGTAACATACTTTTTTTCAGGTTCAAAATTAAAGGTAATGCCTCGTCAGAGTGTCTAGCTAACGGGAACTGGTCAAATAACCCTCCGACATGTATATCACAAAAGTCTGCACGCGTCCACAGTGGTAAGGGAACGTTATTGTTCCGTGCTGCACAACACACACACTCATCGAAGCCCAGGTCCTAGCTAAAAGCCTCAAGCACACATTCTCCTAATATAACCTCCCCGTTCCTTCTGGAAACTTCCTAGAGCACACAATCCATCTTTATAATAATAATTTTAAATTTATAACGCGCACATATTCATTCAATTATATAACATCCCTGTTCCTTCTAGAATATGTATATAACCTCCTCGTTCCGGTACCGTGGTCTGTCTCCACGTCTTGATCTCCCGTCTTCCTATGTTCTCTTTCCCGCCAATTTCCCTGTCTTGCGTGTAACAGTAATAGTCATTATTTATAACGCGCCCATCTTCATTCAATTTATATTCCGAGTCCTTGGCCAATCCAATGCCTCTCTCCCGCCCCCTGGCTGGGTTCACAGCTAAATACGTTGGAGTTATCGTCAGGCTTCTGATGACGATGCCTCAAACCGGGGAGGCACCAGCAGGCTTCTTTCTGATGATGCCGATCATTCCTTCGACATGGGAGACATCATCAGGCTTCTGACGAAGATGCCGGATGATGCCTCCAACGTGGGAGGCGAAACGTTGCGAAGGAGAGAGGGAGAGCCCTCGACACGGCTATCCCGAAACAGAACAGGCAATCGGACAGCAATTATCATGCATCGAGACGTCAAAACCTACATCAGGCTTCTGACTGGTTTAGCTGATTTTTATTCCAGACGTAAGGAGGGTTGTGATTTCTTCACTGTGTGCCTACATGCTACACTCAAGAGAACCAATATTCGTGAATGCATGGCAATTGCGAAATCCCACACCCCAGTTTTAACACATATCAAAGATGGTTCATTTTGTTTTCTTGCAGCGCAATCGTGTGAAGAGCTGACTGACATCAGCAATGGTCGCGTGCAAGTGGACGAGAACGACCCAAGCACAGCGACGTATCTCTGTGATGTGGGATACCTGCTGGAAGGAACTTCGGAAAGAAAATGTAAAAATAGCAAGTGGAGTCGTTCGGAGCCTAACTGCAAAAGTACGCTCTTTAGCATCCGTTCGTTAATTGACTAATGGGTGGCATGGTGGCATAGTGATCACATCTGCGCCTCACAGAAAGAAAGTACTGCACCAGGCAGATCGATTACTTTTTTCACATGACATAAACTCATAAACAGAGCTTCACTATGGGTAACATTGGTCATGAAAGCCTTCGAGTTACTTTCATGTGTCATTTGTACTTTTCCACGTCCTCCACAAGCTCCGCCAAAGGGTTAATTTGCCAAATCCGCCGGGTCAAAATGCGTAGGTACAGAAGGCGCCCTACCCTGCATCCAGGCCAGAAATCAATCTTATCCTTTTTCGGAAAAAGTTGCTAGACAACACAAACACATGATGATGGGGATTCATTTGCACCCTTCAGCGCCTTCAACGGACCAATAGTGACTGAGCTTTGACGATATTGCAACAACCGGATTATTTTGGTACTCCGGATTACCGCCAAAGGGTTTAAATGAAGAACTGCCAGTTGTCTTTCGCCGTCATGTACTTTTCAATGGTCCTGAGAGATACCGGGCCGGTGGTCCCCGGTATCGCTCGCAAGATTCTGCGTCTCCTCCCCCCTGCGCTGCCCATGGCCGCAGCTGCGACCCTCTGCCTAACTCTTTGGGCCACGTACGCTCATTTCCCAGGCCCATCAAATATGTTGCCGACTTGTTAAGTACGACCTTAAAGTATGAATAGGCCCCAGTGAGTATAGCCCCCGTCTTATGCCCTGTGTCTGCCGGAATAGGCTCTGACTCACCACGACCCTCTCTACACGATTAAGCGGGGACTGATAATGAACGAACGAATAGATAGATGTTTATTATTACAGCAGAAAAATACCCAGTGAGCTTGCAAGCTCTTTACGGGCCTCCTGTGACACAACAGACACGTGAATTGCTGACGAATGAATGTATCTTCCCTGCAGAGATCTGTCCAATTCCAGACCATATAAACAACGGTGAAGTTAAAGTCGATAATGAAAACGCGAGGAGAATCGTATACTCGTGCAAAAAAGGATTTGTTATATTTGGATCAAACAGGAGGACGTGTTCCCCTGAGGGAAGATGGAGCGGAATGGAACCAACTTGCAGAGGTATGTCTTTTCCTTCTGCTGCCCTGTCACTTGGGGCGTTCCCCTTACGTAAAAACAGCGTACAAAACAGTAAAACTGAGGCAGGGTGTCTGTGCTCTGGTAACATCCGTGACTCACAGAAAGGAGCTCTTGCCGAAGGCGGTTCGATTCCCACCTAGGGCGCCTTTCTGCGAGATGTAGTTTGTGTGTTATCTCCCCCTGTTCTGCGTTGGTTTCCTCCGGGTTCTCTGGTTCTGTCCCATAACTTAAGAATTCTCACGAATTAATTGGCTGATTTCATCGTAAAAAAAGGACGCAGTGTCTGACAAATGTTGGCGCTGGCTGACCATGTGGCTGCCTTCCCCCTGCCCTTCTGTGGTTTCCTCACATCCCTGAGTCGTTCTCTCTTTGAACGAATACCTTGAACATTTAACGAATAGTCTGTAAGCATAAAGATTTTCACGGCTCGATGTGTGATGAGAATAGCTCTAAAGATGCCTGATGATGCGGCGATGCCTGATGATGCTTCCGACGTGGGAGCCGAAACGTCGCGAAAGAGAGAGGAGGAAAGCTCGACACGGCCATCCCGAAACAGCAGCTTTCGAGAGCAATTCTCAATTAAACCTCTCCATGTGGACGAATATGAGTAATCGTGTCGTGTGTTTCACCAGTTCCACCAGCCAATGAGTGTGGCTCTCCGCCTACTATACCCAACGCAAACCTGATACCAGCTCATAAGGCTCTGCAGGCTCACTCTGTGAACACGGACGTTCGTTATCAATGCAAGCAGGGATACATGGCGTCCACCAGTTCGTCTTACACCGTGTCTTGTAGAGAAGGAGACACTGTAAATACGTGGAGCAGTCCTCGACTGACATGTACTCGTAAGTCTTATTTCAACTTGTGTTTCGCACGTGGTTTTGCCGAGGTAATCCGTCGCACGGGGGACCGATCAGAAGTGAGAGAAATTACTCCTATGGGGACCTCTTTGCCATTACGGTCATATCCCGCCTACGTCATTAATTGGTTACAAAAGCCGTGACGTAATCCGGGTTTTGACGTAAACCGGACGCAATGCCTTAAAATGAGGACAAACACTGTAAAACTATCCATAGTGAAGCTCTGTTTATGAGTTTAGGTCATGTGAAAAAGTATGTAAGTGTAGTGCACCCGTCGATATGTTGGAGAAAACGAGCGAGCACACACAGCACTTACCTTAAAAGATGGTACCAACGTTTTGCTGAACGTCTGGTCGTTGGGAATGTTGAGTGACAGGCCTTGGAGGCGGGGCCATTAGAAACCTTACTTAAGGCAGGGCTTGGACGAGCTCGGAGCCAGAGGCAGGAGTCGTGTTGGTGTCGAGTCTGTGGCGGTCGGTGAAGGAAGACATCCGCTATAGACTTAGCAATTCCTAAACTTTGTACGTATGTTCTGTAGCTTAGTTGTGCTTTGTAAATAAACTGTTGATAAATTCCACTCATTTGTCTCGGGTCTCTACATTTGTACGGACAAACATTATAAATCAAACAAATACAAATGTTAATCCCCCAAAGACATGGGTAAATCTAAACTTCAATGTATTCCTATACCATGGACTATTACAATTGCCATGCAATGCATCACACATTTGTTCTCATTAAATGTGAAACGTGATTTTATGTCCTTGACATTTTTTGCAGCCAAAGTCTGCAGTAGTCCTGGTGAAATTGAAAATGGATATCTGAATGGGAATGTATTCACCTTTCAGAGCAAAGTGTATTATTTCTGCAACGAGGGGTAAGTTTCCGAAAGTATTAAAATCTTGCTGTTTATTTTCATAATTTCATGTCTAGTTCTGAAAGCGACGTGCAGTGTTAACATCTGCGTCTCACAGAAATAAAGTGCTGCGTGAGGCAGTTTGATTCCCGCTTCGCGCGCCTTTCTGTGTGGCGTGTGCTAGTGATAACAATGCCATCACTCCGATTGCTGTTGACTAAATGCAGATTTCACGACTGATAATGTAAGCATTTCATTTTTGTGTTACCCAAAAGATACACAATACAGCAAGCGGATACAGTGCTGGAATGCCAGCATGACGGGTCGTGGTCTTACCCAACTCCGACGTGTGAACGTAAGCATTGACAAGAACTCAACTCGAAGGCTTTTGTTTTCATGACCAATGTCATTCATAGTGAGGTCCTGTTTGTGAGTTTAGGTCATGTGAAGGTGTGTAAGTGAAGTGCACCCGTCGATATGACGGAGCAAACGAGTGAGCACATGCATCACTTACCTCAAGAGATGGCACCGACGTTTCGCTGGCATTACAGCTAGCATCATCAGGGTGAAGTGCACCCGTCGATATGCTCAGGCATATCGACGGGTGCACTTCACTTACACACCTTCACATGACCTAAACTCACAAACAGAACCTCACTATGAATTGACCAGAAAGTGAGAATCGCTGTCGAGAGCTGCACTTTTGGGATAGCCGTGTCTAGCATTCCTGCTCTCCTCTTTGCGAACTTTCGCGAAGGGGAGAACAACGCACCTCCTGCATTCTTGATGTAAACTAACCGTCCACATTGTAAGACGGTGAAAGCCTAATACGTTCCCTCTGGGATTTTCGAACGGTGTTCCCGTGCGTCCCTACCAAATCCCACCCCTGACGACTGTGCAATATAAGTGTGTATCTTTTTTTAAAATTGATCTGACGCTGCTCTTTGAACAAATTCTTTCTCCGTTTTCCAGCGATCACCTGCAATACACCCACGCAAAAACCAAATATCGTAATAAATTACCCAACCAGGCTGGAATATGGCAGTACGATTACATACACCTGTGCAAACGGTATGACGCTTCAAGGGCCTTCACAGCGAACCTGTCAGCGTTATGGAAACTGGTCAGGCTGGGACCCAGT
Source organism: Geotria australis (assembly GCA_036362915.1). Lineage (NCBI taxonomy): Eukaryota > Metazoa > Chordata > Hyperoartia > Petromyzontiformes > Geotriidae > Geotria > Geotria australis. The sequence goes on along the minus strand of JAZEWU010000050.1, from coordinate 1,552,119 downwards.
GTGCGGTAAGCATGGTCTCTACTCTGTGGACTTTCGAGATAAAAGTACTCGCATGGAATGGGGTCTATATGGTTACGTAAGGCCTTCAAGTCCTTCGTCTAGGACTATTGATGCGGCTCAATGTTGCTGTGCCAGGATGTTGGCTCTCTTCCTACCTTCGCCTTCATGGGAACATTTATTTCTTCCCCTGGCTTGGACTGTTGGAGCGGGTCAGTGGTGGTGTGCCGTGGTTCCCTCTCTCTCTCTCTCTTCCGATCTGCTCGGGTACATCTGCTCCCGCCTTTCTTGTTGTAGAATTATTATTAATAGCTATTGCTTGACTCTCAGTTAATCTGTCTTGATGTTACTGACATGCCGTTCTCTCCACAGCCATGTGCAGCGCTTTGTGACCCTCGGGTGAAAGGCGCTCTATAAATGCTATTATTATTATATTGTAGACTTGGTGCTTTGGGGAAGGTGTCTATTGTGCGTGTGAATATCTTACCACCTCCTGTATTAATTGATAATTCCTTTCCAAAGCTGTTCCTTTGGGATAGCAATGTCGAGCGTTGTCTCTCTATATAATCATAATAATTTTACATTTAAAACGCGCACATATTCATTCAATGTCGAAGATATTCATTCGACGAGAGAACGACTCAGAGGCGCGAAGAAACCACAGAGAGGCGGAGGAGGCAGCCAGGCGGTCTGCCGGCGCCATATTGCCACACAATGCTTCCTGTATATTAGGATGTTATCGGGCAAATAATTAATGAGTGTTTTCTTTTTACTTGTGGGAGGAAACCGGAGAACCCGGAGGAAACCCACGCGGACACGGGGAGAACACACAAACTCCACTCAGAAAGGCGCCTGAGCCGAGATTCGAACCCGGGTACTTCTTGCTGTGAGGCAGCAGCACTGACCACTGCGCTACCGTTGTATTCTGCTGTCCTCTCCAGTGGCCAGTTGTCCACCTCCACTAGAGCCAACGGATGGATCCTGGATTGGGAGTGACTATTCCATTGGGAGTTCTGTCCAGTTACAGTGCAACAACGGGTAATGTGGCGGTGGTTTTTTTTCCTTCCAATTCCACCCATACATACACGCAAGCACTTGCTCCCGTTGTAGACAGATGCTAATGCTGAATCTTCTCATTTAAAATCCAGTTTCATTACTGACGGGGCGGACAAACAGACCTGCCAGGAAAATCAAAAGTGGCACTCTTCGCAGACCCCAAAATGCAAGCGTAAGTTACCACCCACGTATCACCCAAACACCAGTTTCACTGGGAACTTTGTTGAAGAAAGCTTACAGTTAGAATTGCTTTGCAAATCTGTCGTTTCGGGACAGCCGTGTCGACCACTCCCCCTCTCTCCTTGGCGATTTTTCACCTCCCACGGTGGAAGCATCCCTCAGTCGTCCGTTGAACGATGAAAACCTACATAATAAAAATATAAATTCTATTTATAACACGCACATATGCATTCGACTTTGAAGGTATTAATTTCAAGAGAAAATGACTCAGAGGCGCCAACATTTTGCGACACACTGCATCCTATATATTGTTATGTTATCGTCCAATTAATGCATCAGTGTTTTTTTTTTTGTTGCGAAAGGAAACCCAGTACAATAGTGTTACGGAATATTGCTCCTATCCTTATTTAAATATCTTGTGTTTAAATCCCATGGTGGGGCAGCACAGTGACGCAGCGAGTAGCGCTGCCGCCTCGCAGCAAGACACACCTGGGTTCCATTCATGGATGCCCGTCCCTTAAGCAGCAAAATAGTCACACTCTCTTTTCCAATTTGTATTTGTTTCTTAACACATGTTGTTTCATCCACAGGTATGTGTGATCACCTGACAGAAGATCCCTATGGATATACTTCATTAAAAGTGGGACCTCCTTTCGGAGCGGGAGTTCGCTTGAGGGTGAATTGTAAAAATCCAGAGCCCTTTCCCGGCTACAATCTAGAGTGCAGAGCCAATGGCCAGTGGTTCATGTTGGGTAAAGACCAGCTTTATACTCCGGACATATGTGGCGGTAAATCACGCACATTCGGTTTCAAACATATCGCAATTGGGAGATACACTTAGATTTGAGTCCACGTGCATTTGGAATATTAGCAGTGCCTGCCCTGCGGGCAATCTTGCCCCAAGCTTGTAACACGTTATTCTGTCATCTCTCATCGATTACGTTTTCTGCCAATGTGACTGTTTTGCCCTGGATTTCTTCTCTAATGTCCTTTTGGGAATATTGCTGCAATCTCTCTGAAGTTTCAGAAGCGTAATCACCAATACATGAGAAGTAAAGCTGAAGAGATACCCTAGAAAGAGTGCCAGACTCCAGATCTGCTCACCAGGGGAGACTCAAGCAGGAGTGATAGACTCCAGACCTGTTCACCACCAAGGGAGACCCTAGCAGGAGTGCTAGACTCCATGTAGCATAGCTCTGGGGTTCACTGGAACACGTAAAACCCTTCCACAACGATTCGCATTGTAATTGAAAAAATAGCACATTTTGCCTAACAATGGTATCCGCAATCACACCTTTTGCTTTTTGCAGGCTTCTGCGAGAGACCTCCGAAACAAGACAAAGCAACTTTAGCGCGGGGGGTCAATGTTGAAGATGTTAATAAATTTGGTACAAACTTGTACTATAATTGCCAGAATTACCGTACTGGTCGCTATGGGTATTATCTTAACTGCGGAAAAGACTATACGGATTCGCCCGTATGGAGGAATGATTGTGGTCAGGATCCTTGCTGTTTATGATGGGAAAACTCAAGAGACTTGATAATCCATACGGCTATACAGCACATCAGTCAGATTGACTTGTTTTCATCGTTAATTTCACGAGCAGAGTACCTACGGGCAATCTTGTTTCGATCGTGTAACACGCTCTTCTGACATCAGGATAAAAGAGGGTTGATGGTACTGATGCAACGTGAGAATGTAACGCTGGAATAGTGCCAAAGTTTTAGTCGAGTAATCATCAATAAGTGGCAAGTAAAGCTGAAATAATACGTAAAAGGCATGGCGTTGTGCACATAAAATGTGCGCCTATGAAAGATTTAAACCCGGTATCCTCAATTCGGACACTGATATGCTTACACTTGCTTTATGACAGATTTGATTCCAACTGCAACAAGTCAACCGCCACTTACAGTAAAAAAAAATTACCGTTTAATTAATCACAGCTTTTCCTGATTAAAAAAAATGATTACTTTTTTACCAATACTGTTTAGCTGTTGATTAGTAGTACAATTATTTAATTGTCTTCAAACATCCGTTGACTATGGTCTAATAGCCTCGTTTTTTTCTAAAGTTTTGCTGTCTAAGATTACAATTTTATCAATAAAAATATAAGTAAATCAAGTTTGTGTCTCAGAGGTGCAAAAAGAATATCGTGAAATTATCTGTGTGGAGTTCAATGAAAATGCAAGGGGCTGTGTAAGAAAATGGGAAACTGTAATTTGACCATCGCGCTGCTTCGAAGAATCGCTAAGAAGAAGAAGATCTGTGTGGAGTTAGTGTATTCTCCCCGTCTTCTGCGTGGGTTTTCTCCTGCATCTTTCTGGTTTCCTCCCCCCCCCCAAAACAAAAACGCCGATACCATCATAATATTGTCTCGCCTCGACTTACGAAATATGCGACTTACGACCACCCGGACTTACGACGGCCGTCCCAGTAACCCTATTATATTATTTTCGAGTCCCGACGGTTGTTCTACCGACGACCGCTCCAGCTGTTTTACGATCACATCGGCTGGCCGCGCCGCCGTAAGCCAGCCATATTTGTCTTCAGCAGGGGGGATTCCCATGCCAGTTGGAGGAGGGTCACTCTCAAGCTTTTCCGTCCAGAGCTGGAGTCTGGTTTCTTCTCGAGATGATGTTAGGGGCTGCACATGGCTGAGGAAGCTTCTTCTTGATCACGCTTCTTCATCACGCTTCGAAGAATCGAAAAGAAGAAGACTGACCCGTAACCACCCGGGCCAGCCAGCACCTCGCACCTCCGGACACACCGCCGCGCGCATCCCCACCAGTGAGCACGGGGAAGGCCGAAGACAGGCTGCATATATTAACCTTTATTGAAACGGGCCTCCGGGGTAAGGCCGGGGCGACACGTCGCGACACACACGGGGCGAGGGCACGGCGGCACGGTCCCGGCACTCCGTCCGTCCGTCCGTCTGGCGGCGCGCCTCTTCCGAACCTAGCCGTCGGTCTCTTCCCCCTGTGTGCCTGCACTCGTGGTCCGATCGGCCCTGTCTGCTGCGGAGCGGCGGATTAGCGCCGCGCTTACCGCCGTGAACCATTGCGTCCCGAGTTCGATTCCCGTTCACGGGCTATCAACGCCTGTGACGGTAATCTGAAGCGGACCTCGGCCTCTCCCCGCCCCCTCACCCCTAGATGTCGACTCGGCCCTTCGGTGAGCACCTACGGCGATACGCGAACGTCGCCACTAGGGAGACAAAAGCGGCCGGGCGCGGTGTTTGCCACCGACCGCTTCGTGCGCCGTGCCGGCCTTCAAATAGGTGCTAACTCGCTAACAGCACTTGGCCCCAAGAGTGTATAAAGGCTACACGGGAGGTGTTCGCTGCCGTCTGAGTGTGTGTGTGTGCGCGTCGACCTCCCAACCCGTGAGTCTCGTGTGTCCGTCCCTCTCTGTACGTGTATTCCGTCTGTCTGCTTGTCCGTCCAGCGGTCGGTCGGTCGCTCGGTCTCAGTGGGTGGACGACGATGGCTCACGCTCAGGTTACGAGGCCCAGGTTAAGGCCGGAGACGCGACTGTGGCTGTAAATATGGGACAGGGATTGGCGCTAACGCCTCGCGGTTATACAATGCATGCACAGAGTGCCGGTGCTACTTGCTGATGCTCGTCTCCGTGGATTTGCTGGTGCTGCTGGGTTCTGCATGCGCTGCGATTTCCGCTAGTCGCGACGGTGGGGACTTCCAGCTCTGCTGGCGCCCACGACTTCCGACGCTGGCTGGTGCTCCGGCTATCGGCGCTTCCGCTCGGTGCTGTGCTACCGCTGGTGCTGTGGCGGTGGCGTTGAGTGGCGTCGGCCGCTCGCTTACTGTCCAGACGGTGGTGACAATGCTGACCACTGGTAAAGCTCTGTTTGTGGGTTTAGGTCACGTGAAAACGGTATGTGACAAGTGTTGTGCACCCGTCGATATGTTGGAGAATCAAGCGAGGTAAGTGCTGCGTGTGCTCGCTTGATTCTCCAACATACCGACGGGTGCACAACACTTGCATACTTGCTGACGCTCGGCACCGTGGATTGCTGGTGCTGTTGGGTTCTGATGAAGCTCAGTGGAAGTCTCAGCGAAACGTCGGCACCATCTTTTAAGGTAAGTGCTGTATGTGCTCGCTCGTTTGCGCCAACAGATCTGGAGCTGGGTGGACTTACACTTCACTTACACACTTTTTCACATGACCTAAACTCACAGACAGAGCTTCACTATGGATAACATTGGTCATGAAAGCCTACGAGTTAATTTTACTTGCATACCGTTTTCACGTGACCTAAACCCATAAACCGAGCTTCACTATGGATAACATTGGTCGTGAAAGCCTTCGAGTTAAACGCCGACAATGCTGCTGCTGCTGCTAATACGGATGATGTTGCTGGTGCAAGAGGTTGCTGTCTGTGCGTGCTCTACTGCTGGCTGTCGTGCTGCTGTTGCCGGTGCGGCGCTGGCTCCGCGCTTCACTTGCGGTAGTTGCCCAGGTGCAGCGCCGCGCGGCCCGTCACGCAGCCGAAGCTGGCCGCGGGCACCTCCCAGGCGCGCAGCGTGTTCCCGAATAGGCTGATGGAGGTGTAGAGCGCCTTCTTGGGGTTGAACGTCTTGGGGCAGAACGAGTCGTTGGAGATGGACGCGATCTTGTTGTCGTGCAGGAAGATGACCTGGGGGTAAGGTGGAGTGGGGTGAGCAGAGGAAGTGGGTGGCACGGCGGCGCAGTGGGTAGCACTGCTGCCTCACAGCAAGAAGGCCCCCACGGGTTCGAATCTCGGCTCGGGCGCCTTTCTGTGCGGAGTTTGTGTGTTCTCCCCCTTGTCCGCGTGGGTTTCCTCCGGGTACTCTCCGGTTTCCTCCCACGAGTAAAAAAAAAATACTCATTAATTATTTGGTCGATAACATCATAATAGATAGGAAGCAGCGTCTAGTGGCAATATGGCGCCGGCAAACCGCCTGGCTGCCTCCTCCGCCTGTCTGCGCTTTTCTAGCGCCTCTGAGTCGTTCTCTCATTGAATACCTTCGACATTGAATGAATATGTGCGCGTTCTAAATGTAAAATAATTAAAATTATTATCATTAACTCCCGTGAGACGCGCTGGTGGTATCGGAGGTGTGGGGAGCGGTGGTGTAGCGGTTAGCACGCTGCGCTACTCCGCACCCGGCCACCTGAGTTCAGGTGGCCGCTCACGGCCAACAGCAGTGACGATTTTCTGAGCCGGTCCTGGGCCTTCCGCCTAGGCCGACTCAGCCTCAAATGAGTACCTGGTGCGGTGTGTAAACATCGCAACTGGGGAGACAAAGGCGGCCGGGCGTGATGCTGGCCACCCACGCCCTCGTGTGCCGTGTCGGCCTTTACAGGGGCTCGCTAACAGCACTTGAACCTACAGTCTGTTAAGGCTATACGGGGCATCTTTGTCTTTTGGTGGTGGCGCAGGTGGCATTGGTGTTGGTGCTGCCCTCCTGCCAGTGAGCCTTCGACACTCTGCGTGGCCTCAAGGTGCACCTGGCCTGGCACAGGCGCCGTAGTAACGTCACCGCCACTTAGCGGCGAACGGCGGCTGTTGTTGTTGTGGTGGTGCTTGCGGTGCAGGTGGCTGTAAATGTGTGTGTTTAGTCGCGTAAAGAGCCTGCAAGCTCGCTGGGTATTTTTGTGCCGTAATAATAATAAACATCTATCTATCTCGGTCCGAGTGACCGTCACCTGGAGCCTCTTGAGGGCCGAAAAGCCGGGTGGGACGCTGGTGAGCTCGTTGTGGTCAAGGTGGAGCTCTCGCAGAGCGGCGAGTTCATCCAGCGTTCCGTCCTCCACCGATTCCACCGCGTTGTCGCTCAGACCCAGCCTGCGGAGAACCGCGGTGACGACACGCGGCAGCGTCACAGCGCCGTCACAGCACCGTCACAGCAGCCGCCGCCGCATCGCTCGAACACAACCCAACGCGCGCGACCCGTAGAGCGGATGGTCGTGAAGTAACTTCAGCATCACGGCAACACCATCATAGCACCCACACCACCACCACACCACCGTCACAGCAGCACCACGCCACCACCACGCCACCGTGCCGTACGCACACACAGCGGCCGAGTGAAGTTTACTTTGAGGCGACGCCACAGGTTATTATCTCCCGCTTATAACGCACCGAGCAGATTTGTTCACAGAGGAGAATGGCTCCAAGGAACTGCACGCATTTGCCAGACACTGCGTCCTCTATATATTAAGATGTTATCAGCCATATAATGAGTGTTCTTTTTTAACTATGCTAGGAAACCGGAGCACCCGGGGAAAACCCATGTGGACACGGAGAAAACAAAAGCCACACAATTAGGTTCCCGAGCCAGGAGTCGAACCCAGGGGCGTGACTCGCAGGCACCATACCCCCACACCTCACCCTCTCACCTGGTGAGGCTGAGCAGCCCGGCAAAGTCTCGCTTCTTCACCGTTTTGATCGCGTTTGAGTCCAGGTAAAGCTCCTGCAGCTGCGATGGAAGGTCTGTGCAGAGGGACGTGGGGACACGGTGAGGCACGGTGAGACACGGGTAGACATAGAGACACATCGAGAAACGGGGACATTGTGGTGGAGTGATGTTAAATGGCGGTAGCAATGGTGGTATTGTTGTTGCTGTCGAAGGTCATGGTTACTGTAGTTGCTGCGGTGGTAAATGGCGGTGGTTATCGTTCTTGTTATGGTTTATTTTCGTGGTCGTGGTCGTGGTGTGGACGGTGGTAGTGATTGTGGTGATCGTGGTAGTTGTGTGTCAGTCACCCTGTGGCACAGCCGTGAGGTTGCACTCGCTGGCGCGCAGGTAAGCCAGGCTCTGGAGCGGCGACAAGGCCCCGGTTGCTATCCCGGCCTCGCCCAGCGGATTCGCGCTCACGACTACACACCACACACAACACAAAACATACAATATACACACAAAGATCCCCCGTATAGCCTTAACAGACTGTAGGGTCTAGTGCCGTTAGCGAGCACCTATGAAGGTCGACACGGCACACGAGGAGGTGGGTGACCGGCTCCACGCAGGGCCGCCTTCGTCGCCCTAGTGGCAAATGTTTACACACCGCACTAAGGTACTCATTTGAGGCTGAGTCGACCTAGGGGAGGCCCAGGACCGGCTCAAAAAATCATCACTGGTGTTGGCCGTGAGGGAGATTCGAACTCGGGCCAGCCAGGTTTGTGGCCCAGCACGGCTAACCAGTGAGCTACCAACCGCTCAATACATACATACAATATTTATAATAAATAAGTAAAAAAAAATAGCATTTATAGAGCGCCTTTCACCCGAGGGTAACAAAGCGCTGCACAGGTCTGCGGAGAGAACGACAAATCAACAACGACAGAGAACGGTAATCAGCAACAAATTATTATTGTTTTCGGGTTTTTTGTTTAATCCGAGCTGTGGAGAGAACGGCATGTTAATAACGGAGAGAAATCTAAAACATATTATTGGTCGCTTATTCAACTCCACCCACGACTTCCTCCTGCCTCCCAGTATCTCCGTCTGTGCCCCCCAAAGTCTACCAACTAATCTCCGCGTGCACCCAGGACTCTATCCCGTTGCCTCCTGCCCGTACCCCGAATCCCGTGCCCCCCAGCGCCCCCCCTCACTGAGGCACAGGAGGCTGGAGAGCGATGCCAGCGCGTCACTGGCGATGCTCTCGATGCGGTTCTCGTGGAGGCGCAGCTCGAGGAGAGTGGGTGGCAGCGCGGGCGGCACGGCGCTCAGCCGGTTCCGCGACAGGTGCAGTCGCTCCAGGCGAGCCAGCGGCGCCAGCGCGCCCGCGGCCACCGACTCGATCTCGTTGCCGGCCAGGATCAGCACCTGCGCGAGGAAGGGGAGAGGGAGGTGAGAGGTGAGGGTGGGTTAGGGATGTGTGTGTAGGTGAGGTACAGGTAGGTGACAGGTGTGGGTGAGTGTTGGGAGGGTAGGTGAGAGGTGAGGGCGGGTTAGGGGTTTGGTTATGTGAGGTCTGAGTATTGCAGAGGAGTGAGTACGTGAGAGGAGTGGGTAGGTAAGAGTAGTGGATAGGTGAGAGGAGTGGGTAGATGAACAGCTGCGGGTAGGTGAGAGGTGGGAGGAGAGCTGAGCTGTGCTACGCAGGTTGACTCCCACCGCGACGCTGGAGCCCATCTCGAGGCCGCCCTGTCGCCCACCTGGAGGAGAGGAAGCCCATCCAGGTCGCCATTCCGCAGCTCCTTGATCTTGTTGTTCTGCAGATCCAGGATGAGCAGATCCGCGGGGAGGTTTGGGGGAATCTCCCTCAGGCCTGGGGCGATTCACAGCGGGTGGCGGTGGGGTTAGGGTTAGAGTTAGGTCTGGGGCATTCACAGCGGGCAGCGGTGCGTTTTGCCCGGGGGCATGTGAACGCTCTCACTCCACGCGTTGCCCCAACGCGGCGACGCCCACCAGAGCAAGGAGAAAGATTGTGTAGGCCCCTGGGCTAAACGTACCGTGAGCCAACCCCCCCGCCCAGTAATATTTTCAAAAGGAAAAAAATAAGTTACATTAATTTTTAATTAGTTTACAGTACAGTGTTTCTTTTTTGCCGTAGTATGTTTACTACAAATACATATATACAGTATATTTAATGTATCCATTTTTCTTAAATAGATAATTTGGAGTACTTATACTTTGATTGAGCAATTCACGAATGGAATAACTATTCACTTAATCTCTGGAGGCCATCCAGCTGGCAGAGGCCCCTGGGCTGCAGCCCCGAAAGCCCAGGCCCTAATCTGGCACTGACCCCCACACATAAGGGCTCTTACGCCTTTAAGTGCCCAGGATATGAGCCATTAGTCTGTGTTAGTGTCTCTGTGTTAGTGCACAGGGAGCTCAGGTGATGTATCTGCCAGTCATCTCAGTCAGGCAGCCCATGACACCTGGGTCTGTCCTGTGACCTCCTGTCGGCGAGCCTTCGACACTTCGCGTGGCCTCAAGGTGCATATGGCCTGGCACAGGCGACGTGGTGACGTCACCGCCACTTAGTGGCGAAGGACGATTGTTATTGTGCATCCTGTGTTTGTCTTACTGTGTACCTGTCTCTGTCTGTCTCTGTGTATCTGAGTATCTCTCTGTCCCTGTGTACCTGTCTGTGTATCTGTGTCCGCGTATGTTCGAACGAACGCCTTCGACGTTGAACGAATACTGTGCAGCCACGCGGCGCAGAGTTATAAATTGTACTTTTTTTCCACGTGTCTTGTCTGACTGACCGTATTGTCTCTGTATGTGTCTCTTTGTCTCAATGTCACGGTCTCCCCCACCCCACGCCTCATCTTGCAACCCTACCCC
>JAZEWU010000050.1:1482058-1492549 GCA_036362915.1 Geotria australis | reverse complement strand
AGAAGAATGCTATTATTATTATTATTATCCCATCCAGCTCTTGACCCCCATCACCTCCACCTTGACCCGCGGACTCACCTGTTCCTTGACCCCCGCGCGGAGCATCTCGACGCCCACGGCGCGGTCTGCCTCCACCAGCACCCGCGTGGCCGTGACGCCGTGGCGCACCTCCAGGTTGGGTCGCGACAGCGCCGGCCGCAAGTAGGCGCTGGCGGTGCTCCACCGCTGGCCTGGCACGCCCCAACGACACAGGCAAAGGTCCCCCGGGTAGACATTCTTAATAATCCATACATTATCATGTACAGGGTTGCGGTGCCTTTATTAGTAACCCATCCATAGATTATTCAGAAACCGCTTAAACCCATACAGTGTCGCGGTGAGCCGGAGCCTATCCCGGTAGACACAGGGCGCAATGCGGGGGAACACCGATGATGGGACGCCAGTCCATCGCAGGGCGCCCGGGGAATCGAATTCGAACCGTCGTGAATGGTGCGGTCCATCCACCCGAAGCCCTCCTGGCGGAAGCCGTTCATGTCGTCGGTGAGGTGGTGCCCGGCCTGCGCCGCCGCCTCCAGGAACGCCTCGTGCAGGGGGTTCCCGCGGGGGGCCCGCGACACGCGCAGGGGGCCCTCGCCTCCCCGGTAGGCGTCGGGCCCCAGCGAGTGGTTCTGCGCCCGACGGAAGTACGGCAGGCAGTCGGCGTACGACCAGCCGTGCGCGCCGTGCTCTCGCTCCCACCTGCGGCGGGGCACGGGAGACGGCGGCTCTGCCTTGTGTAACGCACACATACGGGGGTGTCTCTGTGTGAGTCTGTGGGTGTCTTGTCTGAATCTCTGGGTCTCCCTGTGAGTCTGAATGAGTCTGTGTGAGTGTCTTTTCGATTCGATTCTTGGAAGCGTGATGGTTATATGACAGTTTCCCTTTGCAACAAGTTCTTCTTTAGTTGCAGACAGCCCTTCGACGTTTAGAGATATAGTAGTCAGTGCTGGCCTTAAAGGCGGGTATTGCCCTCTCTCCTTGCTCCAGACTGAGGGGCTTCTGGCATCTGTTGAGCTTCTGAACATCGTTGTCTTTCAGCTCCTCGGCTTCGAAGTGTTTGGTAGAATTTGCAGGTAATACCAAGTATTACTTGACAGGGATCGCGACGTGAACGCTTCTACCTTGATCCCCTGTGAGTGTCTGAGTTTCGGTCAGGCAGCCCTTGACACCTGGGTCTGTCCCTGTGACCTCTTGTCGGCGAGCCTTCGACACTTCACGTGGCCTCAAGGTGCATATGGCCTGGCACAGGCGACGTGGTGCCGTCACCGCCACTTGGTGGCGAGAGGCGGTTGTTCTTGTTGTTGTATGTGAGTGTGAGCGAGTCTACGTGAGTCTGCGTGCGAGTCGTGACCACCCACGCATCGTAGTCCCCGGCGTGGCCGCGGATGTAGACCATGGCGTTGAGCGAGGACGAGCCGCCCAGCACCCTGCCGCGCGGCCAGTACAGCGAGCGGCCCCCCAGCCCCTCCTGCGGCTCCGTGTTATAACACCAGTTATACCTGCAGAGCGTCGCTCATCCCGGAATATGTGTTATTACAGTGGGGGATACAGTGAGTGAGTAAGTGCGTGGGTGAGTGAGTGACTGAATGAGCTGGGTGAGTGAGTGAGTGGGTGACTGAATGAGCTGGGTCAGTGAGTGGGTGGGTGAGTGACTGAATGAGCTGGGTGAGTGAGTGGGTGGGTGAGTGACTGAAAGAGCCGGCTGACTGAGTGAGTGGGTGAGTGACTGAATGAGCTGGGTGAGTGAGTGGGTGGGTGAGTGACTGAATGAGCCGGGTGACTGAGTGAGTTGGTGGGTGAGTGACTGACCGAGCTGGGTTAGTGAGTGGGTGGGCGAGTGGCTGAGTGCGTGGGTGGTTGTGCGTGTGAGTGAGTGGGCGAGCGAGTGACTGACTGAGCTGGGCTGAGTGAGTGCAGTGTGTATTTTATCCGCCCCAGTATCACCACCACCACCACCACTCACTCACTCACCTGTCGTCACAGAGGTTGTAGGCGAGCGCTAGCGGCATGTGTATTTTCCACGCGAGCCGCTTGCTGCCCAGGACCGTGTCTCGTGGTCCCGCCTCGAGCAAAAGCACCCGTGAGGCCGGGTCCTCGGAGAGACGAGCGGCCATCACGCAGCCCGCGCTGCCTCCCCCGACCACCACGTAGCTGTAGCCGCCTCCAGCTCCTCCGGCCCCCGGCCCCGAAGACCGGCGACGCGCGCAGGAGACGGGGGCCGAACCGGTGACACCCTGGCACCCGGCCAAACGCGGGAGCAGCGGGCGGAGAACGCCGCTGGGAGATAGATAGATGAGATGTTTTAGATAGGTGTTTATTATTACAGGGTCGGAGCGGTTGTGAGTGATTGCGGGGCCCGAGATTGAATTCAATGATGAACCGGTACCCCCCACCCCCCCGCGCGCCACACACACACAGTCCCCCACAGCCTTCAAAAAACGTTTAAAAAGTCACCTCTTCACCGACTCACAACAAACCGACTGAGCAGGGCTCCGCGCCTCCGAATCAACCGGTGCAACGCGCCCGGAGAAAATGCGCCACGCGTTACAAAAGTAGATTATTATTATAGCAGAAAATACGCAGTGAGCTTGCAAGCTCTTTGCGGGATTTCCTGCGACACAACAAACACGCGAATTGACAACAATAAATAAAATATAAAAATCACAAGTTAACGCAGAGAACCAATGAACCTGCGCTGTACAGGGACTAAGCGGTTTCCGACAATTGATGGATGAGTGACGGGAGGCTGCGTGAGCCCGTGTGCGCTTGCGACGTTTCGGTACCTTGACGCGTGTCGGGAGCCTACAGCCAGCATCTTCTCACCGCCAGCTGCTGATGATGGTGGTGATGATGATGATGGTGGTGGTACTGTAGTTCACCGTCAAAGAGAGACGGCGTGATCAGTTTGAACACGTGGACAGAGACACGGGGAGTATTCAGAGATAACAGACTCGGGGTGGGGGGGAGACCAGGTGAGACTCCGGGTTAGTTAGACAAACTCGGGCGGTGGGTAAGAACCACAGAGACACGGGGAGAGACACGGGAAACACAGAGCGAGACGCACAGGTAAGACAGGTCCCGGGAGACACGGATGACACGAAGGGGGAGACAGGGCGGAGACAAGGGGATAAGGGGGAGGGAGGCAGTAATCCCTGAACCCTCGCTCCCTATATCGATCCCCACCGCCTCGCCCACACTGCCACCCGCGTGGCACACACCCAGCCAGATACCCAATTGAGGCTCAGTCAATGGGTACCTTTTTTGCCAGTATACAGATGTTAAAGCGATAGACAAAGATCGCCCGTGTAGCCTTAACAGACGGTAGGGTCAAGTGCTGTTAGCGAGTAGCACCGATACAGATAAACACAGACAAAGATTCCCCGTATAGCCTTAACAGGACTGTAGGGTCAAGTGCCGTGGGTACCTTTTTGCCTGTACACAGATGATGTAAAAATGATACGAGGTTTTACCCTTTCCGCCAATAATACAAGTGTTAAGATCTTTAAACACCAAATAGACACCTTTCACAAGGTGTCGAGTTCGTCAAGTTTGCAAGAAGCCACACATGCTTAGAGCAACCCTCGGCTAACACTGGTGAGACTAGGCTATAAAGAAAGCCGTCTCTGGTGTGGGCCAATCATTTTCAAGGACAACGCATAATGCATGCACAATGCAGTGGCCTTGAACCACGCCCGGCCGCATTTATCTCTCCAGAGCCGATGTTTCGCCCACCGCAACAGGTACCTATTTAAGGTTGAGTCGACCTGGGGGGGGGCTCGGGGTTACATTGAAAACAGATGAACGGATTTGGGACAAAGTCCGATGAGAGAAACTGTATCAATGTTTACGTGTTTGGCAGCGACGCAGCAGCGTCAATCATTCACCCGCTGCTTGGACGAAAACACAACGTGTGTATGTGTGTGGGTTGACACAAAGTGTGAGTTGGCACAATGTGTGTGTGTTGATTCGAATTCGATTCGATTCTTCGAAGCGTGATGGTGATAAAACAGTTTCCCATTTCAACAAGTTCTGCTTTAGTTGCAGACAGCCCTTCAACATTTAGAGAGTGCTGGTCAGTAAAGGCGGGCATTGGCCTCTCTTCTTGCTCCAGAACTGAGGGGGTTCTGGCATCTGTTGAGCTTCTAGACATCGTTGTCTTTCAGCTCGGCTTCGAAATGTTTGGTAGAATTTGCAAGTAATACCAAGTATTGCCTGACAGGGATCGCGACGTGAACGCTTCTACCTTGTGTGTTGATACAAGGTGTGTGTGTGTGTTGACACAGGGCGCAAGGCAGGGCTATACTCAGGATAGGACGCCAGTCCATCACAGGGCACCGAGGTAAATTTAGTCAGCAAGCCAATTAACCTATGCAGCAGCAGCAGCATGGCTTTGGACGGTGGGAGGAAACCGTAGTGCCCGGCAAAAACCCACGCGGACACGGGGAGAACATGCAAACTCCACACAGAAAGGCACCCGAGCCGGGAGTCGAACCCAGGTCCCTTCTTGCTGTGAGGCTGCAGCGCTACTCACCGCTACGCCACCCTGCGTAACGGAACTCGCTCTGACAAATAAACGAGAGTCATATCCACGCGTCCGATGCAACACTGGACGAGTTTAATTCTCAAACACGGCCGAACATCAGCGGCCAACGATATCCGAACCGGTCCAAGGAGCCCCCCCCCGCCCACGCGCACCCCCCTTCATGTTAAACCGCACTCACCAGAGTGGGGAAGTATGGTCAGATAATCCCCCACCCCGCCCCTCCCCCAACCTCCCCCACCTGCCCATGAACCACACGGTCTGAGGAGGTCTTGATCCAACAGTGGATAGACCACGGCCGATGATCGTCGCGATGAATCTATCCGGCGGATGATCGAGCAAAGGCTCGTCGTGTTTAGCCATGCTCCGTCCGCTGCTGGATGAAGCCACCGTGATGATCACAGCCATGGTCTGTCCACTGCTGTTAAACATCGGTGCATTACCTTCTGATTGTATATATTGATTATGTTGGTTAATTCGTGCGTTTGTTGCGTCGCAGGAATCCCGCTTCCGGAGCTTGCAAGCTCACTGGGTATTTTCTGCCGTAATAATACACATCTATCAGTCCTGTCTCTAACACTGGCTCCTTTCTCTTAAGACTGGTTAATTCGCACGTGTGTTGTATCGCAGGAATACCACTTCCAGAGCTTGCGAGCTCACTGGGTATTTTCTGCCGTTATAATAAACATCTACTCTCTACTCATCAACTCTACTGCTGGATATCGGCATGATGATGATCACAGCCATGGGTGGGTGAGTGAGTGAGTGACTGAGCGGGTGGGTGAGTGACTGAGTGGGAGGGTGAGTGACTGAGTAAGTCACTGAATGGGTGAGTGAGTGACTAAGTGTGCAGGTGATTAAGTGAGCCGGGTTTGAGGTGGTGTCGGCGTGTGGGTGAGTAAGCGAGTGGGTGATTAACAGAGTAAGGTTACAGAGGCTCCCTCTGTAACTTACTATGAGTTAATGAGCGAGTGAGTGGATGATTGAGAGTCAGAGGGTGAGTGGGTGGGTTGTTTAGTGAGTGGGTAAGTGCGCAGGTGCGTGGGTGGCTGAGTGAGTGGGTGAGTGAGTGATCTTTGTCTTTGTCTGTCTTGTAAGTAGTTGAGTGAGCTCCTATCTCTAACACTGGCTCCTTTCTCTAACACTGGCCCCTATCATAATCCCTATCAGGGTATCTATACAGTGGTACCATCCGCGCCTCCTCCTCCTCACAGAGAGAAGGTCCTGCCCGAGTCCCACCTCGGGCTCTGTGAGTTCGTCGGTTTCCCTTCATACTATAAAAAACACTGATTAATTTGACAACATCGCAATATATAGGACGCATTGTCTGGCAAATGTTGGCGCCGGCTAACCGGGAGAATTCCTTCCCACTCCCCGCCTCACTGCGGTTTCCTCGCGCCTCTGAGTCGTTCTGTCTTCGAACGAATACCTTCGACATTAAACAAATACTGTGCAGCCACGCGGCGTTATACATAGTAATACTGTTATTATTATTATTATTTGTACCTCATCGCCCGTATGATGATGGTGATGGCACACACAAGCCACCATCACCATCTCCACCATCATCATGATCACTGTCAATGTCACACCATCATCGTCAACATCACTGTCACAACCATCGTCATCACCATCATCACCATCACCCTGACAATTATCACCACCACCATCACCACCACCAGCGTCACAACCACGACCATCGAGCCGCTTGTGACCTGAGCGCCTGGCCCAGCCGGGGGTTGCCCGGCTCACTTCCCGGCCAGCTTGTCCACCGCGGGGCTGGTGAAGGAGAACCCGGAAAACACGCTCTGGTCCAGGGAGTTGAGCAGCTCCTTGTTGCCGAACGACAGACGTGGCTTCTCGCTCAAAAACTCCTGGTCGAAGTTGCTGCAGTCGTTGGCTGATCTCTGGTGGGGGGGGGCACGGTGGCGAGGGGGGCACGGTGGCAGGGAATGGGGGCACGGTCAGAGGCGGGCGGCACACACGATAGACCTGTGATGATCTCCGCTAAACCTCGCAGACTCATCTCAGATTGAACCCGGTTCGATCACCCATTAATCCCTGATTGAGTCCGCATTGATCCTGTGCGTCCCAGTGGAGGTGGGTCGTACCACTTTGGGCCGGAAAGGAGGGGTGACCTGGCGGGCCTCCAGTGCCTGCCAGTCGATGGACTTGAAGAACGAATGCATCCGGATGGACCCAACCACCCCGAGGCGCTTGGAGTGGTCCCTTTCAAACAGCTACAGCACCGCGGATCAAACATCATCGGGATCAGCATCATCATCAGCAAAGAAACAAAGATCCCCCGTGTAGCCTTAACAGACTGTAGGATCAAGTGCCATTAGCGAGCACCTATGAAGATCGACACGGTACACGAGGAGGTGGGTGACCAGCACCACGCCCGGCCGCTTTTATCTCCCTAGTGGCGATGTTTACACACCACACTCGGTACTCATTTGAGGCTGAGTCGACCAAGGGGAGGAGGCCCAGGACCGGGTCAGAAAATCTGCACCGGTGTTGGTGGCCGTGAGCGGGATCCGAATTCGAGTCGTCAGGTTTGTAGCCCAGCGCGCTAACCACTGAATACACAAGGTTTAACCCTTTCTGGCAATGAGAAAACGTGTTTAAGATCTTACAACACGAAATGGACACCTTTTTTGCAAAGGTTCCAGTTTGCATGCGGCCACACATGCTTGTGGCAAAAACATGCAAACGAATGCCACCGCTCGCCATCATCATCATCATCAGCAGCATGATCAGCAGCACGGTAAGCTGTGTTCTCCCCATCTCACCTGCGTGTCTCCCCCCGCGGCTCACCTGCGTGAGTATGTGTCGTGACGGCTCGCCGAGCCAGCGCGGGTAGTGCGGCGTGTGGACGCGGATCGCCTCGAACAGCTGCTCCTCGTCGGAGCCGTAGAAGGGCGACTGCCCGACCAGCATCTCGTAGAGTAGCACGCCCAGCGCCCACCAGTCCACCGAGCGCCCGTACGGGTGGCCCAGCAGGATCTGACACGGCACGCACGCGTGTGTTTGCGTGCGGGGTTGCGCAGCGGTAACATCCGCGCCTCGCAGAAAGAATGTTCCTTGCCCGAGGCGGTTTGATTCCCGCCCTGGGCGACTTTCTGTGTGGAGTTTGTGTGTTCTATCTCCCCCCCCACCCCCTGTTCTGTGTCGGTTTCCTCCCACATCTTCAAAAAAACCCACGATATATAGGACGCAGTGTGCGGCAAACCGCCTGGCTGCCTCCTCCACCTCTCTGCGGTTTCCTCGCGCCTCTGGCTCGTTCTCTCGCCGAATGAATATCTGCGACGTTGAATGAACGTGTGCGCGTTTGGCTTCGATTTTATTTTCCATTGCTGACGCGCCGTCCTCTCCGCGGCCCTTGTGCAGCGCTTTGTGACCCTCGGGTGAAAGGCGCTCTATAAAACGCAATTATTATTATTATTATAAATATAACATTATTGTCTATCTATCTCGTGCACCCCCGTGCCCCCCCCCCCACAACCGTTGCCCCCCACCTCTGGCGCGATGTAGTCCGGCGTGCCGCAGAAGGTGGAGGCGAGCGTGTCGGGCGTCACGTGCTCCTTGCACATCCCGAAGTCGGCGATCTTCACGTGACCGTCGCGGTCCAGCAGGATGTTGTCCAGCTTCAGGTCCCTGGGAAGGTGCGCCCGGGGGAGAGACGGCCGGTGGCCAGGGTCGATCCACTGCTGGTTGAGGGCCTGCCTGAGCCCTGAGCGATTGGTTCTGGGCCGTCGGCAGATGGCTCCGTGTCCGTCGTGCTGCCCGTCACTCTCACCTCACGGTCGTTAATGAAGAGCTGCTGACCTGGCGACCCTGAACTAGGCCTTAGCCTCTCGTAGGTCGACTGGGCCTCAAATGAGTACCTGACGTAAACGAGCGCCCGACTCGAAATGCAGTGAATGAATGCTCGAGGCAATGGGTGAGTGGGTGAGCGAACGAGTGAGCGGGTGAGTTAACGAGCGGGCGGGTGAGCTAGGGGGCGGTTTGCCTGGTGGCTCAGGTGTACACACCTGTAGATGATGCCCTTGGAGTGCAGGAACTGGAGGCCGCAGATGATTTCGGCCGAATAGAATCTGTGCGAGAGAGCGGCAGAGAGAGCAAGAGACATCAGCCCTCGACAGGGAATCCTTCTCTCTCTCAAAACACGGTGATTTCCCGGATTGAGGAGAGAGGAGGAGGAACGCTCGGTGACGCGGCTATCCCGAAAGAGCAGCTCTCCGGAGCGATTCCCATGGCACGCGGAGCCGCGACAATGTACGCACGTGGCGCGCGGCACGTCGAAGCGTCCCGTCTCCTGGATGTGGAACATGAGGTCCCCGCCGTTCAGGTACTCCATCACGAAGAACAGGTGCTCCTGCTCGCGACGCAAAAGACAAAAGGACAAAGATTCCCCCGTGTAGCCTTAACAGACTGTTGGGGGCGAGTGCCGTTAGCGAGCACCTATGAAGGACGACACGGCACAGAGGGGGTGGGTGACCAGCACACAGCGACACACACACACACAGCGACACTCCCCTCCCTCCCTCTGTAAGCCTGTCCCATACAAGGAGTATAAGGCCAAGGAAGGGTGGCTGGGTAGGCGAGTGGATGGGTGGTATGGGTGGGTTGGTGGATGTCGCCGATGGATGCCTGAGTGAGTGAGGTGAGTGAGTGAGTGGTTGGTTGAGTGGCTGGGTGAGTGAGCGTGTGACTAGGTTAGAGAGTAGGCGAGTGTGTCACCTTGGTCTGGAATGTGCCAAACAGGTGCGTGAGGAAGGGGTGCTCCCAGGCCAGGGCGAGCACCCTCTTCTCGATCATGGTACACTCCACGTCGTCGTCCATCAGCACCACGTCCTTCTTGAGGACCTTGACGGCGAAGTAGGCGGTGACGGCCGTGCTCCTGGCACCCCGCATCTCGGCCAGCATCACCTGCAGCACGCACAAACACAAAGATCCCCGTGTAGCCTTAAATGAATGAACGGACGAGCGAGCGGGTGAATGAACGGGCGAGCGAGCAGGTGAATGAATGGGCGAGCGAGCGGGTGAATGAACGGGCGAGCGAGCGGGCGACCGCCTTCCCCACGCACCTTGCCGAAGCTGCCCTTGCCCAGCACCTTGATGAAGGAGAAGTCGGAGGCGGTGAGGCGTGGGGTGCCCTGCTGGCCCCCCGCCGCCGCCTTGGTTCCGACAAAGTGTTGACTGTCGGGCCGGGCCACGGGGGGTGGGCGGCCACCCGGGGGGCCCCCGATCATGGGGCCCTCCCAGGAGACCTGCGACCGGTCTGTGTTAGAGACAGCAGCCAGTGTTAGATGCGGGAGCCAGTGTTAGAGATACGAGCGAGTGATAGATACGGTAGCCAGTGTTAGAGATAGGAGCCAGTGTCAGAGACAGGAGCCAGTGTTAGATACGGGAGCCAGTGTTAGAGATAGGAGCCAGTGTTATATACGGGAGCCAGTGTTAGATACAGGAGCCAGTGTTAGAGATAGGAGCCAGTGTTAGAGGCCGGAATTGAACCGCCTCGGGCAAAGACCGTCTCTGTGTGAGGAGGCGCGGATGAGAGCAGTGCGCCACCCTGTGCCGGTTCGTACCGAACTCGGAGGCGCCGGGATGTTCCGCGGGAGGAGCCGTGGGGCAGGGGTTGGCGACGCCCGCGGCATCACCATGTCCGGTATCCTCCCCGCTCGGGCCCAGACACACGCTGTTGCGCTCCTTCCTCACCTGCTCACACGCAGAGAGAGAGCGAGAGAGAGGCCCCACACACAGACACCCCGTGTCTCCACGTCTCTGTAGCTCCCTATCTCCCTGTCCCCGTGTCTCCGTGTCCCCGTGACCCCGTATCTCCGTATCTCCGTAACCCTGTGACCCCGTGTCTCCGTGTTCCGTGTCCCCGTAACCCCGTGTCTTCGTGT
>JAZEWU010000050.1:1468197-1481558 GCA_036362915.1 Geotria australis | reverse complement strand
GTGTGATGAGTCTATGGGTCTCTGTGTGATGAGTCTATGGGTCTCTGTGCGAGTCTTTGATGTGGGGCGACAGGCCAGGCAGCTTCCAAACAGCCTTACGCGGCCGATATTACGATCGAAGAGAGAAAACAACTCGGCGGCAGGAAAGAACCGCGCCTGCCAGCGAGCGCGGTGACCCAGAGCTCAACCCGCGCCAGTGCCCCTTCCCTTCGTGGGCGCCGTGCCCACCAAGCGCCTAGGCCGGTTGGCACGGGGGTGGGATGGGGGGGGCACGGGGGGAGGTTGGGGTGGGCGCGGAGCCCAGTAACCGCCGCGAGCGTTTCGACACGGCGGCAGAGACGTTGGCCAAGTCGGAGAGAAGACCCGAGGCGGTTCGATTGCCGTCTCTAGAGACGGGAGCCGGCGTTAGAGACAGGAGCCGGCGTTACAGACAAGAGCCGGCATTCAAGGCAGGAATCGAACCGCCTCGGGCAGGACCTTCTATCTGCGACGCGCGGATGTTACCGCCGCACAGACACCCTGCCTCCCTCCTGTGAAACGACTGACGCCGTAACGACACGGCTCCTCCACCACCATCATTATGGTCACCTCGCGCCGTCCAAACGTCAGAAATACCACGCTAGTCGTGGTTGCCATCGGTCGCTGCGTAATGCCGGACAGTGGTGCGTGGGCAGCAGCGCAAATACCAAATACCAAACGCGGGGTGTCTGTGCGGCGGTGACATCCGCACACAGACAAGAAGGTCCCGTCCGAGGCGGTTAGATTTCCCGTCTCGAACACTGGCTCCTGTCTCTGACGCTGGCTCATGTCTCAAACGCTGGCTCCTGTCAATAACGCTGGTTCTTGTCTCTAGGGCTGGCTCCTGTCTCGAATGCTGGCTCCTGTCTCTGATACAGGCTGCTGTCTCTAACACTGGCTCATGTCTCCGACGCTGCCTCCTGTCTCCGACATTGGCTGCTGGCTCAGACACCGGCTCCTGTCTCTAGCGCCGACTCCTGTCTCTAGCGACGGTTCCTGTCTATAACGCTGGCTCCTGTCTCGGACGCCTGACTCCTGTCTCTAACACTTCCCTTAGCAATATCTCTACCAGGGTGTCTATGGCAGTGCTCCATTATAAACAGATGAAGGAATTGGAAGCCTAACCCTCAGTATGTACACAAAACAGACAGAAACACAAACACTTGCTCCATTATATTTACGACAGCATAAAACTCTTTTTCAGCAGGGCCCTGTCAGTATTTTGGGGTCGGAGGTGATGTTTGTGCCGCTACCATGCGATTACGAACGATTTTTCAAGTCACGTGTCGTCACTGTCTGCCGGATTCAGTTAGGCTGCGCGTGTTTCTGTTTAGCTGCGGCAGGAAACTGGAGAACTTCGTGGAAACCCACGCAGAGCAGGGGGAGAGAGCGCACAAACAGCGCGGTTTCAACGGCTGCGTGGGGCTCAAGGTCGAAGCGTTCACGTCGCGATCCCTGTCACGTAATACTCGGTATTACCTGAAAATTCTACCAAACACTTCGAAGCCGAGGAGCTGAAAGACAATGCCCGCCGCCTTTAAGGCCAGCACTGACTATTATATCTCTAAATGTTGAAGGGCTGTCTGCAAATAATAATAATATCAATTTATATAGCGCCTTTCACCCGAGGGTCACAAAGCGCTGCATAAAGTAGAACTTGTTGTAATGGGAAACTGTCATATCACCATCACGCTTCGAAGAATCGAATCGATTGGCAGCATTGACGATAAAGTCGAATTGAGCTGAACAGCCGCTGTTAGCGAGCCCCTATTAAGGCCGGCACGGCACACGAGGGGGTGGGTGGCCAGCGCCGACTGACTCGCCCCTCGGTGGCCCTGCGATGGCCCTGAGTGCCAGCCTGTGAGCAGAACCGGGATTATGTCGAAATCTGGCTTGGTCCCCAGCAGAGCCGTAGTTCACGGCCGATTACATGTTATGTCATTCGCAAGGGGCAAGGCTTACATCATTGTGCCAGTTGGCACAATTTGAGGCCGAATTGACCCAGAGGTCAGGTGAATTTAACACTCGCCGTGACCCGGAATCGAACTCGGGTTGCTGGGTGTCTGGAGCGGTGTGCCGACCACAACGCGGCCGCTCACCGACTCACCCACCCACTCACAACAACAACAACCGCCGCT
This sequence comes from Geotria australis, assembly GCA_036362915.1. NCBI lineage: Eukaryota > Metazoa > Chordata > Hyperoartia > Petromyzontiformes > Geotriidae > Geotria > Geotria australis. The sequence goes on along the minus strand of JAZEWU010000050.1, from coordinate 1,479,402 downwards.
CGCCTGTGCCAGGCCAGGTGCACCGTGAGGCTGTCACGTAGAGTTTCGAAGGCTCGCCGACAGGAGGTCACGGGACAGACCCAGGTGTCATGATGGGCTGCCTGACCGAGATGACTGGCAGATGCACCACCTGAGCTCCCTACCGTGCCAACTTGCTGTGCTATCTATCTACCACCACGACCAACCACACACCCACCCCCCCCCAGCGGACTCACTGCAGATCCCTAAGCGCAGTCTTCCACACGATGCGCAAGAACCTCCAGCCGCCGGTGAGCGTGTAGGTGCCCAGAGCCAGCGCCAGGGCCCAGTGCCAGCCCACGCCCGAGTAGGCCTGGAGCAGGAGGGGCGGCACCACCCGCACGGCGCCCAGCGCCACGCTCCGCGCCCGCATCGCTCCCCGGACGGAAGGTTCCCGGGAACCGAGAGAGGATCGGAGGAACCCGGTTGGCGTTTGGAGGTCAGTGGGAACCCGCGCGGTTGCTTCCGTGCTGCGCGGTGGGGAACACGCTGACGGAGGAGCTTGCAACGGTGAGATGGGGGAGCCTGTGGTAGAGATAGGAGCAAGTGTTAGAGATGGGAGCCGGTGTGTTAGAGATGGGAGGCAGTGTGGTAGAGAAAGGAGCAAGTGTGGTAGAGATGGGAGGCCTGTGTGTTAGAGATAGGAGCAAGTGTTCGAGATGGGAGGCAGTGTGTTAGAGATGGGAGCAAGTTTTAGAGATGGGAGTCACGGTGTTAGAGATGGGAGTCACGGTGTTAGAGATGGGAGTCACGGTGTTAGAGATGGGAGTCACGGTGTTAGAGATGGGAGTCACGGTGTTAGAGATGTGAGTCAATGTTAGCGATAGAAGTCAGTATCAGAGACAGGAGCCAGCATTGTATCACAGGAATCCCACATCCAGAGCTTGCAAGCTCACCGGGGGTTGAGACGGGGGTCCCGAGGGGGCTCCCAGGGGTTCCCGCTCACAGACGACGGAGGCAGCCTAACCACTGCCGCGTACCTTAACAGGGGGTTGCGTAGTCCGCGACGCGGGCGCCGATAAACTGTCGCTCGGCGTCGGTCGAATTCAAAGTCCGCCGGCACCTGAACACCTGGCAGCATTGCGCAACGGCGTGAGACCGGCGTCCAATCCTGGACTATAGCCCAGCCTCGCGCCCTGTGTCTGACGGGATAGGCTCCGGCTCACCGCAAGCCTGTACAGGATTAAGCGGTTTCTGACAACGGATGAATGAATGTATCTCTAGACGGCGGCAGCAGCAGCTGTTATTCTGCTGCAGGGCAATCTGTAAGTTGTCGGAACAAGTCACTCATTCAAAGTTTCCGCCCAGTCACACAGATAGATTACAGATAGATGCTTATTATTAAAACAGAAAAATACCCATTGAGCTTGCAAGCTCTTTACGGGACTCCTGCGACACTAGAAACACGCCAATTGCTGGCAATAATTTTAAATATATACAAGATTCATAAATAACCAAAATGTAAATTAACCAACAATAAAAAAAAATCTGCACAGGGTGAGTGATGCAGGTTATACCGCACACGGCTATCCTGAAATAGCAGCCCTTCCGTTGTGTCAATGTGGGAATCTCGTTAAGAGCTTGCAAGCTCGCTGGGTATTTGTTCTGCTGTAATAATAAACATCTATATATACCTGCCTACCTTGAGAGCAATTGATAGTTGTGAGCTGCCCCTCCGCACGCGCGCACACACACACAGACTGCTATACTTAGTCCGTAAGCCTATTATTAGTACAGCTGGGGTTAGAGTATCCAGATCTGTATTTAATTCAAGAGGCCACGTGTTTTTCCGTGAAAGGTGACAGGATGTGTTTTGTTCGGTCCGAGTCTGATAGGCCTGATTGGTGGCGGTGCGGTAACATCCGCGCCTCCTCGCAGAAACCACTTAATCCTGTACGGGGGTCGCGGTGAGCCGGAGCCTATCCCGGTAGACGCAGTGCGCAAGGCAGGGGCACACCGAGGATGGGACGCCAGTCCATCGCAGGGCACCTGGGGAAATTTAGTCAGCACGCCAATTAACCTGGCAGCATGTCTTTGCACGGTGGGAGGAAACTATGTTATATTTTAATAATAATAGCATTTTATAAAGCGCCTTTCACCCGAGGGTCACAAAGCGCTGCACAAAGGCCGCGAAGAGAATTGCATGTCAACAACGAACGAAAAAAAACAACCAATAAAAACCCAAGCAACAAAAATTAAATGATTAAGGCTGCTTCGAATACACATGTGTGTTGTGTCGCTAAAGAGCTTGCGAGCTCACCGGGTATTTTTCTGCTGTATTAATAAACATCTATCTATCCTGTATCTAACACTGGCTCCTATCCGCTAACATTGGCTGCTATTGGAGACTCTACACTGGCTACCCATCCACAAAAGCATCACTTACAAAACTGCAATAATAATAATAATAATAATTCAATTTATATAGCGCCTTTCACCCGAGGGTCACAAAGCGCTGCACAAGGGCCGCGAAGAGGTCGGCATGTCAATAATATGCCACCGCGCTATCCACACAGGACACCTTAAATACCTCGCATCACTACTCCGGCCACTCGCATCAACACAATCCCGTACTCTACGCAGCTCATCACAGCACCTACTCCACACACCGCGCTCACGTACAACGACGATTCTCGGTCGCGGCACCCACAACCTGGAACAACCTGTAGCCACTCCTATTGCGTCAAACACAGTCCCCCACAGCCTTCAAAAAACTCTTTAAAAATCACCTCTTCACCAACTCACAACAAACCGACTGAGCAGGGTGTCTCCGCGCCTCCGAATCAACGGGTGCAACGCGCCCGGAGAAAATGCGCGCGTTACAAAAGTAGATTATTATTATTATTGTATCTCAGACTGGATCCTATCTCTAATACTGCCCGGCAGACATAGGGCGCAAGGCAGGGATATACCCATGATGGGCCGCCAGTACAGACAAACATCTTGGACAAATAATGTCCAAGTCGACTATCTATCTACCTGGAATCAACAGGTTGTAAAAGGGGCTGTGTATTATCTCTAGAGAGTAATGATTAACTTACCCCGTCTCCTTATCTTTCGCCTTATCTTATTGCTGTACCTGTCTCTTGCTGGTGTAGCTCTCTCTGTTGTAACTTGCTTGCCCCTCCCCGCTGGACAACTGTTCCAAAGAGTTACACAGCTCAGCGGTCTCTTTCAACTTCAATACAAGCTGACTGAGTCTCTCTATGTGTCTCTGAGTCGATATGAGTCTCTATGAGTTGGACAACTGTTACAAAGAGTTACAGAGCTAAGCGGTTTCTGGCTCCCGTCTCTAACACTGGCTCCTATCTCGCGGTGAGCCGGAGCCCATCCAGGCAGACACAGGGCGCAAGGCAGGGCTATACCCATGATGGGGCACCAGTCCATCACAGGGCACCGGGGGTCAATTTAGTCAGCAGGCCAATTAACCTATGCAGCAGCATGTATTTGGACTGTGGCAGGAAACCGGAGTGCCCGGCGAAAACCCACAGAAAGGCGGCACCCGAGCCGGGATTCTACTGAACAGTTTCTTCCAACTTAACCACAATCTATCATTCTTCTCTGCGAGCTGGACAACTGTTAAAAAGAGCTAGGTGCACGGCTCGACAGTTACACGCAACTTTAACACAAACTAAAAACCGCACCGCGATTAAACAACGCTGTTAGAGTATAAAGTGCTGCGTTCATCACAATAAAGACAGCGTACCTCGCTATGCGTCACGTCTTCCTCTTCGCCGATGCCCTGGTCCCCGTTACGTTTCGTCACAAAAAACCAACACACTTTAAACTTGAATTAAGTTGTTAAAAATAATAATAAAAATTAAAAACCACGTACACACCGAGGTCCACTCACCGGTGCGGTCCGCCGGGTTTAAGGCTCCCTCCGCCGGCAGCGGGTTCTAGGCGAGACCCGGGCTCTCGCTAGGCCTCACGGGGTGCGGCAAGGTTATTGTTTACGCACAGAGAACATTACAAACGTGAATCTTTACGTATTTTAAAAGGCACTACAAAAAGGTTAAGCATCCAAGCTGCAAATTCCCTCGCAGCTTGTTGCAAACACGCCAAACGCCGCGAAATGTAAAGTTACATCTGCTTTGTAAACGCTTGTTCAATGTTACCGCTGTGCAGCCCTGACTGTGGTTGTTACAGCGGGTGGGTGATGGTGGTGGTTGTTGATGGTGGTGGTGACGATGCTGATGGCATGAAGTTGATTCCTCGCTGCTCTCCGGTCTTATGTGATGCCACCCACCCAGCCACAGGGTGATGAACACAGCGTGCGTTGTTACCCTTGCCCACCCACACCTATAACTCACGTTATATGTTAACATTGCCACCTATCGGCCACTCTCCAAACTCACACAGTCTCCTTAGTGGACGCTCTGTTTATGAGTTTAGGACTTTAGGGCATGTGAAAAAGTGTGTAAGTGTAGTGCGCCCGTCGATATGTTGGAGCAAACGAGCGAGCACACACAGCACTTACCTTAAAAGATGGTACCGACGTTTCGCTGAGACTTCCACTCAGCTTCATCAGGGCTTGGAAATGTTAAGTTTAAGGGAATTAAATCGGGGTCACAAGACATGTAGACCACGCTGTACAGGTCTTAGTCACGGTCACCGGTTACCTGGGTCACTATATAGAGAGTATAGGCACGTGGTTTACACGTTATGTGAATGGGGAACCGGTCAAAAATGTAACGATGTCACTGAAAGCACGACTCAGCTGTTTCACGAACAGATTTAAGGGGAAGGGAAAGTCACAGTGATCTAAAAAAGTGCCGGTGATCGGTCTGTGCAGCGGTAACATCATCCACCCGAGGCGGTTCTGTTGCCACCTCTAACGCTGGTTTCTGTCTAACACTGGCGCCTGTCTCTAACGCTGGCTCTTGTTTCTAGCGCTGGCTCCTGTCTCTAACACCAACTCATATCTCTAACGCTGGCTCCCGTCTCTAACACTGGCTCCTATATCGCGGTGAGCCGGAGCCTATCCCGGCAAACACAGGGGACAAGGCAGGGCTATACCCATGATAGGACGCCAGTCCATCACAGGGCACCGGGGGCAATTTAGTCCGCGGGCCAGTTAACCTATCCAAACAGCATGTCTTCTGACTGTGGGAGGAAACCGGAGTGCCTGGCGAAAACCCACGCGGACACGGGGAGAGAGAAAACATGCAAACTTCACACAGACAAATACCCGAGCCGGGATTCGAACCTTGTTGCTGTGAGGTGGCAGCGGTAACTCACCGGCTACGCCACCCACCATCATAAATCGAGCCGTGAAAACCTACAAAAAAATGTGTTGCTGGTTTTCCGTTCTCTGTCGTCGTTGGCGTGCCGTTCTCTCCGCAGCCCTGTGCAGCGCTTTGCGACCCTCGGGTGAAAGGCGCTCTATAAAATGCTGCTATTATTATTACAGCCAAGCTGAAAGACGACGATGTCCAGAAGCTAGCCATCGTGCTTCGAAGAATCGCAAAGAAGAAGAAGTAACATAGAAATGTTTAAAAGTCATCAATAGGTGGCGACACATGCACAGGGGGCCTATATCCACAGCATTGTTTATAAGCCTGGCCGGTAGCCTCCCCTATACGTACGCGGTCTTATATTTATTATCCATCCATTTTCAGAAACCGCTTAATCCTATGCAGGGTCGCGGTGAGCCGGAGCCTATCCCGGCAGACACAGGGCGCAAGGCAAGGGAACACCGAGGATGGGACGCCAGTCCATCGCAGGGCGTCTGGGGAAATTTAGTCTACGCCAATTAACCTGGCAGCGTGTCTTTGGACGGTGGGAAGAAACCGGAGTGCCCGGTGGCGAAAACCCACGCGGACACGGGGAGAACATGCAAACTCCACACAGAAAGGCACCCAGAGCCGAGATTCGAAGCCGGGACCTTCTTGCTGTGAGGCGGAAGCGCTACCCACTACGCCACCACAGTGCCGCCCCCATATTTATTATTATCAACGGTATTGATTTAGGAAAAGTAAACGAAAGTGAAGCCACAGTCGCGGTGTCTACACGAGGGTGAGACGTGGTGACGCAACGGTAGTGCGGCTGTTTAGTTGTGTACGTTGCTAAGTCGACCCCCCCGAGGTCGACTCAGCCTCAAATGAGGACCCTAGTGCGGTGTTGCAAACATTGCAGCTAGGGAGACAAAGGCGGCCGGGCGTGGTGATGGTCACTCACCCCCTTAGCGTGCCGTGCCGGCCTTCATAGGTGCTACTCGCTAACGGCACTTGACCCTACAAGCCTGTTAAGACTATAAGGGAGATCTTTGTCTTTGTTGTGTGCCGTGAGTGGGGGAGCGGTGGTGCAGCGGTTAGCGCCAACGCTGCAGCGATACAAATTCGCCGATCAACCCGAGTTCGATACCCGCTCACGGCCACCACCACCAACCACCAACACCGGTGACGATTTTCCGAACCGGTCCTGGGCCTCCCCCTAGGTCGGCTCAGCCTCAAACTAGTAATAATAATAGCATTTATATAGCGCCTTTCACCCGAGGGTCACAAAGCGCTGCAAGGCGTAACCCCTGGTGCGGTGTGTAAACATCACCGCTAGGGAGACAAAGGCGGCCGGGTGTGGTGCTTGCCACCCACCCCCCCATGTGCCTTGCCGACCTTCATAGGTGCTAGTCGCTAACAGCACTTGACCCTGCAGTCCGTGTGAGGCTACACGGGGGAGCTTTATCTTTGTGGCCTGGTCTCGTTTTAAGGCCTTAGGACGGTCTTGTGAGGGCGCACATCCCAAGTGTTAAATGTAAGCGGCTGTATTTTTCACGATAAATTATCACCATAAACAACTGTCATTATAAATAGCTAGCGTTACAAGCTATCATTATAGACGACAAACAACGATACTAATTACAACAGAGGGGCGGCCAAACGCTATATTCGCGGTTTTGTGGTGATAGCAATGTTACTGTGTCCGGTAATGGAAGTGATGTTGATATGTTAATAGCGATTGTAGTGGTTATTATATTTGTTGTTGTATTGTTAGTAAGCGGCCGGAACTAAGAGGGTTTAACATTGGTGTTGTTGTTGTGGCGGTGGTCATGATGGTAGTTTGTTTCTGTGTTGTTGTTTGAGGGAAAATGTCGATATTATGACGGTCATCACCGTTGTTAGTGTTACTGTACAGACAGACCGATATAGGATAATAATAATAATTTTACATTTATAACGCGCAGGATACTGGTTTACACTTAACATATGGGGCTAAGGATGGTTGGTGGTGATGGTGGTTGTGACAGTTGTGGGAGCGGTAGCTAAGTGGTCAGCGCGCTGGGCTACAAGCCTGGTTGACCAGAGTTCGAATCCCGCTCACGGCCAACACCAGTGCCGATTTTCTGAACAGGTCCCGGGCCTCCCCTTGGTCGACTCGGCCTCAAATTAGCACACGGTCCGGTGTACCTCGTGGGGTATTTAAACATTGCCACTACTGAGACAAAGGCGGCCGGGCGTGGTGCTGGCCACCCACCCCCTCGTGTGCCGTGTCGACCTTCATAGGTGCTCGCTAACGGTACTTGACCCTACAGTCTGTTAAGGCTATACGGGGGTTCTTTGTCTTTGCCGCCACGCAGCAAGAATTTCCCGGGTTGGATTGCCGGATCGGATGCCACCTTTCTGTGTGGAGTTTGCATGTTCTCCCCGTGTCCGCGTGGGTTTTCGCCGGGCACTCCGGTTTCCTCCCACAGTCCAAAGACATGTTGCTGCATAGGTGAATTGGCCTGCTGACCAAATTGCCCGCCGGTGCCCCGCAACCTGCTTACCCCTCCCCACTGGACAACTGTTAAAAAGAGCTACGCAGCTAAAGAGTTCCTTCAAGCTTAGATACAAAATGAGTATCTATGTGTCTACGATTGTCTGTGTGTCTCTAATGACTTGGACAACTGTTAAAAATAGCTACACAGCTCAACGGCTTCAAGACAGACACTGTGTCGCACCTATCTGCCTCCTCTTTTGTATACATTTTAATTACCGTCAGCAATTCGCATGTTTGTTGTGTCAGCGCATGAGTCCCGTAAAGAGCTTGCAAGCTCACTGGGTATTTTTCTGCTGTAATCTGCTTCTTTGCGATTCTTCGAAGCGCGATGGTTAAACTACAGCTTCCCATTTCTTTACACAGTTCTTTGCATTTTTATTGAACTCTGCCAGGAAGGTCTTTTGAGCTGCAGAGTTTGTGGGTAGTAGAGCGCAGACAAGGCTGTGTTCCGTAGTACGGTCTGCTTCTCCACATTCACAGGTGGGTTGGGCCGGTCTTGTAGCCCCATCTGACCAAAGCTGTAATAATAAACATCTATCTAAACGTCTATCCTACCTCTCTTCAAGGTTGACTCCCGCTATTGGTGGAGGGCAGGATGAGTGAGGCTGCCAGGGCTGAGTCGTCCGCCGATTGGAAGTCGGCCTCCGTCAGGGGTGACGGTGGTGGTGGTGGTGGTGGCGGTTGCTTGCGCTGGAGCTACACCAAAGGCCGGCGTGAGTAAGGGAGGCTGGAATCATCGCTAAGTGTCCCTCCGTGTTTGTCTTTAAGGAAGTGACGGCCATCTTAGGGGGACGCTGGCAGATTTTTGCCGCTCTTAAGATTGCCAGTTTCACGACCTTTCGGTGTATTCGAAGCGGCCGTAATCATTTAATTTGTTTTTGTTCCTTTGGTTTCTCTATTGGTTGTTTTTTTTTTCTTTCATTGTTGACATGCCGTTCTCTTTGCGGTCCTTGTGCAGCGCTTTGTGACCCTCGGGTGAAAGGCGCTATATAAGACGCTATTACTATTATTATCATCGCCATCACCATCATCACCATTTATTCATTGTCAGAAACCACTTAATCACAACGATAATAATAATATATTTCTGTAACGCGCGCATATTCTGCGGGCGCGTTGCACCCGTTGATTCGGAGACACGGAGCCTGGCTCAGTCGGTTTGTTGTGAGTCGGTGAAGAGGTGGAGGGCACAGGGTCGCGGTGAGCCGGAGCCTATCCCGGCAGACACGGGGCGCAAGGCAGGGTTGTACCCAGCATTGGACGCCTGTCCATCGCGGGGCACCTGGGGCGATTTAGTCCGCAGGCCAATTAACCTATGCAGCAGCGTGTCTTTGGACTGTGGGGGGAAACCGGAGTGCCGGGCGAAAACCCACGTGGACACGGGGAGAGAGAACATGCAAACTCCGCACAGAAAGCCTCCCCCCGAGCCGGGATTCGAACCCGGGCCCTTCTTGCTGTGAGGCGGCAGCGCTACTCACCGCTACGCCACCGTGCAAAGAGCTTGCAAGCTCACCGGGTATTCTTCTGCAGGGTGGTGCAGTGGTAACATCCGCGCCTCACAGAAAGAATGGTCTTGCCCGAGGCGGTTCAATTCCCGCCTTGGGCGCCTTTCTGTGTGGAGTTTGTGTGTTCTCCCCCTGTTCTGCATGGATTTCCTCCGGGTTCTCCGGGATAGGCTCCGGCTCACCGCGACCCTGTACAGGATTAAGCGGTTTCTGAAAATATATGGATGGATGGACTAATTAGTCGGTTGATAACATCAGCAGTGTGTGGCAACGTGGCGCCGGCAAACCGCCTGGCTGCCTCCCCCGCCTCCCTGCGCTTCTCTCGTCGAATGAATATCTTCGACATTGAATGAATACGTGCCACGCGCTATAAACGTTACATTGTTATGATCATCATCTCCGCGCAGACGAAGGCCCCAAAGCCGGCAAGCGCTGGTCGGCCCAGCGTAAGGCGGCAGCTGCGGCGGCGGCGGCTGCGGCGGCGGAAGCGGCGGGCCATCGAGAGGATTCCCCGGTGGCCGGCGCTCTGCTCGTGGAGACGGAGAGCGTGAAGACGGAGTGGGAGTGTGAGCCGGCCCACCGGCGGCAGCGTCACCCACATCTGTCTAAAAAAAATTTTGAAAAACAAATAAACCTGTTGTGGTTGTGTCGATGCGGGAAGCCTGTAATTAGAGACAGGAGCCGGTTTCACAGACAGGAGGGCGCGTTAGAGACACGAGCCAGTGTTAGAGACGGGAGGTAGCGTAAGAAACTGGAGCCAGCGTTAGAGACAGGGGCCAGTGTTAGAGACGGGAGGGAGCGTTCGAGACGGGAGGTAGCGTTAGGAACGGGAGCCGGTGTTAGAGACGGGAGGTTGCATTCGAGATGGGGGCCAGTGTTAGAGACCGGAGCCAATGTTGTGATTTAAGTAGTCTTAGTAAAGCGACTTATGCCGCACCCTGTCTATGTTGATGTAACCGTGTTGTTTGGGCTGATAGACTGGGTTGGGTTGCGTGGCTGTGTGACGCGGTTAGACCATCTTGAGTTAACCCGTGTCTCACCGTGTCTCCGCGTGTCTCCGCCTATCAAGGTGTTTACTCGAACCCTGAGGATCTGGATGTGCGGCGATCACACCGACACCGAAAAGTCAAACTGCCTTTCGACATCGGTGCCCTGCAGAGTACGAAACCGCCACCACAACCACCACAACCGCGATGGTTTACTATAACGCAACCGCAATAATTTATTATAACGCGATGGCGACGAGGTAACGGGTGGCGGCCGCTCGACTCTCTCTCTCTCTCTCTGCCGCATCTGCGATGGCGTCCGCAGACCAGCGCAAGAAGAAGTCCAAGAAGATGAAGGAGAACATCAAGGTGACGCTGAAGATCAGCAAGGAGGAGGTGACGGGGGAGAGACCGGACACGGAGAGCGGCGCGCTCGCCGGCCACACTGCCAGCCTCAAGCCCTACGTCTGCCAGGTCCACACACACACGCACGCACCGCCTCGCGTACACACTCGCACACCACCTCGCAAACACATACACGCACCGCCGCTCACTCGCACGCAGGGACAATCTCACACACGCACCGCCTCGCGGACACACTCACGCGCAGAGACGCTCACACGCGCAGGCACACACACCGCCTCGCGTACACACTCACAAACCCCCAACAACAACCGTCTTTGTTGTCAGCCTCAAGCCCTACGTCTGCCAGGTCCACACAAACCCCCGCTCACTCATGCACACAAATGCACACACACCACCTCGCGTACACACTCACACAACAAAGACACACACACCGCCTCGCGTATACACTCCCACACAGAGACACTCACACGCACGCACACACACCGCCTCGCGTACACTCACACACAGAGACAACAAAGACAAAGACAAAGATCCCCTATATAGCCTCAACAGACTGTAGGGACAAGTGCTGT
>JAZEWU010000050.1:1436515-1460527 GCA_036362915.1 Geotria australis | reverse complement strand
AGCAGGGCTCCGCGCCTCCGAATCAACGGGTGCAATGCGCCCGGAGAAAATGCGCGCGTTACAAAAGTAGATTATGATTATATGGAAATGCAAGGGGCTGTGTAAGAAAATGGGAAACTGTAATTTGACCATCGCGCTGCTTCGAAGAATCGCTAAGAAGAAGAAGATTATATGGAATTTCCTCTCGAACACCCAAGCTTCTCAAACCTACGTTCGATAATGTAGGGGCCAGAGGACATCCCAGCCGCACCCCAAGGGAAACAGGGAATGGCTCTGACTCGAGTTGGTTTCCCGCTCACGGCCACCAACACCAGTGACAATTTTACGAAGCGGTCCTGGGCCTCCCCCTAGGTCGACTCGGCCCTGGTGCGGTGTGTAACAAATCACCATTAGCGCGCTGCGCTACGAACCCGCCTATGCCCCGAGTTCATTTCCCGCTAGCGGCCACCAACACCAAGTGACAATTTTATGAAGCGGTCCTGGGCCTCCCGCTAGGTCGACTCGGCCTCAAATCAATACCTGATGTGGTGTGTAAACATCGCCATCAGCGTGCTGTGCTGAGCTACGAACCCCGGCCGCACGAGTTAAATTCCTGCTCACGGCCACCAACATCAGTGACTGTTTTCTAAACCAAGCCTGAGCCTCGCTTAGGTCGACCCAGCCTCAAATGAGTACCGTAGTGCGGTGTGTAAACATCGCCATGATGCTTACATTACCATGAACATAACGAGGGAGACAAAGGCGGACGACGGGCGTGGTGCTGGCCACCCACCCCCTCGTGTGCCGTGCTGGCCTTTATAGGTGCCACTCGCTGACAGCACCTGACCCTACAGTCGGTTAAGGCTATAGACTGGCTGATCCATTTACAGATGCCTCGCTATGAACGTACAACCAGCGGTATACGTTCAGTTTGTATTTAAGCTCGAAGGAACCTTGTTCAGCGATGTACCTCTTTTTAACAGTTGTCCAGCGGGGAGGGGTAAGCGAGTTACAACATCTCAGGGTATCGGCGGCAATTTTGTCAGGACAATTAACCTAGGCAGCAGCATATCTTTGGACTGCGAGAGGAAACCGGAGTACCCGGGGAAAACCCACACGGACACGGGGAGAACATGCAAACTCCACACAAAAAGGCACCCGAGCCGGGATACGAACCCGGGATTTCTTGCTGTGAGGCGGCAGCGCTACTGACCGTGAGACCGTGCCGCCCTAGTTATAACGTCGTTAATAATAGTAGTACTTTTTATAACGCGTGGCACAGGAGTCGTTCAATGTCTAAGAGAGGCACAAGCAAACCGCAGAGAGGGTGGGACAGTGGGAAGGCAGCCACGCTGATAGCCGGCGCCAACATTTGCCAGACACTGCATAGAATTATTACAATGGTTTAACTCTTAAAAAGTCACCTTTTCACCGACTCACAACAAACCGACTGAGTAGGGCTCCGCGCCTCCGAATCAACGGGTGCAACGCGCCCGGAGAAAATGCGCGCGTTACAAAAGTAGATTATTATTATAATGACGGAAGGACACTTACCTGTGTCAGTAAGCTGGCTGTTGTGTAACGAGCGGTGAACGGTGCTGTCAATGAAGGGTGAGTTTCGTAGTTGTTGTTTTGTAACAGCGGAGCGGTGGCGCCACTAAGTCCCGCGTTTCTGTGATGGGGATCACAACCGGCGATCATGGGCGTGGGGAGCCCTCGTGTGGGCTGGCACATACACACTCACACTTACACACACACAAACGCGCGCGTACATACACATTAACATACACACGCGACTACACACTCACTCACGCGCAAGCATATACACACATACACAAAGAAAACAAAGATCCCCCGCATAGCCTTGACAGACTGTATGGGCAAGTGCCGTTAGCGAGCACCTAGGAAAGTCGACACGGCACACGAGGAGGTGGTTGACCAGCACCACGCCCGGCCGCCTTTGTCTCCCTAGTGGCGATGTTTACACGCCGTACCAGGTACTAATTTGAAGCTGAGTCGACCTAGGGGAGGCCCAGGACCGGTTCAGAAAATCGTCACTGGTGTTGGCCGTGAGCGGGATTCGAACTCGGGTCACCAGATTCGTAGCCCAGTGCACTAACCACTGGGCTACCGCTTACAAAGACAAAGATCCCCTATATAGCCTTAACAGACTGTAGGGACAAGTGCTGTTAGCGAGCACCTATGAAGGTCGACACGGCACACGAGGGGGTGGGTGACCAGCACCACGCCCGGCCGCCTTTGTCTCCCTAGTGGCGATGTTTACACACCGCACTAGGTACTCATTTGAGGCTGAGTCGACCTAGGGGAGGCCCAGGACCGGTTTCAGAAAATCGTCACTGGTGCTGGCCGTGAGCGGGATTCGAACTCGGGTCGCCAGATTCATAGCCCAGCGCGCTAACCACTGGGCTACCGCTCTCCTACTCATTCACTCACCCACTCATTCACTCACCTACCCACTCAATCATTCACTCACCCACTCATTCACTCACTCACTCACCCACTCATTCACTCACTCACCCACTCATTCACTCACCCACCCACTCATTCACTCACCCACCCACACACACGCGCACACACACACACACACATAATAATAATAATAGCATTTATAGAGCGCCTTTCACCCGAGGGTCACAAAGCGTCGCACAGGGCTGCGGAGAGAACGACATGTCAACAACGACAGAGAACGGCTGCATCCGCCATTCGCAACCAGTCGGTCGCGACCCATCAGCTGACGGCGGGCGCCACACATTGGTCCTTGGAGACCATACCCCTGTGAGCCAAGTGGGCCTGGAGGTGCAAAAGGTTGAAATCTCCTGGGCTACATGACCCCAGCCTGGATCGTGTGAGCTCCTCAGACAATCCAGTCTGACTAAACCCAGGTTGGATCGTGGACAGGCCAGCCGGAATGTTTCAAACCGGCGTAAATGTTCCATTAGAGGGGCCCGCGTTTTGCAAGCATAGAGAAGGGGGAGGGCATTACTGTGGTCGATTAGACCCGGAGCTTCGTGTGGAGCGATAGGCCAGGCAGCTTCCACACAGCAGCGTTAGGCAGCTGATGAAAAGATAACGCCACTCGACTGATTCGGAGTGAGACCTCTGCTGCCAAACCTGAGCTGGTCATAAACACACTGCCCAGTCATTTCACTTTTCTTTCAATATAGTAACACCTGCAGTCAATAAAGTGACACCTGTTCTACAAAAAGACAACGATAAAGCTCCATTATTAATATAGATAGACGAGAGGTCCAGCAAAAATAACGGTACCGTCGCTGCTCACGCTGATTGGGGGATTCTCCACCAGAGGGCAGAACTAACACGTTTGACAAAAGACAAAAAAAAACCCCATGTAGCCTTAAGACTGTCAGGTCAAATGCTGTTAGCGAGTAGCACCAATGAAGGTTGGCACGGCACATGAGGGGGTGGGTGGCCAGCACCACGCCCGGCCGCCTTTGTCTCCCTAGTGGCGATGTTTACACATCGTGCGAGATGGTGATTCGACCTAGGGGAGGTCCTGGACCGGTTCGGAAAATTGTCAATGGTGTTGGCCGTGAGCGGGAATCGACACCTAATATTGTAAATTGTATTACTTTACTCATTCAATCATTCAATGTCAGAAACCGCTTAATCCTTTACAGGATTGCGGTCTTCTTCTTTGCGATTCTTCGAAGCACGATGGTCAGCTTCTGGACATCGTTGTCTTGCGGTGAGACGGAGCCTATCCCGGCAGACACAGGGCGCAACGCAGGGCTCTACCCAGAATGGGACGCCAGTCCATCATAGGACACCGGGGGCAATTTAGTCAGCAGGCCAATTAACCTATGCAAATGAGGACATGTAGACCACTCTTTAGACAAGATTGGTCATGTGATGACGTCATTTCAACATACAAACAACTCTATCGCGATGACGTCCCCCCCGTTGTGTGAACACCAACGCGGTGACGTCGGTGTAGGGGAGTTCGTGACCATCCGTTTCCGTGCTCGCCGACGTCGTAACGTCCCGACGGAGCGCGGTGACGTCACTCGAGTTACCGCCATAGCGTTAAACGCGTGCGCGGTGACATCGCCCGAGTTAAATCCGGTGCGCGCCGACGTCATTGTTTACGCTTGTTTCTTGCCAGTTCGAGATTGACCGTGCGTGGAGACTCGAGACTCGGAGGAAACGCGAGAGGGGAGACCGGCAGGGGAGACTGGAGACGGGGAGAGGGGGGACCAGCGGAGGACAGGAGACGCGGGGAGACGGGACCGGTGAGGTCAACCGCGGGACGCCACGCACCGCTGACGCGGGACGATTATAACGCGCACTGTACACGCACTGTACCATATACAGTGTGTCATCATCAGCGGTATCGTCAATTGCATCAGTTTCATCAGGAGCGGCTTCGTCAGCAGCTGTTTAATCAGCAGCATCAACTGTAGCAGCATCATCAGCGGTAGTCGGTCAATTTATATGTAAGCTGGAAGGAAGCGTTGAGCTGTGTAGCTCTTTGTAACAGTTGTCAAACGGGAAGGGGTAAAGAGGTGGGAGTCACGGTGTTAGAGATGCGAGTCATGGTGTTAGAGATGGGAGTCACGGTGTTAGAGATGGGAGTCACGGTGTTAGAGATGCGAGTCATGGTGTTAGAGATGCGAGTCATGGTGTTAGAGATGCGAGTCATGGTGTTAGAGATGCGAGTCATGGTGTTAGAGATGCGAGTCATGGTGTTAGAGATGGGAGTCACGGTGTTAGAGATGGGAGTCACGGTGTTAGAGATGGGAGTCACGGTGTTAGAGATGGGAGTCACGGTGTTAGAGATAGGAGAGGATTGACCATGGCTGATGACAATGATGTGTCCATACAGGGAGAGAGAGGCTTGTGCTAGGAAAGGGAGAGGTTTCGGGGTGGCCTTCACCCAGCACTGTGCAGCGGTAACATCCGCGCCTCCTCACGGAGAGAAGGTCCTGCCCGAGGCGGTCCGATTCCCGCGTCGGGCGCCTTTCTATGCGGAGTTTCTGTGTCATTCTCTCCCCCTGTTCTGCGTGTGTTTCCTCCGGGTTCTCCAATTCCCTCCCACAGCAAAAAAAAAATTCTCAGTAACGGTTTCCCCGCGCCTCTTCTGCATCCTTGTCCCTTCGATCGAACGCCTTCGACGCCGAACGAATCCTGCACCACGCGTTTTTTTGTTATTGCAAACTTTTGTAAATCCTGCAGTGGGTTGGCGTCCCATCCTGGATATGCCGCAATGCGCGTGGCACACCGCGAGCCCGCGCCGCGCTGAGCGCTAGCGGCACCGCCGCCTCGCCATGGACGGAGCGCCGGTGAACGCATCGGCGGGGGCCGGGGGGCCGCGCGCCACGGGGCCCGTGCTGGAGTCCGTCGCGGGCCCCTCCGGCGGCTCCGCGGGTCGCCCCCACGGCTGCGAGAACGGCGCCCTCATGGACCAGTTTGGCGTCTTCATACAGGCCCTGCTGGCCCTGGTGGCCTTCAGCACGCTGATGCGTAAGTGGCCGGCGGCGGCGTGCGAGCGAGCGAGCGAGCGTCCGCGGCGATGGCCGGTCTCACCTCGGGTTGTCCGAGTCTGAGCCTCGCTACGTGAGGCTGGGTGTCTGTGTGAGTCTGTGTCTGTCTGTATGAGGCTATGGGTGTCTGCGTGATTTTGTGCGTCTATGAGTCGTTGTGTCTCTATGTCCATGGTGAGACTATCACCTGGCTACACTTGAGAATCCTGTTTAGGCACAACTCAGTCCGTGTGGTGAGTCTATGGGTCTCTGTGGTGAATCTATGGGTCTCTGTATGACTCAATGGGTCTCTGTGAGTCTATGAGTCTCTACGGTGTGAGCCAGCCCATGACACCTGGGTCTGTCCCGTGACCTCCTGTCATCGAGCCTTCGACACTTTGCGTGCCCTCAAAGTGCACCTGGCCTGGCACACGCGCCATGGGGACATCACCGCCACTTAGTGGTGAACAGCGGTTGTTATTGTTGTTGTTATGCCAGTAAATGGGTCTTTTATACAAGCCTGTGGGTCTCCGTATGAGTCTATGGGTCTCTGTGTAAGTCCTTTAGACTCTGATGGAACACGGGCAACTGATGGAACCCGGATTGGAACCCGGGATTTGTTTGTTCCCGGGTCATCATCTCTGACCTCTGAATCACGCGGCTGGCTCTACATCAAAAACCCTTGAAAAGTAACCGGATTTACCCGTCTCACAGGGCCCTGCTATTAGTCGCTATTTTAGTCGCTCTATTTGGAAACAAAGGCCGCGCTGTGTTTATATTTCGGATTCAGTGATGCAATCACGCATTAACAAGGGCGGCTGGTGTACAAGAATCGCTCTCAAGAGCTGCTCTTTCGGGATAGCCGCGTCGAGCGTTCCTGCACACGCCTCCGCGTCGTTTTGCCTGCCACTCTTGAAGCTACCGGCACCCGCGCGACAAGAGCACACGCGGGTGCCGCGGACGTGAACACACCGCGCTGTAGCGCCGCTGTGTGTCGCAGACACCGGCGCCACAGCGGTGTCTCTTCAAACACCGTCACGGGGTCGTCGCCATCCGCCGGGTAGCGAGCGTGTGTAGCCCCGTCTTGTCCCCCCCCTCCCCCGCCCCCCTCGTGGTGCCACCCCGGGCTGCCGAACGGGTCCCGCGGGCCCTCCGTCTGCGCAGCGCGCGTCGCTGCGTTTGTGCTGACGCGGAGATTTTGTGTGACCCCTGCTGACCCCTGTGTGTGTGCGCGCGGGCGCGTGCGTTCTGTGCGTGTACAGTGTGGAGCGGTGGAGCAACGGTTAGCGCTGCGCTGCAAACCCGGCCGCACTAGTTCAATTCCCACTCGCGATCAAGGCCGGAAAAAATTAGCACCTGGTGCAGTGCGTAAACGTTCGCAACATCCGCGCTGGGGAGACAAAGGCGGCCGGGAGGGCGTGGTGCTGGCCACACGACCTCCTCGTAGATTGCGTCGTGCCGGCCTTCAAAGGTGCTCGCTGACGGCACTTGACCTAGCAGCCCGTTTAGGCTACAAGGGGGACCTTTGTCTCTGTGCGATACGTGGGCTGAATGGATGAACTGCTGAGGATGTTGGAGCCAATCTGCTCGGTTCCTCCAGTTCGGCCTTAGGTGAGGACGTTGTGGGGGGGGGTGGTGCTGGTGAGGTGTGTTAAGGATATACGGGGGATCTTTGCCTTTACCTTTGTCTCGTGTCACAGTGAAGCGGTTCCGAGAGCCGTGCGGAGAGAGGAGGCCCTGGAGGATATGGTGAGTTCTGCGTCACACCACCGCTGCTCGGTGACGGTGTAACGCTGAGCCGTGGGTTCTTCACGTTAGCGTCACTCGCAGTTGCGCTGAACGTCGTATATACTCGTCTATTTTCGCGTTGTATAATAGTTATCATAGACTGAGATTTTACATTGACTCATTATTGACTTTCATCGCCCATAGACTTGTCCGTAATATGTCCCTTGTATGGGTTGGGTCAAACTACACACACAGCGCAAGGCACCCGAGCCGGGAATCAAACCCGGGTCCTTCTAGCTGTGAGGCGGAAACGCGACGACTTGCTACGCCACCGCCTTATGATGTCTTTTTGGATCCTAATTTGTTCAAAGAGAGAACGACTCAGAGGCGCAGAGAGAAAACCGCAGAGAGGCAGGGAGGGTGACGACAACCGCGCAGTTGACCGGCACCAACATTCGCCAAACAACCGCGTGCTATACAGTATGAGCCGCCTCGGGCAGGACCTTCTTCTTGTGCTGTTACCGCCGCGTAGACACCGTGCCGCCCTGTCGCCCCGTCCGCAGGCTTTACGACACGTCCAAGCAAATCTTCGGGCAGCTCTTCATCCACTTTGCGAACGTGTACCTGTCGGAGCTGACCGAGGAGGACCCCTGCTCCCTGTACGTGCCCCTCTCTCCCGGACTGTATCGCGCAACGCGCGCTTACTCTCGGCCCGACGTGGGAGGCAGCCTGAGCCTAGTGGCAAGTAGCAGTAATAATTGATTGGTGTAGGGTTTCGCGGTCCGGTGTAGGTGTATGAGAATTGCTCTTAAGAGCTGCTCGCTCGGAATAGCGGTGTCGAGCGTTCATCCCGTCTCTCCTTTGCGCCGTTTCGCCGCCCGCGTTAGAGACGGAAGCCTGCCGACGGCTATATCGAAAGAGCAGCTCCGAAGAGCAGTTCTCAATGAGATCGCGTTCGTACAGTACGGGCGATCTCGTTCGTACAGTGCAGGGCGCCCGTCACAACGCGTTGCTCAGCTTCACAGACACAGTTTTGCGGCAGTTTGGTGGCTGGGGCGACGTTGCTACGTCGTTTCGCCTAGAGCACCCCCAGTGGCAGCTGTCCCAGTGCATCAGTCGGCGCTTAGGAGGCGCCGTCGCTAAGGTGCAATCGCAATCGTATGATTTGCAGGGCGATCGATCAAACTCGGCAAATTTAAACCGTGACGCCGATGGCACGCCTCGGCCTACTCCTCCGAACGGATCAGTAGCGTGCCCACCGCACGCCGCAGTATTAACTGCCCCAGCGAGAGTGGCATGATTGACGTAACGTGCCGTGTGTGTGTGTGTGTGTGCGCGCGCGGGGGGCACGGCAGGTACCTGATAAACTTTCTGCTGGACGCCACGCTGGGCATGGTGCTCATCTGGCTCGGCATCAAGGCCGCGTCGCGCCTCGTCGACTGGAGGCAGTGGGAATCGCTGCGCTTCGGGGAGTACGGTGAGCGCGCGGGGAGTGCGGTTCAATGCGCCGGGGTCGGAGACGTTCAGTAAAGGAGGCGTTTGGAAAAAAAAATTCGTAATGGAGTGACTGTTTTTGGTACGTGCAAACAGTCGCCGGCTTATGAACGTCCGACTTACAAACGCTCACACTTAGAAACAAGCTCCCCCTCAGATACTGGTAATTACAGTCCACTGCATGTGGTATACAGTACGATATTAAATATTTGTTTCCGACTTCAGTTTTTATAAACTACACACATCTACGACGGTGCGAATCTGCTCTCGGCTTTGGCGAGTCACAACTTTTCTGCTGCTCTGCATGACGGCGCCGCCGGTGGCTGCGGCGGCGACAGGTGTCACGAGGCGAGTGGGTGTCACAGAGGGGAGCTAGTGGGTGTCGTGGATGGGAGCGGGTGTCACGGACGGGAGTGGGTGCCACAAGCGGGAGTAGGTGTCGCGGTGCGAGCAGGTGTCACGAAGGGGAGCGGAGCAGGTGTCACGGAGGGGATAGATAGATATGTTTATTATTACAGCAGAAAATACCCAGTGAGCTTTCAAGCTCTTTACGGACTCCTGGTGTCATGGAGCGGAGCGGGTATCACAGACGGGAGCAATTGGGTGTTGCGGATGGGAGCGGGTGCCACAGAGGAGCGAGCGGGCGTCGTGATCGTGCGTCGGGGAGCGAGCGGCTGCCCGTGTGCCCTGCAGGAGAGCCGCCGCGGTGCTGCGCGTGGGTCGGCCAGTGCGGCGTCTACCTGCTGGTCGTGGCCTGCGAGAAGACCGTCACGCTGCTCGTCATCCTCATACCGTTCTGGAAGAAGGTCGGAGAGCAGCGGCCTCGGCGCAATTCTCTCTCTCACGAAGTGCGAGAACTGCTCCCCGTAGCTGCTCTTTTTGGGTGACCGTGTCGAGCCTACCTGTCTCCCTCCGTCGCGCCGCCCGACGCGGGAGGCGAAACGTCGCGACGGAGAGAGAGTGGGCACGCTCGACACGGCTATCACGAACGAACGGCTACGGAGAGCGATGCTCGGCCAGCTGACTTTCACACGGTGTTATGCTTGTCCGTTCGTCTGAGTGTCCGCGTGTGTCTCCTCCGCTCCTGCGCGCGCGTCGCAGGTGCAGGAGCTGATCCTGAGCCTGATCCCGAACCCGCAGGTGGAGCTCGCGCTCGTCATGCTCATCGTCCCCTTCGTCGTCAACGTGAGTGTCGCTCGCTGCCGCCACTCGGGGGAACGGGGGTAGCGCCCGCGCCGTCGCTCGCCCGCGTGCTCCAGTCACTCGCTCACTGGCTGCCAGTCGCTCACTGCTGTCACTCGTCCGGGATAGAACCTACACGATCGCTCTCCCAGTCGCCCCCTCTTCACGCTTCGATCGCAGCTACCCCCCCCGGTTCGTGTGAACATCACGCGTCCATTCCTCCTCCTCTCCTCTACCCTCCTCCTCACCTCTCCTCCTCCACCCGCTGTCCCGGCGCGCTAACCCCGGCGGTGTGTGTGGCTGTGCGTGTGGCGGATGTCCAGGCCGTCATGTTCTGGCTCACCGATAACTTCCTGATGAAGAAGGGGAAGGTGAAAGCCAAGTCGGACGCAGACGAGACCGGCTCCGTGCGATACTACCGGCGCACCGCCTCGCGTGACGACTCCGAGTCCGAGGTACCGCTCACACACACACGCACGCACGCGTGGGTATGTGTGTGTAGGTGTCTGTGTGTGCGCGCGTGTGTGTGTGTGTGTGGGGAGCGGTGGCCCAGTGCTTATCGCGCTGGGCTACAAACCTGGCGACCCGAGTTCGAATCCCGCTCACGGCCAATATCAGTGACGATTTTCTAAACAGGTCCCGGGCCTCCCCTAGGTCGACTCAGCCTTAAATGAGTACCTAGTGCGGTGTGTAAACATTGCAACTAGGGAGACAAAGGCGGCTGGGCGTGGTGCTGGTCACTCGCCTCCTCGTGTGCCGTGTCGACCTTCATAGGTGCTCGCTAACGGCACTTGCCCCTACAGTCTGTTAATAATAATAATAATAGCATTTATATAGCGCCTTTCACCCGAGGGTCACAAAGCGCTGGGGGAATCTTGTCTTTGCATGTGTGTGTGTGCGTCCATCGCTCAGGTCCTGCTGTCTCCGGACGAGTCGGACAAGGTGGACAGCGACCGCGACACGCGGCGCCTCATAGCCAACGGCTCGGCCGCCAAGAAGAAGAAAGTTCGCTTCGAGATGCCCGTGTAGCTCCCACCACCACCACGACCATCGCTAGATCGCCTGGTCACCCGCGGATGACTCGAGTTAGACGGCACGCGACCCGAGGGGCCGAAGCGAATCCCCGCCAACACGGGGACCGCCCCGGACAACGATCCAGCGAGCGGCACCGTGTATCCCATCGGCCTAGCGGCGCGTCGCTCGCAACACGGAACCGGACTCATCGCCACCGTCTCTGGGACGAGCCACCGGGAACAGCCGCCCGGGCGAGCCGCCCCGCAAGGACCGGGCAGCGGCGACGTTTCCCAATCGTTATATTTTACCTTTTTTGTTTTAAATATCTCCGGACGGTTTTGAACGACGGCACGAGCGGGCGCGCGAGGGACACGGGATTGACGCCGCGACGAACCGACGAGACGCAAACTCAGGGACGACTCGGAAGTCCGCCGCTCGCGGTTTTGTTTGTTTGTTTACTTTGTGGAGCCTTTGCCGGCTGCCGAGAGGCGCGCAAACAAACCTGGTCGCGACGCCGATCGGTGATTTTTTGGGGCCTTGCGTTGTGTCCCAACAGCCGCTGATCTTGTCACCGGTACTAAAAAAAAAAAACCGCGTTAATTAATTGGCCGATACCATCATAGCACGTAGGACGCAGTGTCTGGCAAATGTTGGCGGTGGCTAACCGCGTGGCTGCCTTCCCGCTGCCCAAGTCTCTGCGGTTTCCTCGCCGTGCCTCCCGAGTCGTTCTCACGCTCTTCGACATTGACCGAACACACATCGTAACTATCATTACGATGATTATCTCCTGCCTCGGAAATGGAGACGGGGAAATACTTCACTCGACGTGGCCAGTTTTGCCATAGGGCGAGTCCCTATAATCGCCGCAGCTTGACGCGGGAGTTTCGGATGGGATCGCTGTCACGGAAGGTGCCGTGACGCCACCGTGATACAGCTGACGCATTGGCGCTCCTCGTAGACCTGGTTGGGAGAGCGAGGCCGGGGTTTGACGGTTACCGGACTGCGCCGTGAGCGTTTATTTCCCCAAGCTTGTGCCCGCGCATCGCTTCGCGCTGGCGCACTCAAGAGTCGAGCTCGTGTGTTTGTACGCAGCTGCTAAGCACAGGCTCACAGGCCCGAAGTGGCCAGTGACAAACGGCACCGTAAGCTCACTGTGTAATATACGTGCAACATTTCACGAATTGATCTTGGTTATACAGTATAGGGCCTTGGGGTTGGTTGGGGAAGAGACGGTGATGGGCTGAGCACAGAGAGAGGTGAGCTGCAGCGTGGTGAGTGAGCGGTGAGTTGGGGGGGGGGCGACCTTCTCCGCAGAGATGGAGCGATGGAATCGGCTCGTTACGGTGTAACGTTACATCGCAGGATCGGGAGAGAATGGTGATGGTATGTAGTGGGTGGTGGGGGTTGGGGTGGATTATCCAGCAGTGGATTAACCATGGCTGATCATAATGTATATGGAATCAGCGGCGGTGATGTTTTGACGGCAATTTTCACTGTAATTCCGCGCGCGTTACGATTTCACCGACAGAGATCCTCCCGGTCGAACGCTCCGGCCGGAACAGTCGCATTCCCTGTCGGTTTTTGTCCCGATTTTTTTTTTTATAGATATATTTTTTTACATTATTGTTTTTGTTCCCCATCCGTCTTGTCGAGGTACGGCGAGCGCTACCCGGGCGCGCGCGAGCGAGCGGCTGATTGGTCGAATGGGTTTTAACCGCACCCCCCCCCGACGTCCGCCCGACGTCTTAGAAGACGCGGCTCGTTACAGGTTTTTTTTTCTCAAAAGCCACTTCGGAGAAAAGTCATAAGGGATTTGTGCGTCTTCGAGCGGTTGAAAAAATGTAGGTTGTCACGGCTCGATGCGTGATGAGAATTGCTCTCGATGGCAGATGCTCTTTCGGGATAGCCGCGTCACCGAGCGTACCGACTCTCTCCTTCGCGGCGTTTCGCCTCCCGCGTTGGAGGCGAGGAAGAGACGAGGAACGCTCGACATGGCTATCCCGGAAGAACAGCTGTGGAGAGCAGTGCTCATACTGTCGTGATTTATAACGTTATGCTTCTTGGTCAGCTTAGACCAAATACTATAGCTCCCGCCGGCACTTGCAGGGCTGCGCCTTTACCTCTTGATCTTATGTTCATCATCACGATTTGCCAGATACGGAGGGAGCGGGTGTGGGGCGACACACCCCTGGAATATAGCACTGTGAAGGCCAGGGTTGGTGGATCACGCCGACGTTTCTCAAACTCCCATGCCAACTGTGCTGGTTAGATGTTGGCAAGGGTGGGGGAGGTGGTACAGAAAGCAGGATCGTTCGGAAACCCATCCATGTGGACCTTTGAGTGTAATCTCCTCGAATGAACACGTGGTGGGTTTTCTCCGGGTTCTCCGGTTACCTCCTACCCGAAGCCAAACTCGGTCATTATGAGATTCACGGCCACGCATCCCTAGTGTGACAACGTCCTCCTCATCAGATTCTGAAGACCGGAGGTTCGTTTCTGCCAGAATATTTTCTGGGTCGCTCGTACACTGCGGTGGGTGGTACGTGAGCTGCGGTCGGAGCAACCGCAGACAGATGTATACTGGATGTGGTGTGCCGGTTGGCGTTTTGGAATAAATCCTCCAAGCAACCTGGAGGCAACAACAATCAATTTGACCCGTGCGCCGCCTGAGCCACGGGCGAGGTGTTGAACTTAGTTTACATTGCGGCGGTCAGGGCCGTGCGTGGGTCCACTGAGACTGGGACTGGGGTAAGGTTCCTGAGTGGCGACCCCTGGCATCTTCTGCACAGACGCGCGCGCGGTCTGCATTTGTATCTATACAATAATAAAAACCCCAGGACGAACCGGGAAACGTTGTCGCTGGCTCTTTCCGTGTGTCCGCGTTGTGTGTCCGTGCCGTGTGTCCGTGTGGTGTACGCAGGGCAGGGCAGTGCAGCACAGCCACCCCCAAGCCTACACCTGGGGAGCGGTGGTGAAGCGGTTAGCGCGCCGTGCTACGAACCCAGGGAGCCGCGTTAAAATCTCGCTCACGGCCACCAACACCAGCGATGATTTTCTGAACAGCTCCTGCTCCCCCCCCCCTAGGTCAACTCAGCCTCAAATGAGTACCTTGTGCGGTGTGTAAACATCGCCACTAGGGAGACAAAGGCGGATGGATGTGGTGGTGGCTACCCATCACCGACATAGATGCTGCTAGCTAACAGCACTTGACACTACAGTCTGTTAAGGCTATACGGGGGATCTTTGTATTTGGTGAATGTGCTGCGCGTTGTCTGTAAACTTCAATGATGACTCCCTCCCCCCCACACACCCACTGTTTATAAAGCACTGAATCCTCCCAACGAATGTTGCAATAATGGACTTCAACTTTAATCCTAGATTCAACAGATTTATTTTAACAGAGCACCAAGCGGTGAACACCCATTCTTGTATGCATTCACAATGACAATTGTGAAAGCATTTTGGAATTGTCAGTATGGCAGGGCATCCCCCCCCTCTCCCGCTGAGGAGAGGGCCCGCGTTGCCCCATCGTTAGGAGCGTTAGTGGCCACACAAGCACCCCCTCGTGTGCCGTGCCGCCGGCCTTCACAGGAGCCGCTCGCTGACGGCCACCCGGGGAGGATGTTTGTGCTGCGTGTGCATGTGCAGTGGGCTGCCGCCGTGAGCGCTTTGATATTTATCTCTGCCTGTGAAGGTCGTGGTCACTCCTATCTGTCCGAGCAAATATTGACCGCATTTTTAAATAAGTTAAATAACGGTTGCCAAAAAAATGTATTTTTTTTTTGGGAAAAGCAGATAAGCTGAACTGCATTGTTGACATGAATTGAACATAATGTTGGTGATGCAAATGGGAGAGATGTTGATGATGGTGTTGGTGGTAGGGGTGATGGGTCATGTGACCCGCATGCCCATCCACCGGATGCCAAAGCAACTTACGTTTGGTCGGATAGAGGGGGGCCTAAACGGGCACAGCACGAGCTGGAGAAGAGATGGACTGATGTGGTGCAGAAGGACGTGGAGATGATTGGACTTGCCGATGACTGGTACCAGCGATGTCAAGATCGACCTCTGTGGAGGAGGTTCGTGAAGGACGCTTCTGGGCAGTTGGAGGCAGTCGCCCTCCAGCAACAACAGAGGGCGGAGGAGCGACGCTCACAACAGCGAGCCGTTACATCCATCCATCCATTGTCAGAAGCAGCCGCTTAATCCCGTACAGGGTCGCGGTGAGCCGGAGCCCATCCCGGCAGACACCCGCTCCTAAAACTCAAAAACAAATTCCTAGACACCACCAAAAAACTAAATCTCATCACGAAATCGTGAATGACCGAGGCATGTCATCACTCTGCCTCTCTCCGTGTTCCCTCTCACTCAGTCCCACCCATGTGTGTATCTCCCCACCCACCGATAACCCCCACCCCCTTGATAAGACTCCGTTCGATCCCGGGCGGGGGGCAGACAAGGGCTGAAGCGTGGGTTTGAAACTCAACGACGACACCGTCAACCCGCGTCGACCATGCAGTGGCTGCTACCCTGCTGCCTGCTGTCCGCCCTGCTCTCCCTCTCCCTGCAAGAGAGCCTCAATGGCCGGGCAGGTGCGCTCAGCCCGGTTAAACCCCCGGTGAGGCGACAGCACACTGCCACCAACCACTACCGCCGCGCCCGTCACTCGAATCGTTAGACGCGCTGTGTGTAAATGGTTGTTATTTTTTTCATAGTGAGGTTCTGTTTGTGAGTGTAGGTCGTGTGAAAAAGTGTGTAAGTGAAGTGCACCCGTCGATATGCCGGAGCAAACGAGTGAGCACATGCATCACTTACCTCAAAAGATGGCACCGGCGTTTCGCTGGTCAGCCAGCCTTCGAGTGGTCAGCCAGCCTTCGAGTTAATGTTATTTTTTTGTTTGGTTAATTTGTTATGTTTTTATTTTTATTTTTGGGCGGCGCGGTGGCGCGTTGAGTAGCGCTGCCGCCTCACAGCAAGAAGCCCCCGGGTTCGAATCTCGGCTCGGGTGCCTTTCTGTGTGGAGTTTGCATGTTCTCCCCGTGTCCGCGTGGGTTTTCGCCGGGCACTCCGGTTTCCTCCCACAGTCCAAAACATGCTGCTGCATAGGTTAATTTGCTTGCAGACTAAATTGCCCTCAGTGCCCTGTGATGGACTGGCGTCCCATCCTGGGTATAGCCTTGCCTTGCGCCCTGTGACTGCCGGGATAGGCTCCGGCTCACCGCGATCTTCTGCAGGATTAAGCGGTTTCTGACAATGAATGGATGGATGGATTTTTTTTATTTTTGTCAATTCGCGTGTTTATTTTGTCGTAGGAATCCCGTAAAGAGCTTGCGAGCTCGCTGGGTATTTTTCCGCTGTAATAATAAACATCTATCTATCACTAGTTGGGCGGCAGGGTGTCGACAGTGGTAACATTCGTGCCTCACAGGAAGATGGTTGTGCCCAAGGCGGTTCGATCCACGCCTCGGGCGCCTTTCTGTCTGGAGTTTGTGTGTTCTTTCCCCCCTGTTCTGCGTGGTGCACCTTGGTGCAGCCGGCCTGGCACAGGCGCTGTGGTGACATCATCGCCACTTAATGGAGAGCGTCGGTTGTTGTTGTTTAGCGTGGGTCTCCTCCCGGTACTAGTTTTCCTCCTGCAATTAAAAAAAAAACACTCATTAATTGGCCGATAACATAATTGTATATAGGAACTCAGTGTCTTGCGGGTTGGCGCCGGCTGACAGTCTGGCTGACTCCCCCCTCTCTGCGGTTTCGTCGCTACGCCTCCGTATCAGTGTCTCGTCCACGACAAAGGCGTGAAATTTGCGCGGTGCGTTATAAATGGTATTTTTATTATTATTAATTAGAGCCGGGTTCGATGCATAGGTTAATTGGCCTGCGGACTAAATTGCCCCCGGTGCCCTGTGATGGACTGGCGTCCCATCCTGGGTATAGGCGAATGGTGGTGGTAGTTGTGGCTCACGGTCCCAGTGAAGACGAACATCAGTGGAGGGATGGAGGCAAGGCCGATGAGTCGGATACCTTCTATGACCTCTTGTCCCAGGTGCTGGCTAAAGTGGGCCCTCAGGATAGAGTCATCCCTGTTAGGTGAGTTTAATGTCCTAGTGGGTCACGGTATAACCGGGGATCAAGGTAGAAGCGTTCACGTCGCGATCCCTGTCAAGTAATACCTGGTATTACCTGTAAATTATATTAAACCCTTTGAAGCCCAGCTGAAAGACAACGATGTCCAGAAGCTCAACAGATGCCAGTCTGGAGCAAGAAGAGAAGCCAATGCCCGCCGCCTTTAAGGCCAGCACTGACTATTATATCTCTAAATGTTGAAGGGCTGTCTGCAACTAAAGAAGAACTTGTTGCAATGGGAAACTGTCATATAACCATCACGCTTCGAAGAATCGAATCGAATTCGAACGGTATAACCACCTGGGCTGGATTGATTGGAAGGCATGGGCCAGATCAGCTCAATGTCAATGGTAGGAGCCTGCTAGACTTCTGCACAGTAATTACCAACACGCTGTTCCGTCATCGGCGAATCTGCACATCATGGCTGCACGCTTGTTTCCAAGCAAGAACATCTGCTGGACTTCATAGCGATGGGACAGCGGATGCGGGCCCATGTCCTTGACACCAGCACCTACCATCGAGCTGATCTTCCCCCCTGACCGTGGCAGTGTCATCTTTAAGATGCGCCTGCCATTCTTCCACGGCGGTGGTGGCCGTCCACATAGAGTACCCCACACAAACCCACAGTGACCTGGTCTCGGCTAGCTGATGAAAGCTGCTGGCAAGAATGTAATCATCGCCTGTAACTGGGGTTGGTATCGTTCCCCCGTCCTCCTGACGACGAGGGGAAATGGAGGCGGTTTAAGACCGCAACTCATACCGCTGCTGCAGCAGCATTAGGATTGCAGTCCAACCTCCCGAATGGAGACGTGTTCCAGCTAGCTGAGAGAAAGCGGCAGGCCCACTCCCCCACTCTCTACAACATCCCACGACCGGGAACGAGGATGCTTACAGCACCCTCTGATCGGAGGTTCAGAGAGCCGGGCAGCACCGCAGGGACGAGTGGCTGTCGCGAAGTTGCTGAGGAGATCGAAATTATCCCAGCGGCCCTCTTATATACTCGCCCGTATACTGATCGACGACATACGCCGAGCGCCTCGGTGCCTGGTGCCAGGCCGGATAGATAGGTGTTTATTATTATGACGATGGCGATGACGCCACCGTGACGCCACCATGACGACGGTGACGCTGTCTGCCCCTGTGTCGATGCTGACACAGTCCTCCATGTCGATGATAATGATGACGACAATGACGCTGCCTCCCCCATGTCGACGATGACAATCACCCCGTCTCCCCCGCAGGCGGCGGCCTCGGCCGCGTGCTCGCCCGGGGAGCTGCAGAGCGTGCACGTGGTGTCGGTTGTGACGTCGCGGTTCGCGCACACCCGCGTCACGAGCCGCGCGCGAAACCACGGCGACCACGTGCGCAACAGCTTCTTCCACGTGCTCGTGCCCAAGGGAGCGTTCATCTCCAACTTCAGCGTGTGAGCAAAGACAAAGATCTCCCTCCCCCCGTGTAGCCTCTAACAGACCTGTAAGGGTCAAGTGCCGTCAGCGAGCAGCACCTATGAAGGCCCGACGCGGCACGCCGACAGCTGGGTGGCCAGCGTCACGCTCGGCCGGCTTCGGCTTCGTAGTGGCAATGCTTACGCACGGCACTCGGTACTAATTTGTGGGCGAGTCGACAGAAAGGAGGCCCGGGACCGGTTCAGCGAAATCGTCACCCACCCCCCTCGTGTGCCGTGTCGGCCTGCCTGTGTCTAACGCGCGCGTGTGTGTGTGTGTGTCACGCGTCGCGCAGCACGGTGGACGGCAAGACGCACTCGGGCAGTGTGAAGGACCGTCTCAAGGCCAAGCTGCAATACCAGCGGGCGCGGCAGGGCCACCTGCCTCCATCCGTGCTGCGGTGAGACCGCCTCCACCCCCTACACCTCCATCGCCCCTTGCCCACCGAGTCCCGCGGTGTCTCCCTTCCCCTCCTTTCACCCCATCTCGTCCCCTCAGTTAACCCTATCTCCCACGTTCCTCCGTGCATATATATGTTTTTATTATTGTCAGCAATTCGCATGCTTGTTGTGTCAATGCAAGAGTCCCGTAAACAGCTTGCAAGCTCGCTGGGTATTTTTCTGCTGTAATAATAGACATCTATCTATGGTCACC
The DNA here is from genome assembly GCA_036362915.1 of Geotria australis. NCBI lineage: Eukaryota > Metazoa > Chordata > Hyperoartia > Petromyzontiformes > Geotriidae > Geotria > Geotria australis. The sequence goes on along the minus strand of JAZEWU010000050.1, from coordinate 1,441,407 downwards.
CCGTCTCCCCCGTGCACCCCGTTGCTCCTCATGTCTCCCGTCACACATCCACCTCATGTCTGTCGCTCTGTCTTCCTGTCTCTGTGTCCCTATGTCTCCCCCTGTCGCTCACCCTCCCCCCTGTCTCCCTCCGTGTTTGTCTTTAAGGAAGTGACGGCCATCTTAGGGGACGCTGGCAGATTTTTGCCGCTCTTAAGATTGCCAGTTTCACGACCTTTCAGTCTATTCGAAGCAGCATTAATCTTTAATTTTTCGTTGCTTTGGTTTTTATTAGTTGTTTTTTTTCCTGTCGCTATGCAGCGCTTTGTGACCCTCGGTTGAAAGGCGTTCTATAACATGCTATTACTACTATTATTATTACCCCCCCAACAACAACAACCGCCATTCGCCACTAAGTGGCGGTGACGTCACCACGTCGTCTGTGCCAGGCCATATGCACCTTGAGGCCACGTGAACTGGCCTCAATGTGCACCACCTGAGCTCCCTACTCTGCCAACTTGCTGCGCTTTGGCCGCTCGGCGCTCGGCTGGCTGTTTTGAGCGTCGCTCCTCCGCCCTCCGTTGTTGCTGGAGGGCGACTGCCTCCAACTCCCCAGTAGCGTCCTTCAAGAACCCCCACCCCCCCGCATCTCCGTGCACCCCCAGGAGCCCCGGGCGGGACTTGGAGCGCTTCGTGGTAAGCGTGCCGCTCGCTCCGGGCAGCGTCGCCGACTTCCAGCTGAGCTACGACGAGCTGCTGCGGCGGCGCCTCGGCCGCTACGAGCACACGCTCAGCCTGCAGACAAAGCAGAGCACCCTCAGCTTGCAGGTACACACAACAACAGGAGGTCACGGGACAGACCCGGGTGTCACGATGGGCTGCCTGACCGAGATGACTGGCAGATGCACCAGCTGAGCTCCCTACCGTGCCAGCTTGCTGTGCTTTGGCCGATCGGCGCTCGGCTCGCTGTTGTGAGCGTCACTCACTCGCACACTTCCACTCACACTGACTCTCACGCTCACTGGCACCGTCACTCACTGGCTGGCACACCCCTGAGCGCTGACTCTGTGCCCAGGTGGATGTGTACGTGTTGGAGCCCAAGGGCATCAGCTTTATCCACGTGCCACCCATCCCCGGGGTTCCCAGCTCTGCCATCAACATCACCCACAGCAACAACAAGGTGAGTGGCGCTCGCCCACACTCAGCCCGGAAAGCGTCAGTGTCGTTGCGTTTCACAAAACATCTACCCCCCGCTCGGGGCCATGCCGCCTGCCCTCCCTGCCCCCTGCCCCCTGCCTAGGCACACGTTCGCTTCCAGCCGTGCCCCGGCGCGGATAAGAGCGGATCCTGTCCCGGCTGCAGCAGCGCCGTGCTGCAGGGCAGCCTCGTGGTGCGCTACGACGTCAAGCGGGAGCTGAGCGCCGGCGACATGCAGGTGCGTGCGTGCGTGCGTGTGTGCGGGGAGACAAAGGCGGCCGGGCGTGGCGCTGGTCACCCATCTCCTCGTGTGCCGTATCGACCTACACAGGCGCTCGCTCACGGCACTTGCCGCTACAGGCTATACGGTGGATCTTTGTATTTGCTTTGTGTCTCAAGCCTTACTGCGTTTTTGTGTCTCTCGCCGTGTCTCCGTCCCACTCAGATCGCCAACGGATACTTCGTTCACTTCATCGCGCCGTCAAACATCCCTCCCACACCCAAGAACATCGTCTTCATCATCGACGTCAGCGGCTCCATGTGGGGCCTCAAGATCAAGCAGGTTGAGAGGCTCTGGCAGCAGGAGGAAAGAACGGGCGAGCGGCCCGCACAGAGAGCCACAGACTCGCACGGGGAGCCATAGACTCACACGGAGAACCATAGACTCACACAGAAACCGATAGACTCACACAGAGACCCACAGACTCACACAGAGACCCACAGCTTCACGCACAGACCAAGTTCAAGTTCAGTACCAACAGCCTCACACAGAGACTCACAGATTCACAACGAGACGCACAGACTCGCAACGAGACCCATAGTCTCACGCACAGACCAAGTTCAAGTACAACACCCACGGTCTCACATATAGACCCACAGACTCACACAGAAACCACAGCCTCAACACACGGACCCACAGACTCAACATACAGACATCCACAGCCCCACAGCCGAGACCCACAGCCTCACGCCCGGACCAAGTTCGATCCCAGCGCACCGTCCCGTCGTGCCGATCCGAGCAAAGAACCTGTGTAAAGAAATGGGAAATAAGACCGATCCGAGCGCGCCGGTATGCTTGACGAGGTGTGCCGGGCTTGGCTGACGTGCTGCTGCTGCTGCCGTGTTGCGGGACAGACGCAGCAGGCGCTGGTCACCATCCTGGGCGAGCTGCGACCCGAGGACCACTTCAGCATCATCCGCTTCGATCACCGCGTCGAGGCCTGGACCGACCAGCTCATGGCCGCCTCCGCATGCAACGTGGACGACGCCAAGAAATACGTGCAGGGCCTGATCGCCGACGGGGGTACGGGGCAGGCCCGGGTGTTGCGGGTGTTGCAACACCCGCACATTCACAGAAACATAAACACAGAAACATAATTCCACCCCCTCCACGTTTTCCTGAGGTAGTCTCATATCATATGTTGCGACACCGCCACTTTCACAGAAACATAATTCCACCACCCCCCCACTTTTCCCTGCAACACCCGTGGCTGCGACGCGCCTGGGTACGGGGGAGCGGGGTGGGGGCACACGGAATTGTGGGGGGAGCAGGGGGGGGGGCGGCAGGGTGTTGATACAGACGGAAGGTCCTGGGCCGAGGCGGTTCAATTCCTGCATCTAACGCTGGTTCATGTCTCTAACACTGGCGCCTGTCTCTAACACTGGCTCCTATCACTACCCCTACCATGCATGGTGTCTATGCAGCGGTTACATCAGCACCTCACGGAGAGAAAGTACTGCCCGAAGCGGTTCAATTATTACCTCAGGCGCCTTTCTGCGTGGAGTTTATATGTTTTCTCCACCTGTTCTGTGTGGGTTTCCTTCAGGTTCTCCGCGTCCCCCCCGCACAACAACAAAAAACTCTAATTAATGAATCGGCCGATAACATCGTAATATATATAGGACGCAGTGTCGAGTGGCAATATTTTGGCGCCGGCTGACCGCGTGGCTCCTCCCCGCCACTCCCCGCCGCCGCCCCGCGCGCAGGAACGAACATCAACGAGGCGGTGCTGCGCGGCGTGGAGATGCTGTGCTCGGCCAAGCTGCAAGGAAGCGTGCCCGAGCGCTCGGCCTCCATCCTCGTGTTACTCACGGACGGCGATCCCACTGTCGGTACGTCGAGGAGCCTCCCTTCTCACACGTGCCACCCCGTGTGCCACCCCAACGTGCCACCCACCGACACCCGTGCCACCACCCCGCGTGCCGCCCCCAGGAATCCCGGAAAGAGCTGGCAAGCTCACTCGGTATTTTTCTTGCTGTAATAAGAAACATGTATCTATCTATCGATCATACGTGCGGCCCACTGTTACCCACGCGTGCCGCCCCGCGTGCCCCAGGTGTCATCGACCTGGGCGAGATCTCGGCGAACGTGAAGGCCGCCACGGCCGGGAACTTCTCTCTGTTCGCGCTGGGCTTCGGCTTCGACGTCGACTTCGACTTCCTGGAGCGCCTCGCGTTCGAGAACCGCGGCATCGCGCGCCGAATCCTCGTCGACAACAAGGCCGACGCGCAGCTCAAGGTTGGGGGTCGCGCGCGGGGTTCAAGCACGGACACTCTGCACTGGCTACCCATCCACCGACGCATCACTTACAAAACAGCAATAATATGCCACCGCGCTATGCACACAGGACACCCTATATACCTCGCATCGCTACTCCGGCCACTCGCCCCGACATAATCCCGCACTCTGCGCAGCTCATCACGGCACCTACTCCACACACCGCGCTCACGCACAACCGTCGCACGACGCCGATTCTCGGTCGCGGCGCCCACAACCCGGAACAGCCTGCCACGTCTCTTACGCCAAACACAGTCCCCCACAACTTAAAAAAAACGTTCAAAAAGACACCGACTCACAACAAACCGACTGAGCCAGGCTCCGCGCCTCCGAATCAACGGGCGCAACGCGCGGCTGGAGAATATGCGCTCGTTATAAATATATTAATTATTGACTGCCGGAATAGGCTCCGGCTCACCGCGACCCTGCACAGGATTAAGCGGTTTCTGAAAACGGATAGATGGATTATTATTATTAAGCGGGGTCAAGTGGGGGGGAATGCGGGGTCGTCGCTGACGCGAGCCCGCGCCGCGCCGCCGCCAGGGCTTCTACGACGAGGTGGCCACTCCGCTTCTGTCGCACGTGGCGGTGCGCTACGCGGGCGCTCCCGTGTCCGAGCTCACGCAGAGCACCTTCGACAACTACTTCTACGGCGCGGAGCTGGTGGTCGCCGGCAAGACGAAGGCCGCGGGCGACGGCGCCAAGCTCAGCGCGCAAGTCTCCGCCGAGTCGGTGGGTCGCGGGCTCCCGCTCCCGCCCCCCCGCAACTGCCCGGCCGCTCGATCGATCAATCTTTTTTGTTGTTAATTTGTTCTTGTTCAATATTTGTACTTCTCGCCGTATTTTTACTCGTGTATTTGAAACAATTGTGCAATGCTGTGTGTAAATGTGTTTTTTGTATCTTTGGTTAATTTATTATTTTATATTTGTATTTATTTTTTATTATTTCCGTCAATTCGCGTGTTTTGTTGTTGTGGCAATGCAGGAATCCTGTAAAGAGCTTGCAAGCTCGCTGGCTATTTTTCTGCTGTAATAATAAACATCTATTTCTCTATCAGCGAAACGTCGTACCTCTATTGTAAATGTGTCTCTATATTGTCTCGATGTATCTCTATGAGTCTCTACGCATCTCTATGAGTCTATATGAGTCTCTGTGTAT
>JAZEWU010000050.1:1392491-1402925 GCA_036362915.1 Geotria australis | reverse complement strand
GTGTGTCTTAGACAGCCAACACACCCCACCGTGTCGCGTGCCAGCATCAATACCCTGCGTGTGGCCCTAACAGAAAGCAGAGGCGACGTTTCTGGCAATGGCCCTTCTTCATACAACGTAGTAAGCGGGCGGCGCGGTGGCGTTAGAATCCCTGCTCGGGGGCCCTGTCTGTGTGGCGTTTGCGTGTTCTCTCTCACCGTGTCCGCGTGGGTTTTCTCCGGGCACTCTGGTTTCCTCCCACAGTCCAAAGACACGCTGCTACATAGGTTAATTGGCCTGCGGACTAAATTGCCCCCGGTGCCCTGTGATGGACTGGCGTCGCATCATGGGTTATCCCGTGTCTGCCGGGATAGGCTCTGTCTCACCGCGACCCTGTACAGGATTAAGCGGTTTCCGACAACGGACGTACGGATGGATACAACGTAATCGACGTATCACCTAAAGGTCCTAAACGGTGAACGAGGGTCATTGCCCGGAACGTCGCCGCGCGTCAGTCGGCACCGGTTGTGGGGCGACTGAATGTTCGCGGCGGCTGAATGGTTGTTCACCTGGAAAAGGAGTTGAACCCGACCCTGGGGTATTCGAGACGTTGGTGGAGGTGGTGGGTGGGGGGGGGTTACATTCCAGACCCCTCCTCTCTCTCTCACACACACAGAGCCCCCTCTATTAACCCCCACCCCCGCTCCACGTTTCCCCCACTCCCCGTGTCTTGATTTCTCCGCATAGCTGAGATTTTTCCCGGGGGTTAATCCAGCCGATTGCGATGTCAATAGCGCGCGACGGCAGCAGGCCCCTGCGTTTGTGTGTTTACACATGCACGCGTGGGTATGTACGTGCGCGTGTGCGGGTATGTACGAAGACAAAGATCCACCCCGTATAGCCTTGACAGACTGTAGAGTCAAGTGCCATTAGCGAGCACCTATGAAGGTCGACACGGCACACGACGGGGTGGGTGACCGGCACCACGCCCGGCCGCCTTTGTCGTCCTAGTGGCAATGTTTACACACCGCGCTAAGTACTCATTTGAGGCTGAGTCGACCTAGTGGAGGCCCGGTACCGGTTCGGAAAATCGTCACTGGTGTTAGTGGCCGTGAGCGGGATTCGAACTCGGGTGGCCAGGTTTGTAGACACAGCGCGTGTGTACATGTTGCGTACATGCACGTATGTGTGTGTGTGCTCGCTAACGGCATTTGACCTTACAGTCTGTTGCGGCTATATGGGGGATCTTTGTCTTTGTATACATGGGGAGAGGTGGGTCAGTGGTTGGCGCGCTATACGGGCGATCTTTGTATGTATATGCACACGTGTGTACATGCAAGTGCGTGTGTGCACACGGTCTCTGCAAGTGTGTGTATACGTAGCTTATATTGCTGTGTGTGTGTGGGGGGGAGCGGTGGCGCAGCGGTTAGCGGCCCGCGAGTTCGATTCCCACTACACGGCCAACATAAGCGACATTTTTGATAAAACTCCTGCTCCTCCGCCAAGGTCGCTCCAACCTCAACCGAGTATCCGGTGCCGTGTATGTGTGTAAGCCATCAGCGCTGGGGGGGGGGGAGACAAAGGCGGCCGGGCGTGGTGCTGACCACCCACCTCCTCGTGTGCCGTGCCGGCCTTCACTTTTGCTACCCGTTAACGGCACTTGCCGCTACAGTCTGCGGAGGCTGTACGGGGGATCTTTTTGCTGTGCGTGCTGCGTTGCTGCCGCTGCAGTTACTGTTTCTCCAGCTGCAATTGCTGCTGGAAATTCTGCAGAGAGGGCTCTGGGGGGGGGGGGTCAACACCCCCCTCCCCCCTCGCTCCCCCCCCTCGCCCCCCCCCCTCGCCCCCACCCTCACCGGGGAGGAGGGGCCTCCACCCCGACTGCCGGGATATCCCGGGGATCCAGCTAGCGTCACCAATCCCGGTCGCTCTCATCCACCAGTAGACAGAGACTGGTCGCTCTCATCCAACGGCGGATAGAGACCGGCCCGGGCCGCGGGTCACCACGACCTGGCATTGCTCGCGCTGATGATGATGATGATGGCACGGCTGATGATGGTTGATGATTAATGTCACAAAGTGCACACTGCGGTTCTGCTGATGCCTGCCGTTTATGTTTGAGACGCGAGCGCTCGTCACGGTTCCCGCGAGACGCCGACCCGGGGTCATCCACGGGGTCGTTTGGGGGTCACGATAAGGGTCATCTGGGGGTCACGGACAATGTCAAGATCGCCTCGGAGTAACGGTAAAGGTCATATCAGGGTCACGGACAGGGTTATCTAAGGGTCACGGACAGGGTCATCTGGGGGTCACATAAATTGTCAGGGTCATCTGGGGATCACGGGAAAATGTCTATTTATAACACTCCCTCTGACCAAGGTTAAAAAAGGTCAGGGTCAAGGTTGCAGTCGAGAGTCTGGACTCGTTGCACACCGTGGCTTAGGTGCGGTCATCGTGTCTGAGGCACAGCCGGTGACCTCGGGGTCAGGGGTCGTCTCGGAGTAAAGGTCGGGGTCAGGCCATCTCGGGGTCACGGTCGTACATCACAGCAGCTCGGGTCCCTGGACGGACAGCGGTGGGGGGCGGGGATCGGGTCATTCAGGGTCAACTCAGGTCAGGGTCATTTTAGGTCAGGGTCAGTTCTCATAAAACCATCCGTGAGACAGCGGTGTTTCAGGGCCAGCGCATCTTCCGGCGAAGGTCACGGTCGTGTTGAGGGTTGTGTTGAGGGTCGTGTTGAGGGTCGGGGTCGGGGGGGGGTCGCGTCTCAGAAGACGATCTCGGGCCCGGGACAGGCTGCGTGGAGCTGGGGGAGCAGTGTGCGCGGGAGCGGGTTGCCGTCGAGGCGGACGCGGCGCAGTGCCGTGCGGACGCTCCCACCCCCGCACAGCGCCCCCACCGCCAGCTCTACACACACACGCAAAACACAAAGATCCCCCGTGTAGCCTTAAAGGACTGTAGGGGCAAGTACCGTTGGCGAGAAGCACCTATGAAGGTCGACACGGCACACGAGGGGGTGGATCGACTCAGCCTCAAATTAGTACATAGTGCGGTGTACCTATACAAAGACAAAGACACACACACAGACACAATCGGCATCTCATTGGCAGGCACCATCCATACAGCCGGTGCCAGAAACCGCTTTAATCCTGTGCAGGGTTGCGGTGAGCCGGAGCCTATCCCCGGCAGACACAGGGCGCGAGGCAGGGCTATAAACAGGGTGGGAGCTTAGTCAAACACAGGTCACCGGTGGCAATTTGGTCCGCAGGTCAAATGACCGATGCAACGGCATGTCTTTGGACTGTCGGAGGAAACCGGAGTGCCCGGCGAGAACCGCACGCGGACACGGGGAGAACACGCAAACTCCACACAGAAAGGCACCCGAGCCGGGATTCGAACCAGGGTTCTTCTTGCTGTGAAGCGGCAGCGCTACTCACCGGGCAATCGTGCCGCCCCCACAATAATGATATTATAATAATAATAGCATTTATATAGCGACTTTCACCCGAGGGTCACAAAGCGCTGCACAAAGCTGCAGAGAGAACGACATGTCAACAACGACAGAGCACGGAAAATCAGCAACAATTTTGTTTGGGTTTTTCTTTTTAATAATCCGAGCTGTGGAGAGAACGGCATAACAACAGCGGCGGGACAGATATGGCTAGGGTCACGTTAAAAAAAATGGCAATAATGATAATACCAGGTATAGCACGCCACCGCGCAAATTCCACGCATGGTTATGGACGAGACACGGAAACGGAGTCGTAGCGAGGAAACCGCAGAGAGCCGGGGGGGGGGGGGGGCAGCCCCCCCTCTTAGCCAGACACCGCTTTGTGCCCCTCGGGCGAAAGGCGCTATATAAATAGATTTTATTATTATCGGCCAATTAAGTAATGAGAGTTTTGTTTTTCATTGTGGGAGGAAACCGGAGTGCCCGGCAAATAAACAAAACAAAACCCCACGCGGACACGGGTGGGGGGATGGGGAGAGAACACGCAAATTACACACAGAAAGGCGGCAGCCGAGCCGGGATTCGAACCCGGGGCAACTTTTCGCCGTGAAACCGCCAGCGATACTCGGCGCCACGTTGCCTTACAAACGTAACTCTGTGTAACGGAAGCCGTTCATAACACGGCAGCGGGGGGGTTGGTGGGGGGCACGGATCTGTCAATCTGCACTACAAGGGAAGGCTGTTGGCGAGATGGAGCCATGGGCACCCAGCTTGGCGGTTGTGCGGGCGGCGGCGTATCTACGGAAAATAGCGCCCGTGGCAAGCACTGACATTGCGCCCCAGTCCAAACATCTGACGCCCATCTTTCAATTAACTTTACCGTAATATCAACTCGATCTGGCCGTCCCCACTGCTTCTCACCCACAATAATCAGAGACAGATCATAATACATATGAAGAAAATTATTATTTTTCACCATCCGAGCATGGCTTGTCTGACTTTAATAGAAACAGCTCAGTGGTACCCCCTCCCCTTAATAATAATAATAATTTTACCTTTATAACGCGCACATATTCATTCACTGTCGAAGGTACTCATTCGACAAGATAACGACTCAGAGGCGGAGCGAGGAAAGTGCAAAGAGGCGGAGGAGGCACCCAGGCGGTTTGCCGGCGCCATATTGCCATCCATCCATCCCATCCCATTTTCAGAAACCGCTTAATCCAATACAGGGTCGCGGTGAACCGGAGCCTATCCCGGCAGACACAGGGCGCAAGGCAGGGGAACACCAACGATGGGACGCCAGTCCATCGCAAGGCGCCTGGGGAAATTTAGTCAGTACGCCAATTAACCTGGCAGCATGTCTTTGGACGGTGGGAGGAAACCGGAGTGCCCGGCGAAAACCCACGCGGACACGGGGACCTTCTTGCTGTGAGGCGGAAGCGCTACCCACTACGCCACCGTGCCGCCCTATTGCCATACACTGCTTCCTATATATTAGGATGTTATCGGTCTCCGGTTTTCTCCCGTAACTTAGAAACAATACTCATTAATTATTTGGCCGATAACATCATAATATATAGGAAGCAGTGTGTGACAATATGGCGCCGGCAACACCGCCTGGCTGCCTCCTCCACCTCTCTGCGCTTTCCTCGCTACGCCTCTGGGTCGTTCTCCCGTCGAATGAGTTACCTTCGACAGGGAATGAATACGTGCCGCGCGTTATAAATGTAAAATTATTCATTATTATTAATGAACGAGTGTTTTTTTTCAAGCGGCGCCCAGGGCACGTGCCATAGCCTAGCCACGCTGCTGCGTGCGGCTTCTCACCGTGAATGGCGTTGCCCTGCAGGTAGAGGTGCTGCAGGGAGGCGGGCAGGGCGGGCACGCGGGACAGGTTGTTGAAGCTGAGGCCCAGCTCCAGCAAAGAAGCCGACGAGTTGAAGGCGTCCTCGGGGATCTCGGCGCCGCCCAGGGCATTGTGGGACAGCCGCAGGTACCGCAGGTCGGGCAGCGCCTAGACACGTGGATAGATGTGTTATTATTACAGCAGGAAAAATACCCAGCGAGCTTGCAAGCTCGCAAGCTCTTCACTCCGTGTTTGTTTTTCAGGAAGTCACGGCCATCTTAGGGGACGCTGGCAGATTTTTGCCGCTCTTAAGATTGCCAGTTTCACGACCTATCAGTGTATTCGAAGCAGCCTTAATAATTTAATCATTTTAATTTTCGTTGCTTTGGTTTTTATTAGCTGTCTTTTTTTTCCTGTCGTTGTTGACATGCCGTTCTCTCCGCGGCCCTTGTGTAGCACCTTGTGACCCTCGGGTGAAAGGCGCTCTATAAAATGCTATTATTATTATTGACGGGACTCCTGGTTTGACACAACAAACATGACGAATTGCTGACAATAATAACAAAAAATATACAAGGCTCATAAATCCATAGGCGAGCTCTTTTTTACGGGCCGGGTCACGCCAAAAAATAAAAGTGCCGCCTAGGACATGGAGATACGGGGGTCACGGTGGGGAGATGCGGGGTCACGGTAGAGAGATAGAGGGTCACGTTGGGGAGATATGGGTCACTGCGTGGGAGATACGGGGACACAGAGACACAGCGACACAAACACGCGGAGACACAGGGACACCGGGGTTAGGAATGAAAGTGGTCACATTGAAAATGACGAACAGATCCCAGGTACCCCTCAGCTGGGACCCCGTGAGCTCCGCGTGCTGATGGCGCCGTCACGTGGTGCTGTGTGGTACTGCGTAGTACTTCGTAATAATAATAATAATAGCATTTATAGAGCGCCTTTCACCCGAGGGCCACAAAGCGCTGCACAGGGATGTGGAGAGAACGGCATGTCAACAACATCAAGACAGATCAACTGAGAGTCAAGCAATAGCGATAAATTATAGGACATAAAGACAGCAGAAAAAGCGGTTTCTGACAATGGATGGGTGGATAGTTTTGTGAATGTCTAGACGGTAGTGGAGAGGTTGTGTCGTTGTCGCAGGGGGAGGGAGGCCGCTGGGCGCCGCGAGGTCAGCGTGAGGTCAGTGTGAGGTCAGGGTGAGGTCAGCGTGAGGTCAGGGTGACCTTGAGGAAGCCGCCGGGGACGGACGGCACGCGGTTGCGATCCAGGTAGAGCTGCTGCAGCGACGCGGGGAGCGGGGTAGGCAGCGAGGGCAGCGCGTTCCCGGACAGGTCCAGTCGGCGCAGCGACTGGGGGCGGAAGGGCCGGGTCACTCGATCGTTCACGTCGCGATCCCTGTCAGGTAATACTTGGTGTTGCCTGCGAATTCTACCAAACACTTCGAGGCCGAGCTGAAAGACAACGATGTCCAGAGGCTGACCATCGTGCTGCTTCGAAGAATCGCAAAGAAGAAGAATGTGCAAAAATCTACCTGTAATTTTTTTTCCCCCCATCGCAGTGTTTCACTGTGTTTTTTATGTATACGTTTGGTCTCGCCCCCCCCCACCCCCAATCTCGTTCACCTTGAGGGATCCGAGCCCCCCGGCGGGGAGCCCCCCCTTGCCCAGCAGGTTGTCGTTGAGCAACAGCGAGGTGAGGTTGTGCAGGGGGCTCAGCGCGCCCGCCGGCACCAACGAGATGCGGTTGTGACCCAGACGCAGGTCCAACAGAGACGGCGGCAGAGACGGGGGTACCTGGGATGCGGAGGGGGGGGGGCAGGGGGGGCGAGGGGGGCCGTGTGGTTGTGAGTGTGGTGATGACGGTGATGGTGAGTGTCACAGTGATGGTGAGTGTGATGGGATCAGTGCGATGGCGATGGTCAGTGTGACGATGACAAGTGTTAAGATCTTAAAAACACCAAATGGACACCTTTTTGAAAAGGGTCCAATTTTTAAGGCTATACGGGTAAAACTATACGGGGGGAACGTTGTGATTGTTAAAACAAAAAAGTAATTAATTATTTGGCCGATAACATCATAATATATAGGAAGCGGTGTGTGGTGGCAATATGGCGCCGGCAACACCGCCTGGCTGCCTCCTCCGCCTCTCTGCGCTTTCCTCGAGCCTCTGAGTCGAATGAATATCATCGACATTGAATTAATATCTGCCTGTTTTCACGACCTTTCAGTGTATTCGAATCAGCCTTAATCATTTAATGTTTGTTGCTTTGGTTTTTATTAGTTTTTTTTGTTGTCGTTGACATTCCGTTCTTTCCGCGGCCCTTGCGCAGCGCTTTGTGACCCTCGGGTGAAATGCGCTCTATAAAATGCTATTATTATATTATAAATGTAAATTATTATTATAATTATGATGGTGAGCGGTGGCGTCACCTGGGTGAGGTTGTTGGAGTCCAGGTAGAGCCTCTGCAGCTCACCGAGGCGGCTGAGCACCCCGCTGCCCACCTCCGTGATCTGGTTCCGCTGCAGCACCAGCCAGGTGAGGCGCGTCGCGTTGCTCACCGCCCCCTCCGGCACCGCGTCCAGAAGGTTGTCCTGCCGGGAGCCGCTCAGCCGCTCGCTCACCCGCTCAGCCGCTCGCTCACCCGCTCAGCCGCTCGCTCACCCGCTCAGCCGCTCGCTCAGTCGCTCAGCCGCTTACAGAAATCCCGCATCCAGGGCTTGCAAGCTCACTGCGTATTTTTATGCTGTAATAATAAACACCTATCTGTCTTTTAAAGGTACCCGTGTCTTAAAGGGACCAGTCTCTTAAAGGTAACCGTATCTTAAAGGGACCCGTCCCTTAAAGTGAGACTCTTAAATCGACGAGTTTCTTAAAAGGGACACGTCCCTGAAAGGTACCCGTCTCTTAAACGGCCACATCTCTTGAAAGGACCAATCTCTTAAAGGGACACTCTTTCAAAGGGACTCGTCTCTTAAAGGGACCCGCGCGTCTCACCTGGAAGAAGGCAAATCGGATCCTGGCCGGAATGGGCGGCATCACCTTGAGCTTGCGGCCGTCGCAATAGAGCGACTCTGGCCAGCGCACCGGGCACTCACACTCCGCGGGGCAGTCCACCTGGGAGTCCCCCTGCAGGGGGGCAGGACCCCCCTCCTGCCGGGGTCTGTAGTACAGTCCGGACACCGTCCCCAGCGCCACCAGTACGAGCAGCAGGTGCGCCACTGGGGAGAGCTGCGCCAACAGGGCGCCCGGGCGAGACATGGCCCCGGCTCGGGGGTGACGATGATGGATGACGGCTGCGGTCACACAAGGAACTCCCTGTAGAAACGATATAGCCATGAGCTTGAAGCTACGGTCACTACCGTCCAATTACTAAACTTAGATCACGGTTAGAATTGAAATTTCTGCCTGGTTGTGATCGCTAATCTTGATTTGTGTTTGAAATGTTCAAAATGTTGCACTATTCTCGTGTCTGCCGGGATGGGCTCCGGCTCACCGCGACCCTGGACAGGATTAAGCGGTTTCTGAAAATGGATGGATGGATGTTCTCTTCTCAACCTTTGATACGCTTTCGTTTTTTCACTATCGCAATGCACAACCTCGATGTTTCCTGGGTACTTGAAAATGCCGTGTATTTTTTTTTACTTTAGTAAAGCTGTTTATGAGTTTAGGTCATGTGGAAAAGTGTGTAAGTGTTGTGCACCCGTCGATATGTTGGAGAAACGAGCACACAGACAGCACTTACCTTCAAAGATGTGACCGACGTTTCGCTGGAAATTCCATCCATACCCTGATGACGCTGGGTGGAACTTCCAGCGAAACGTCGGTACCATCTTTGAAGGTAAGTGCTGTGTGCGCTCGCTCGTTTTCTCCAACATATCGACGGGTGCACTACACTTACACACTTTTCCACATGACCTAAACTCATAAACAGAGCTGCGCTATGGATAACATTGGTCATGAAAGCATTCGAGTTAATATTAGAACTAGACTTGCTCAGCGCCGCGCTGTTAGGCAACCAGCGGGGCGTACAGCCACGCCGTGGCAGAAAAATTGAATAGATCGGCGGCAGGATGAATGCCGTTAATCCCCGACTTCCCAAAAGCCAGACAGACCGTCATGAATGTCCCTCTACGCGGTGTCAATCGTAGATTAAATGTCTAGGAGGGTCCATTACGAGTGAGTTGCACGTATTACAGCGAAATAACTTAGCTCCGTCATTTCACCACGTTAGGGGTGAAAAGTGCATTCATTTATCCATTGTCAGAAACCGCTTTAATCCTGTAAAGGGTTGCGGTGAGCCGGAGCCTACCCCGGCAGACGGCGGTCGCAAGGCAGGGCTATACCTAGGATGGGAAGTCAGTCCATCACAGGGCACCGGGGGAAATTTAGTCCGCAGGCCAATTAACCTATGCAGTAGCATGTCTTTGGACTGTGGGAGTAAAACCGGAGTGCCCGGCGAAAACCCACGCGGACACGGGGAGAACACGCAAACTCCACACAGAAAGCCCCCCGAGCCGGGTCTCAAGTCTCTAGGTCTCAGTCTCTGGGTCGTAGTTTCTGGGTCCCAGTCTCGCAGTTTCAGTATCTGGGTCCTGTTCACTGAGTCTCATCTCTGGGGATCAATGTAGGAGCGTTCACGTCGGGATCCCTGTCAAGTAATACTTGGTATTACCTGCAAATTCTACCAAACACTTCGAAGCCGAGGAACTGAAAGACAACGATGTCCAGAAGCTCAACAGATGCCAGAAGCCCCTCAGTCTGGAGCAAGAAGGGAGGCCAATGCCCGCCACCTTTAAGGCCAGCACTGACTATTATATCTCTAAATGTCGAAGGGCTGTCTGCAACTAAAGAAGAACTTGTCGCAATGGGAAACTGTCATATAACCATCACGCTTCGAAGAATCGAATTCGAATCTCTGGGTCCTAGTCTCTGGGTCCCAGCCGGTGGGTCCCTTGATCCCAGTGTGCGTGTCCCCCCTCTCTCCCGTGACGTCCTCTTACCTCTGTTTGTCTCCCTCTCTTGTTCCGCTCTCTCCTCTGGCTCTGCTGGCTCTGCTCCCGTTCTCCCGCTCCCTCTGAGTCTCATACGTGTCCTGTGACCCCTGAACAATCATCAGACTCGCCGCTACCCCCCC
>JAZEWU010000050.1:1320453-1336068 GCA_036362915.1 Geotria australis | reverse complement strand
TCCCTCACGCTCACACACCGCCGTCATCCGCCACAGGGGTCCCATCCACTGTCAGAAACCGCTTAATCCTTGTGTAAAGGGTCACGGTGAGCCGGAGCCCATCCCACGCTCACAGGCCGCAAGGCAGGGCTACATCAAGGATGGGACGCCACTCCATCACAGGGCACCGTGGGTAATTCACTCCGAAGACCAATTCATATATGCGGCGGCATGTCTTTGGAAACCGGAGTGACCGGCGAAAACCCACGCCGACACGGGGAGAACATGCAAACTCCACACAGAAAGGCACCCCCCCCCCAGAGCTGCGAGGCAGTAGCGCTACTCACCGGGCCACCGTGCCGGCCCACCGTGCCGGCCCAGTTTAAAACAACTATTTTTTTTAATGCCCCTCCACGTCAGTCCATCCATAAGCGTAGACCGCAGTACTGCTTAAAAGATTCCTGGCCAGCGTGGAATAGTAGGCCAAAAAAAAAAGTCCTCTAGATATCGAGTGCTCGAGTGGGAGCCCGTTCCCTAGCGGTAGTGGAGTGAGCAAACGGCGCCAGGGCCGCGGATGAACACACAGAAGGGTGAAGCGCCCGAACCCAAACGTGAACATCTGGGCTGTAATGCAACACTTTATTTTTTAAGAGCCACGAATGTTTCCAACAACGATGCTATTTCACAGCCGACCGCATAAAGACTCCGACGGCAGCCATCCGTACAGGACGTGCCGTGTGCGATTAACAGCTGGTTAGATTGGGAAGAATGGGCATTTTATTAGTCAATTGCGAGGATCAGAATTTCTCCAACGAGTGGGTTTGGTTGTAAGAAAAGATGCGAGCCTGCCGATGCTAGATTTGCTGGCTCTTGGAGGACTTGACCCCCCATGACAAAAGGTCCGTTCGGTCATTAGGTCAACGACTCGTGTTGCAGCCCTCATTACAACCAACCGTTAGCACCAGGCAGAAGCCCGATTACAGATTTCGCAAGAGGTTCTGTAACCGTTAGACGTAAGGTTCGACTTAAAGCAGTTCAGGGGCAATTCTCTAATTTCAAGATTTCGCTCAAAAACCACTTTGCCGCTCAATGAGCATCTCTCGGGACAGTTGGAGGCTTTGCACACATTAAAGATCGTGCACTCGTTAAGCAACAGTGGCCCAACGTCCGTTCCGGCCACAGTCACAGATCAAGCCACATCTATGCAGAAATTAAAGGGAATCGGGACGAGATACAAACATCTCGTGGACGGCTCACGAAATCTGTGGTGAAGCTGCAGACGAGGTGGTGACGGCAAACGCTCGGGGATGGGTCTGCAGTCCTTGAGCTCGCCTTGCCAGTGAACTTGTGCCCTCACAAAGTGGCCTCCGGGAACTCCCCAAACTCGGCTGTGGCATCCTGCAAACGCACATCACACACATCCACAGAACTTGAGACCACTGGCTCAAAACCGGTTGCTGTGGTACCAAAAGATGTTCTTGAAAACGTACATAGCTTAAACATTTAGATGGCACGACCACAGTGGTGGCTTATTCGAACATACGCCTCAGGGTTTTTTGTAGCACGTTTGTCAAATAATGTTTTTCTCACGGCGTTATTAAACGTCTAGAACGTGACATAGCAGTCCATATATGGTTCGGACACAGCCAGGACACCGCTTGCTATATACCACGATGTTATCGGCCAGTTTACTTTTTTTAGTTGTGGGAGGAAACTCACGCAAACCAGGGTGAGAACACCTAAACTCTATTCAGAAATGCGCCCGAGGTAGGAACCGCCTCGGGCAGGACAGCGAGGCGCGAATGTTCCGGCCGCACAGCCACCCTGCGGGGGAAGACAGCCCCCCGCTTCCATTGCCGGGAGGAACCCGCTGGAGGCACTGAGCGAGGAGACTCACAGCGCGTTGGTGCCTACACGGCTCTCGCTCACCTCCACAGGCGGACCGCAACCGTCACCAGCCGCGAGCCCGCACAGCAGCGGCCGCTCCACCGCGCTCCCTCCGAGCTCCGCGTCCAGACGAGGCTCCTCTCCCACGCAGCCGGACACCTCGGTCTCCAGGCTGCCGCTTTTGCCCATCGCCTCGACCAGGGAATCCTCCTCATCCTCCTTTGCGAACAGCGTGACGCATGGCGGGTCCTTGTAGTCGCCCGGTTCCATGTAGTCGCCGGGGCACGGGTGGAGAAGCGCGGCCGGCTCGCGCGGCGCGCCGGGCATCAGCGGCGACCCCGCGTAGATCTCGCTGCCGGGCCGGCCGCACGACTCGGTCATGCGGACCACGAACACGTCGCGCGCGGGACGCGGCCGGGCCGCGGCGACCACGCGCGCCACGCGGGGGGGCCCCGGGCGGGAGCGACGCTCGGCCGCGCCGCCGGTCACCTCGCGCGGCTCCGACGCCGCCGATCCACCGGCGGCCGCGGCTTCGGCGTGGTCTTCGGGAAGGCTGCCGCCTCCCTTCTCCGCGGTGTGGCTACCCCGCGCCGCGCGAGCTCCGGCCCTGCGCTGTTCCTTGGCCGTGCCGGGCTCCCACAGCCCGCGGCCAACCTCTCCCAGTGGCCAGTTGGTGGCAGCCACAGCTTCCTCGGTGGATCCAGACAACGGAGCCTGGCAGCCCAGCGCGTCCGGGCTGCTCGGTGCGGCGTCTTTCGCGCTCACGATCTCAACCGGAGCGGACGACTCGAGGGAGCGCGTCTCCGTGGCGAGCGTCGCCCGCGGTTCGTCGACGGGAGCGCCCGGCGCGGGGCTCTCGGCCGCCCCGGCGACCGTCTCCGGAGGAGCGCGCTTCACGAAGGTCCGGTTGAGGGTGCGGTGCCCGCCGCTCTCCGCGCACGGGTTCGCGCCCGCCTCCGCGATCTTGTCCGTGACGCGGGGCCGCCCGAAAGACACCGGCGAGTAGAGGGACCGTCCACGCGGCTGCGGCAGGCGGGGATTCGCACGGTTCGGCTTGGACGACGATGTTGACGGCAAAGGCGGCTGCTGTGCCGACCTGGCGCCGGTGCTGCCGGTGTCGGCGACGTTTCGGGGGCGCTGCGCGGCATCGAGCGCGGGTAGCGCCGTGAGGGTGCGGGCGCCCAGCGAGCACTGCACCGACGCCTCGCGCCGAGGAGTCGCCTGCACGGCCGCGTCGCGCGTCCCGGCTTTCATGATGCGCGGGGTCAGCGCCGGGTTTACCTGCACACGCAGGGTTTTACACGCGCAACAACCGCCGTTCGCCGCTAAGTGCCGGTGAAGTCACCACGTCGCCTGTGCCAGGCTAGATGCACCTAGAGGCTATCACGCAGAATGTCGAAGGTTCGCCGACAAGAGGTCATGGGACAGACCCAGGTGCCCATTGGCTGTCTGACTAAGATTACTGGCAGATGCGCCACCTGTGTGGCTCCCCACCGTGCCAGATTGCCGAGGGTTTTTTTTTTTTTACACGTCAAGTTTTCAAACAACCACGCATGCTTGTGGCAAACGGGCAAACAAAATGCCTTGGTAATGTATGCATTGTCCTTGAAAGTGATCGGCCCACACCAGAGACGGCCATCTCTATAGCCTAATCTCACCAGTGTTGGCCAAGTGTTGATGAAAGTCAAGCAGCCCAGGACAACGCAGCTATCAATGCATTAGGAGCGCGGGTCGAGCCGTTCTTATAATAATATTTTATATAGCGCCTTTCACCCGAGGGTCACAAAGCGCTGCACAAGGGCAGCGAAGAGAACAGAATGTGAACGGAAAAAACCCCACAATAAAAACCAAAGCAACAAAAAATAGAGGATTAGGCGGCTTCGAATATACTGAAAGGTCGTGAAACTGGCAATAAATAATAAACTACAATTTATATAACCCGTGGCACATTCATTCAACGTCGAATCTATTCATTCGATGAGAGAACGACTCAGAGGCGCGAGGAAAGCGCAGAGACGCAGAGGGAAGCCAGCCAGGCGGTTTTCCGGCGCCAACATATTGCCACACACAGCGCCCTATCCATCACGATGTAATGGGCCGACTAATTCATCGAGTGGGTTTTTTACAAAAACAGGTGTCGGTAGAGAAGCGAGGATGGTGGTGGCGGCACCTGTGCGATGAGCGCGCGGAAGTGCGCCCGCGTGAAGTTCTCGATGTAGTCCCCCGTGCGCTGCATGTCTGCCGCCACGCAGCGCGCGTCCCAGTGCGGGCAGAAGGGCCGCGGGGTCCCCCCCGCGTAGGGCACTGGGCTCCGCGGGGACCCGTACGGGGGACGCACGACACCCTCCATGGCCTGTGGGGAGAGGGGGGGGGCGGGTCAACGCGCGCAACCCCGGTGTTGAACAACATTAAAGCAAGTCGATCGCGTGAGTTTTTACACGCGTCACGCCCGTTTCCTCCCCACAGTCCAAAGACATGCTGCTGCATATGTTAATTTGCCTGACGACTAAACTGCGCCCGGTGGCCTGGGATAGACTGGCGTCCCATCATTGGTAAAGTCCTGCCTTGCGCCCAGTGTCTGCCGGGATAGGCTCCGGCTCACCGCGATCCTGTACAGGATTAAGCGGTTTACGACAGTGGATGCAATTGATGTCTGGTCGACTCTCCTTGGACTGCGGCCACCGCGACCCTCACCAGGACAAGCGGTTTAGAAAATGGATGGATGGATGGGTTCTTCCTCCCGTCACACTTCCTAGCCTCAGTTCCCCCCTCGCTCACAACGGCTGCTTCTCCGGTCTCATTCAGACGAAGCCGTCTGGGATGCCGGAAGGCACGGACACGAACGAAACGAGACTCACGAATCGATGCCAGGCAGCTACACGGAGACCTCTCGCGGAATGGTGCCCGCGATCTGGGCGGCTGAGAATGGCGCAGTGGGGTGTGTGGGTTATATACGGCGCGGTGTGAGCGGCGTTGGGAGTGGGGGGGGGGTGTCGCTCAGCAATTCCAGTCCGACAAGATGCCAGTACGTGCGTGATTACGGCTTGAATGAATGAGAGTCAATCAGTGTTACAGGCCAAGACCATTCTTTCTGTGAGGCGCAGGTGTTACCACTGCGTCGCCTTGGCACCGTGGTGTGATGGTCATGATGGGCGTCGTGATGCCACTCAGTGATCACAATCAGACGCGGAGCTGCACCTGTAGACTGAATCACTCAAAACATTCTAATTCCACGAGTTTACAATAAGCCTTGATCGTATGACTAGGGGGTTGGGGGGTTATTAAACAGGGAACCGCTGGCAGGTAATTGGGGCCTCACAAGGCAATGGCTGTTGCAAATTCTGTTAATTATATTCCCTGAGTTTCCCTCACTGCCACCCCGTCACCACTTATTCCAGTCGCGCCAATTGGAGTCGATGATTCGCACCAAAGTCTCGCGGTAACATCACCTCGTGGAAGAGGACATTATGGAGGGTGGTCCAGATATCTTGTGACCCCCCTCCCACCATGGAGCATATCCAGGCACAGGGTACAAGGCGCAAGGCAGGGCTATACCCACGATAGGACGCCAGTCCATCACAGGGCACCGGGGCCAATTTAGTGAGCAGGCCAATAAACCTATTCAGCAGCATGTCTTTGGACTGTGGGAGGAAACCGGAGTGCCCGGCCAAACCCCACGCGGACACGGGGAGAGAACGTGCAAACTCCACACAGAAAGGCACCCAAGTCGGGATTCGAACCCGGTGCCTTCTTTCTGTGAAGCGGCAGCGCTTCTCACCGTGTCGCCGTGCTGCCCTTCTCTTGCTACTGTTGAATTAAATGTCAGATTCAATCACTACCTTTGTGACTCCCATTTCCCCGCAGTTTTCGTATTTTCTGCGCGGCGAGTCATTTGTTTACGTTGTCGTGTCCGCGTGGCACTCCGGTTTCCTCCCACAGTCCGAAGACATGCTACTGCATAGGTTAATTGGCCTGCGGACTAAATTGCCCCCGGTGCCGTGTGATGGACCGCCGTCCCATCCTGGGTATAGCCCTGCCTTGCGCCCTATGTCTGCCGGGATAGGCTCCGGCTCTCCACAACCCTGTACAGGATTACGCGGTTTCTGACAGTGGATGGATGGACGGAATCCTTAGACTAAACACTAGTTCGTCACGGGCAACACGAGAATGCCAATAAAAATCACCACGTTTGTCAAGCACGTCTGGATTTTGATTCTACGTTGTCACTGCAATATAAATGAATAAAAGTCCGGTTCTTTGTTGAAAATGGGCCCCTGTAGCTTACATGAAATGAAAACCATTCAACGCCAACACAATATATGTAACAGAGTAGCGTTTTATTGTTTGGTAACGATGAAATTATTTCAACGCAGCAGCGGCGACGTCTGGTTTGAAGCGGGTGGCTCTGGAAAGAGTTGATGGAGGAATGAACCGCGCGTCTTCCGAGCAGATTCACTTATTGCGTGTTTGTTGTGTCAATGCAGGAATCCTGTAAAGAGCTTGCAAGCTCACTGGGCACTTTCTGCTGTAATAATAAACATCTATGTAAGTTATTGGGCGCGGCCTCCTTGGGCCTGACCGCCGACATTATAATATAGAGACGCGGTGTCAGGCGGGTTGGCACTGGCTGTCTGGGTGGCACCCTCCCCTCCACCTCTTTTCTTTCTGTGTGGAGTTTGCATCTTTTCACTGTGTCCGTGTGATTTTTTGCCAGCTGTTCTGGTCCCACGACATGCCGTGGCGTAGGTTAATTGGCTTCATTTAAATTCCACGTGCCCTGCGATGGGACTGGTGTTTAGCCCCGCCTCGTGCCCTGTGTCTGCCGATATAGGCCCAGCCACCCCCCACCCCACCATGGCCCTGTACAGGATTAAATGCGTACCGATAATAACGACGATCAGAAACAAGAAACTGAGCCGAGACAGTAATAACACTCGGACCTTCGGGGAAAACGGCCGCGACGCGTGCACAAGCGCGCGTCACGTTCACTCGCACAAAAAAACCCCCGGGGTCGCATTTTCAATTAGGTTCCTTTATTTGTAATCCGAGGATTACACCGCGGTGCTGCCCTTTCCCCCCAACGGGCGGCCAGTCGCGCGCCAGGCCGCCCGAGCCACAGGGAAAAAAAACACGTCGACACGGGAAGCTCAAATTGTGCCACCAACACCGAACATCTGTGCCCGCTCCAGGGACCCCCCCCCCGCCCCCCCGAGGTTTCTCGCCGACTCCGCGAACCTCCGAATAAGCTCAAACAAGGTGGCGTGCGACAGCAGAAACGGCGGCCATGGCGACGACGGCGAGCGCGAGACCTCGGTCAGAAGGACCGCCCCCGGACGGAGACGGTTAAAGCGTGTCACCCGTTGCATAAAAACTCATCCTCAACGGTGTTTCTTGCGGCGCGAACGAATTTGGCGAAAATAATGAACCGGAGAACGCGCGCGGGCCGTGCGTGCGCGCGTGACTCTGCCGCGAACGGGAACGGAGGGCAGGCCGGGAGTTTGCGCACGACGCCGTTCTATTCCCCGACGGTAATACTGAGCGATCGTTAGGTTAGTCTCGACGATCAAAGCGGCGCGGGGTTGCGGGTGCACGGCAGTTTCTGTGCGCTGGCAGACAAACGCACACACACGTGACCCCACGCGCAACACCACAAGCGGCCGGCGCCGTGCCCACTCGCGGTAGCGCGACGGCTTTCTGTCCGTGCGAAAAATGTCGGTGGGNNATGGCGCGATTAGCAAATTGACTCGCACGGGGGGGGGTGTTGACACGGGAGGATACGTCTCCCCCTTTTTTAAACCAACCGGCACGGCAAACCTGGTGATGCGTAACGCATGAGAAACGGGGGAAAAAAAAAACGGGTAGCGCGGCGTCCCTCCGCCGCCGTGTATGTATGTTTCGCCCTAGTAATCGCTGCCCCTGCTCACGACCTCCTTGCAGGTCGGCCGCAGCAGGATGGTGTGCTCGAACTGCGCCGTGTAGGAGCCGCGGATGTCGCAGAGCGGCGGGTACGTGTCCACGACGCCCATGTCGCACAGGTTCTTGAGCGCCAACAGGTACTTGCTCTCGCCGAGCCTGTCGAGCCAGCGGCGGCAGAACGCCAGCGTGCCGAAGTTGTCGTTGATGACGCCCAGCAGGTGCTTGGTGCGCGCCAGCCTGCGGCCACGCGGGGGCCACCGACAAGAGCGTCACGTCACGGTTAACAGCTCGGATAAAAAAACCCCAATTTTTTTTATTTGTTGCTTCTTCTTTGCGATTCTTCGAAGCACGATGGTCAGCTTCTGGACATCGTTGTCTTTCAGCTCGGCCTCGAAGTGTTTGGTAGAATTCGCAGGCAATACCAAGTATTACCTGACAGGGATCGCGACGTGAACGCTTCTACCTTGACCCCCTATTTGTTGCTGATTACCGTTCTCTGTCGTTGTTGATTTGTCGTTCTCTCCGCAGCCCTGTCCAGCGCTTTGTGACCCTCGGGTGAAAGGCGCTCTATAAATGCTACTATTATTAATAGTAACAATAATAATGTTTAATTTATAATGCCGCGTGGCACGTATTAATTTGATGTCGGAAGGTATTAATTCGACGAGAGAACGTCTCGGAGGCATAGCGAGGAAAACCGCTGAGAGGCGGAGGTGGCAGCCAGGCGGTTTGCCAGCGCCAACATATTGCCACACACCGCTTCCTATATATTATGTTTATCGGCCAATTAATTAACGAGCGTGTTTTTTTTAAGTTGTGGGAGGAAACCGGAGAACCCGGAGGAAACCCACGCAGGCAAGACCATTATTTCTGTGGGGCGCAGCTGTTACCACTGCGCCGACACATCTGCTCGTCGGTGAGAGTTGCTCTCAAGACAATGCTGCCTCTGAAGGTGCCTCTGATGTGCAAGGTGAAACGTCACGGAGGCGAGAGGGGGGGAACGCTCTCCAAGGCTATCCCAAAAGGGCAACTCTTAAGAGCAATTACACGTTGAGCTGTGAAAAGCTACGACGCTACAAGGTTGTTAATGGTTTATAATTGATTTCTTGGGTATGCCCTAAACCCCAATCAACTGTGAATAATCGCATTGGCTGTGAAAACTGACATGGCAAGATACAGCTGCTAAGGGTTCCAGCCGATAGCTTTTTTCACTCGGCACGGTGGCGCGGTGAGTAGTGCGGCTGCCTCACAGTAAGAAGACCCTAGGTTGAACTCCCGGCTCTGGTACGTTTCTGTGTGGAGTTAGCCCGCCAGACACTGCTTCCTATATATTATTATGTTTATCGGCCAATTAATTAACGAGTGTGTTCTGTTAAGTTGTGGGAGGAAACCGGAGAACCCGGAGGAAACCCACGCAGAACAGGGGGAGATACTGACCGGAGCGGCACGTGTCCCACGTCGAAGTTCTTCATGTAGTGCGAGCACTCCATGTCATCGTGCACGACGCCCTTGCCCGTGCTGCCAAACGTCTCGATGGCGTACACCTCACCCTCCTGCGGCACCATAAAGACAAAGATCCCCCGTATAGCCTTATCAGACTGTTGCGGCACCACACACAAATGCCACGCGTTATCAATCGAAATGATTTATTTATCCGCATGTGGAGCTTTATCGACCGTTAGGGCAAGTGCCGTTAGCGGCGCAGCACTTATGAGACCGGCTTGATGCTTGAGTGGGGGTTGGAGAGCACCACGCCCGGCCGCGCTTTGTCTCCCGAGGGGTGACCACTCGGGAGACAAAGTGTGCTCGTTTGAAGCCGGGTCGACGCGCACAGATAACACATTCGGTTTGCTTCCGCACTTAATTTCACCGGGTTAAAACAATCGGGTCGTCGTGTGATTAACATCATCCTCGGTTGGTTGCTCTTCGGAGCCGTTATTTCGGGATAGTCCGTGTCGAGCGCTCTCCCTCCCTGCCTCGGCTATCCCAAAAGAACAGCTCTGAAGAGCAACAGTCGTGAATCGCGCCGTGAAAACCAACATGGGCACATTATCCTCAGTTGAACAGCACACGACGGAGTGCCGCCCCATAACTGTGCCGGGGGCCACCAGGGCTCAACTGCGCGCAACTCGGAGGTAGCGCTGTGATATCTGCTCCCGCGGGCCATTCTACAACATCACGACGCACCGCTCTGTTCGATTTCCGAACGGATCCGTCATCCTGCGAAACCGTGACTACAGCACATTCGGGATACGACGCTGGGGGGGGGGGGCAAGACACGTAACGAACGGCGGACGCAGCACTCACCTCCATCCTGGTGGCCTCTCCGCCTTTGACGATGGGCACGGTCTTGCCGGCGTGTATCCGGTACGGTCCAATCGAGTGTCCGTTCAAGTTCCTGATCGGCTTCACTGCGAAGATGACAGGGGCGGTCGCAGCCGAGACCGGTTCAGCCGACGGTTTTTACGAAACACGACCCGCGTCACTCGACGGTCACTGCCAAACCGAGGTGACGCCACGTACAAAGATCGCCCGTATACCCTTAAGAGACTGTTAGGGTCAGGTGCCGTTAGCGAGTCGTACCTACGAAGGGCGACACGGTACGTGAAGAGGTGGGTGACTAGCACCACGCCGGGTCGCCTTTGTCTCATGAGCGGCAATGTTTACACACGACACTAGGTACGCATTTTGAGGCTGAGTCGACCTACGGGAGGCCCGGGACCGGTTCATAAAATCCTCGCTGGTGTTGGCCGTGAGTGGGATTCAAACTCGTGCGGCCAGGTTTGTGGCCCAGCGCGCTAACCACCGAGCCAGCGCTCCTCCACACGACACCGCGTCACTCGAGAGTCGCCCGCTAAACCGAGACGAAGCCACGTAAGCACACACAGCGCCCAGCCATCGCCCCGCGTCGTACCCTGGTAGGTCTTTCCGTCGAGCTCCACCTCGTACGACTCCATCACCTCCTGGATGGCCTCGCCAATGTCGCACAGACGCACGTCGATGCCGGCCATCTGTGGACGTAAACCGTTTTCGATAAGCGGGGAGGGGGGGGCAAGGCGTATCTCGAGATGTTGACTAACCCAACTCGGCGGTGCATGCTGGTCCACAATTGTGTGCGGTGGGGCACTCATTCAGATGTGCACGGTTGTTAAGTGTTTAGCAAATGGTGACAGGCCCGCCGAACGCTAACGTCTCCTCATAGAAAGCAGATCCTGCCTGAGGCAGTTCACCGTTAGTGTAAAGTCTTCACAGTGGTTCACGGCCGTTCACACTGGTGTGCAGAGGGTTTAGAGGTTTACGGCGGTTCAGGTGTGCACACGGCGGTGTCCCTGAGACGCTTGCCTTGATGCCCGTGTTGGTGGCCGCCTTGACGGCCTCCAGGAGCTTGTCGTATCTCGGGTTAAACGTGACGGTGAAGGCACAGTCGATGATGCGACCTGCGGGACACGGCCACGCGGAGTCGCGTCACGCGCGAACACGCGCCCACGAGCGGCGACCGCGCCACGACACTTGCGCCAGGCTACGTGTGCCTTCAGGGCCGCACGCTCACACACGCAAAAAGGAAAAAGTTCCCCCGTATAGCCTTGACAGACTGTAGGGTGAAGTGCCGTTAGCAAGCAGCACCTATAAAGACCAGCACAGCACACGACTGGGGGTCAGTGCCAGCATCACGCTTGACCACCGTTCTCTCCCTAGCGGCGAGGCGACCGAGGGGAGAGGCCCATGACCGGTTCGGAAAATAGTCAGCAGTGTTGATGGCCGCGAGCCACCGTCTTGATATTACTGACATGCCGTTCTCTCCACAGCCTTGTGCAGCGCTTTGTGACCCTCGGGTGAAAGGCGCTCTATAAATGCTATTATTATTATTATTATCTTGGGTCGCCATACGCACACACGCACATATGCACGCACGCACACACACGCACGCACACACACGCACGCAGACGCGAGCGGCACCGTTTATGTTCGTGCCAATGTCAATCTCAGGTCGCTAGGTTCGTAGCGCAGCGCGCTAACCGCTACACTGCCACACGCACGCACACACGGGATAAAGCGGTACGGTTGGTGCGCGAGCGGTACCGTTGATGTGCGTGCCAAAGTCGATCTTGCACACGTCGTCGGTCTGCAGCACGGTGGCGTCGCCCGCGTTGGGCGTGTAGTGCGCGGCGCAGTTGTTGAGCGAGCATCCCGTGGGGAAGGCCAGGCCCGCCTTGAGGCCGTTCTCCTTGATGAGGCGGCGCGAGCACGCCTCCAGCTTCTCGCTGGCGGCACACGCGGCAAACGCAAGCGTGCAACGAAAACGCTTTGATGACGTTGTACGCATTGTCCTCAAAACCGATCGGCCTACACCAGAGACGGCTTTCTTTACGGCCTAGTCTCGGTTTGTCAGCCTTTTCGGCAACACTAGGCTAACGCTTCTTGCTGTGAGGCGCGAGTGTTACCACCGTGCCACCGCACAACAGCAATCTCCACGGTGACACATATACGGATCGCGACCAACTACTCACACACGGCGGGTACCCACCAGATCTCGATCATGCTCAGGCCGGGCTTGATCCACGACATGACGTATTTTCGCACTTGCCGGTGCGCCTCGGCCGCCTGCCGGAAATCCATCCAGTCCTCCTCGTTGGCCTGGTCCATCGCGCGCTTCTCCTCGCTCGTCGTGCGCCACGACGCCACGCGCCTAAGCGCGACAAACCGCAGACAATCCCCCCCCCACCGCCGCGCGTGGGTGTCGTAGCTAAGAGCGAGCGCCGACCCGGACCGGGAAGGTCTGCGGCACAAAGAAGTGCCGCGGACCTGCCCCGACCCCTCAAACAAGCTGCAACACCTCCATCAGACCACAAAGCCTCGGAAACGGAGCGCCAGGCAATTACTGTAAAGCCACTCGTACGACACGACTTGATTGCTTAAAGGGCGTGATGGCCATTTACACGGGAGCCCCAGAGCACAACCACATGCTACGGTGTGCATTGGTGAAGGCGGGCGATAAAAAAAATTGGGTGAATAGTACAAAGACAAAAGATCTACCGTACAGCCTTAACATACTGTAGGGTCAAGTGCCATTAGTGAGCACCTATGAAGGCCGACACGGCACACGAGTGGGTGGGTGGCCAGCACCACGACCGGCCGCCTTTGTCTCCCCAGTGGCAATATTTGCACACCGCACTAAGTACTCATTTGAGGCCGAGTCAACCTAGGGGAGGCCCTGGACCGGTTCAAACAATCGTCACTGGTGTTGGCCGTGAGCGGGAAATAAAACTCGGGTCGCCGGGTTTGCAGCCCAGCGCGTTAAACCACCGAGCTACACGCACGCACAAAGACAAAGATCCCCCGCATAGCCTTAACAGACTGTAGGGTCAAGTGCGCGCACAAACATACACACGCACGGTGTCGGGATCGTAGGAACGGGGTTGAGAAGTCCCATCGTGCGAGCCTGGGGGGGCGTCTGGCCATGCACTCACCCGTCCTGGTCCGGCGGGTACTCGCACTCCTGACCCTTGGGGTACACGCCGTTAGCGTACAGCTCGCAGATGGGCACCGAGGGCGGGTCCGTCTGGGCACCAGCCGCTCCGTCTTTCGATGCTTGAAACACAAAAGGGAACAAATTAAGGGTTTGTGTGACAGGGCTCCCAACAGCGTAAGGTTTTCACGGCTCGATTCATGACGGTTGCCGTTCAGAGCTGTCGGGATAGCCGTGTCGAGAGCGAGCGCTCGACACGGCTATCCGGAAAGAACAGCTCTAAAAAGCAACCATCTAGTCACAGGAATATTAAACGGTGGAAGCTTTGAACACAAAACGCACCTTTCTCGCCGGCGGGCACGCTGCCCCCGGGTGTCGGCGCCAGCCCAGGTACCCCACCCTTCTTCTTCTTCTTTTTCTTCTTCTTCTTGGCTGTGCCCGTGTCACCATCACCATCGACCTCACCGTCTGGGAGATTAACAAGTAATTAAGCTCTTCACGGGATTCCTGCGACACAGCAAACATGCGAATTGACAGTCCTACAAGACATGCGAGACTCATGGAGCCGCCAGCGAGTGAGCGGAGCGAGCGGGAGGAAACACGGGGCATCACCTTCTTCACCGTCCTCCTTCTCGCCAGTGCCGTTGACGGTGGCAGGCGGCACCGGCGGCTCCTCCACTCCGTCTGCCACTGTCGCCTCCTTGTCGGGGTCTCCGGCTGGGCAAGGGGGGCAGGACGCGACACGTTGGTGTGGTTAGGATTCAGGTTAGGATTAGTAGCCAGATGCCAAGTTTGGTTGGGTTTTTAAAAAATAAATCTAGGGCATGGGTGCCTTGCTTGGTTAGGGTCAGTGGTGCGGCTAGGGTACGGTCGCCTACTGTGGTTTGGGGTAATGACTACAGTGTGGTTGGCGAGTGTGGTTAGGCATAGAGCTAACATTTTGGCAGCTAGTGTATTTAATTAATTATAGACTTGGCAGCTAGTGCATTTAATTATAGCGTTCACGTCGCGATCCCTGTCAGGTAGTACTTGGTGTTGCCTGCGAATTCTACCAAACACTTCGAGGCCGAACTGAAGGACAACGATGTCCAGAGGCTGACCATCGTGCTTCGAAGAATCGCAAAGAAGAAGAAGTTGGCCGGTCTGGCTAAAGACAGTATAAGCACTTGCGTAAACACTTTGCTAGATGCTAGGACTAGAGTTTGGTGGGCTAGTGTGGTTAATGTCATGGTTAGCTGGGGTGGTTATTGGTAGGTCTAGTGTGGTGAGGGGTAGGGCCGGAGGTTGATTCGCTCGTGTGCTGCACGCAGTTTGTTCCCGCCCTCTACGATGTGCGTTCTATGTTTACATCACGTGCAAGCGCGCGGGCACGTGCAAGGGCGGACACACGCCTCGCTTGACCCCTAGTGGCGCTGTGACAGATCGGGAGGGGGGGTGCAAGGGTTTGCTGCCTCCCAAACCTCTGCTGCACTGTAAATATATTAGTTTTTCATTGCTAAGTTTGTACATGGGACACTTCAAGTTAGCACCATTTGATGCTGTGCAATACATTAACCAAATTAATGTACAGTGTTTACTACCAAAAGAGGCACAATTCAACTAGGTACTCGTGTGGAATGTCAAAGACCAAAGCTGTCAACAAGCACTGCCCCAACGTTACACTGTTACGAAGTTATCATCGAACGGCGCAGACCACCGCCTGCCACTCGTGTTCACGGCTCAGATTATAATTCATGTTTCCAGCTTCACAGAAGCAGGACTGACGTTTAGGTTAAGTATTAAACCTTAAAATAAAAAATGCGCGCGGTTCACTGTTCACAGCATTCCAAAAGCGCACCGTTTCACCCCTAAGTGAAATCACGCTAAATGCTGCTTTAATAACCAGGGTTGTCTAATTTACCTTAATCGGACTACAAGTCACATTTAGATTTTTTAAAGTGGCGCTTCCATACAATTGTAAGGCGGCTCATCCAACGAGATTCTCCAGCAACCGACGAACTGCATCGCGTCCCTACCATTAACAGTGCAGATTAAATAAGTGTTTGTAATTAGAAGCGATTTGACATGGCATCCTTATATTCGCACGCCTATGACCAATCTCTTTGGAATGCGCCCTACTTCGGTCTGGCCGAGTCCTCGCACGAGTTAATCACCACCGAGTGAAAGGCTGTTGCTGGGCAATGCTGTAGAGGCAAGTGCACCAAGCATACAGAATATTATTATTCTCTACAGGGTCGTCCTAATGTCCTGTGACACCCATTTAATTGACCGTTGTCTTTCAGCTCGGCCTCGAAGTGTTTGGTAGAATTCGCAGGCAATACCAAAGTATTACCTGACAGGGATCGCGACGTGAACGCTTCTACCTT
>JAZEWU010000050.1:1305438-1319218 GCA_036362915.1 Geotria australis | reverse complement strand
TCTAAGGAAGGTGGTGTGCAAGGGGGTTTGAGGGAGGGGGTAGAGGGGAGGGGCGTGCAAGGGGGTGGAGGGGGCGGGCTGAGATTGGTGGGAGGGGCTAACGCTTGGAGGGGGCGTGGCGATGAACTCGCTCGTACAGTGACCTCGTGGTCGCCAAAAGCAAGCGACAGCACAGTGCACTATTATAATATATAGATTTCAGAATAATAATAGCATTTATATAGCGCCTTTCACCCGAGGGTCACCGAAGATTCGATTTCCGGCTCGGGTGCCTTTCTGTGTGGAGTTTGAACGCTCTCAGTGTTTGTGTGGGTTTTAGCCGGGTACTCCGGTTTCCACCCAGAGTCCAAAGGAATGTTGCTGCTGCTGCTGTCTAGGTGAATTGTACTGCTGATAAGCCCCCGGTACACTGTGATGGACTGGCGTCCCACGGGGAGAGAACATGCAAACTCCGCATACAAAAATCCACCCGGCCCGGGGAATCGCACCGGGTTGGTTGTTGCTGCGAGGCGGCAGCCGCTGCTCACCGCGCCACCGTGCCGCCCACCGCGCGGTATGCGTTAGAACATTCACGTCGCTATTGCTCGAGTTCATTATGGTGATGTATCCTGGCAACATGGTTTACAGACGCTTCGGCGACTCCCAGGAACACGCACACAAGCCCCCGCATTCGTACTCCGGCTGCGTGCTTAGTGCCCGAACAAGAGAGCGAGAATGCGGGACTCCACACCGTGACTGAACGGTGGAAGAAGAATCCACAGACACACGGTAGGAGTTTCGTGTGAACTTTGTGACTGGCTTTGCTGGTCGCCTGCTACGCTAGGGTGCTCTTCTTCTTTGCGATTCTTCGAAGCACGATGGTCAGCTTCTGGACATCGTTATCTTTCAGCTCGGCCTCGAAGTGTTTGGTAGAATTCGCAGGCAATACCAAGTATTACCTGACAGGGATCGCGACGTGAACGCTTCTACCTTGACCCCCTAGGGTGCTCTGAGCAAGTGTGTCTCATTAGCGGGGTAGTTTTGTCCAGCCATGCACGATCAGAAACCGCTTAATCCCGTACAGGGTTGCGGTGACCCGGAGCCTATCCCGGCGGACACAGGGGACAATTTAGTCCGCAGGCCAATTAACCTATGCAGCAGCATGTCTTTGGACTGTGGGAGGAAACCGGAGTGCCAGGCGAAAACCCACGATCGACTTAACAAACGCTCTTGTATTGTGAATCGGTGGCGCGGCGGGAGGCACTGTGGCGCGGTGAGCAGTTCTGCTGCCTCACTAACAGCAATTGACTGACCCTACGGTCTGTTAAGGCTAAACGGGGGATCTGTGTTTTTGTCGCGGTTGCACACGTTCAGCAAGTCTGCCCCGTGTCTCCCCATGTCTCCGTTTGTGCCCAGCGGCGATGGAAAGCCCGGAGTGGACGCTGCCCGACACGGAGACCGTGTTGCCCGTGCTGGCGGACTCCCTCTTCTTCTTTCACCAGGTCCCTTCCGCTCCTCATGACCTCTCACCCCACGGGCAGGTTCATGGTTCAAATTCTACTGATCCTACTAGTCTGTTAAGGCTAGACCGGGGGAACTTTATTATGCCCCCCCCTAGTGTATAGAGCATGCGATATGTAAAGGACCGACGTCGACTCTCTTGTCAGGATGAGCCGTCGGGTCCTTTACCACGTTCCAGGGCGTCAAGTCGAACGCCACGGACACGAGAGCACACGTTGGTTGGTGCGGCCCAGGAGCCACCGGCGCCCCCCCCCTCTCCCACACAGATGAAGGTCGAAGCGCGGAGTTTAAAAAGGCAGAGCGTGTCGTTTAATTCACCAAAGCAGTGTCCAATATTCACCAACGCAGCGTGACGTTCCACTCACCAACGCAAGGCTTCCCACATGCAGCAGCAGTCGTCACTACGACCGCTTAGCTTGCTCAGCTTGCTATCACCCCCAGCTCACACACACACTGGCTGAGTCGTGTCAGGCACGCCCCGGGCCGTGCCCGGAGCGTGCCCTACCCTCTGAAACTTCTCACAGAACCTGTCTCAAGACGTCTCCTCCAAAACGCTTCTCCAAGGCAACTCCTCTCGTATCTCCACGTTCGCCCTTTTATCCTGAAAAGCCTTGACGTCAGCTCTGACATCACCCCTCCTCTGCTGCCAATGATTCATCATCTGCATTCTTAATTTAGCTGCTATAATCCCTACACAATAGGGAACGCCGCAGGGCTTCTGCCGAGTAAACACGACACAGGGAGGGTGGGGGCTCAAAAGGCCCCTTTTACCCCTCGCCCCCCCTTTATTGGCACGACGGCAGAGGCAAGTTGAAACTCACCCGGCCTCTCACCACATCACCCTCCGCAGGGCTGGGGATCGACGCGGTCACTTCGTCCACCACGCGGTCACTTCGTCCACCAGTTTCTGATCACATGTAGGTCATTACAGATAGATGAATTTAACAAGAAGGCTTTCGTGACCAATGTTATCCATCAGCTTCATCGGGACTTACCAGATCCTTGTTCCTGATGAAGCTGATTGCACCTATCAGCGAAATGTCGTACTTTCATAGTAGGTGTTGTGGGCTCACTCTCCAACGTACTGGACGGGTTGGAGGACGGTTTACGACACTCGTACATTTTTCAAGTGACCTAACTCGTAAAAGAACTAGACTATGGTTAAATAGATGTTTGCTCTTCAGGGTGGCGTGATCCGACTGTGCCATCTCCTTGTCATCCCCGCAGAGAGGGTTCCCGAGGGTACCCAGCCAGGTGTACCGGGCCTCTGCGTGGCTCCAGGGGGTGCCTGCCAGCCCCCGTGGAGCGCCAGTCGACAGGTAAAATCATAATTATTATGATAAATATAATGTATGATGTGTGGCACGTAATACATTTCGATGGTGGGTTTCCTCCGGGTGCTCCGGTTTCCTCCCACAACTTAAAAAACAAACCGCTCATTAATTAGTTGGGTGATAACATCCGAATATATAGGAAGCAGTGTGTGGCAATATGTTTGCGCCGGCAAAACCGCCCGGCTGCTTCCTCCGCCTCTCTGCGCTTTCCTTGCTACGCCTCTGCAGTCGTTATCTCGTCGAATGAGTACCTTCGACATTGAATGAATACGTGCGCGTTATAAATAAAAAAATATTATCAATAGACCTCTATCTATCTATCTATCTCTCCTCTCTCTCAGCCATGGTCCGGGTGCACGGGCCGCTGGACAGCCACGGAGAGCTGGGCCGCCGGGAGGCAGCCCCAGGGAGGAGGTCCTCGCGGACCCGCGAGAATCCCCCACGGCGCAGAACGAACGCCGGGCGGCGCAGGAGCGACTCGGATTCTCGCTGCAGGAGCCGCAAGCGAAGAGGTACCGCGCAACGGCGCAGATGGGGTTTGGAACTTGGAGATGTGTAGGTTGTGGGGTTGGCGGTGGCACGCTGCCACGCTGGTACGCTGGTACGCGGGCTCCTCGCGCCCGCGCCTCGCCCGCCTGCCGGAAATCTACCGTGTCACCACTTGCCGTGCAACAATAACAGGAATAAACACAGTTCCTAATGCGCGGAAACGCAAGTAATCGGTGACGACGTCACCGACTACCTGTGGCGCGGTCGCTCTCGCCGAGCTGGGCCTGGGCACGGAGCTCCACCACGGGGCCAGTACGGGCGTCGGCACGGAGTTGTGCGACGAGAGCGCGGATGTTACCGCCCGCGTGTCGTGCAGGCCCGCCGGAGATGGGTGGCGTGGCCAGGCGCCGTCTCTCCTGCTGAGCGAGCTGGGACTGGTGTTGGACTCGGTGACCCGCGCCGGCCACAACCTCCCACAGGTGACGACGAGCGGCGCATCGACGATGATAATAAATGGCCGCTTACGACGCGCACAACCCTCCCCCCCCTCACCGCACGGTATGCCTTCATGCTCGAAGAGAGAGGAAAATAATGTATATGAAACGCATAGAGCCACAGGAGGGAGAAGGCAGCCACGCGGCAACCCGGCGCCAACATTTATCCAGATACTGCATCCTCTATATATTATGATATTAGTGGCCAAATAGTGATCGATGGTCGCTCTTCAGAGCTGTTCTTTCGGGATAGCCGTGTCACTGAGCGATCTCCATCTCTCCGTCGTGACGTTCCGTCTCTCACGTTGGAAGCATCCTCAGGAGTTTATGTTTGACACTTTGCGAAACGTGTCTATCTGGTGTTTCAAAATCTTAAGACTTGTATTATGACTTATATTATCGTCTCGGTTTAACTCTCCATCCCGTCCGGTGAACCGATTGACCCGAGACTTGTATCTGAGGGGATCGGTCGGCGGTGCGATCGCGGCCATTCTGACCTCCGCCGCGTTTCCACTCCAGGGCTTGCGCAACATCCTGCAGGGCAGCTGGCCGCAACTCTCCGCCGCAACGATGGCACCGGCAACCGGCGGCGGAGGTGGCGACGGTGTTGACGGTTGTGGCGGCGGCGGCACGCCGGAACCCGCCAAGCCCGATGGACGCGCCGAGAAACCGACGCCGAGAAACCGAGAGGCGAAGGTCGCGGTGGCGGCGGTGGTGGCGGCAGCGGTGGTTGAGAGCAAGCAGCAGCAGCAGGGGGTGGCGTTGGTGCCGGCGCGAGGTGCGGTTAGGGCCGCGGCGGTCGCGCCTCACCGCTTGCTGTCGTCATCATCGTTAGCGTCATCATTGTTGCGATGGTCGTCGTTCCACGCGATGACGTCGTTCCCTGTCGCTATCGCCGGCGAACGTTCGTTTCGCCCTCCCACGTTGGAAGCTCGGTGACGCTTTCGTCACCGTCATCGAGTCGTCGTAATCGTGATCGTTCTGTCCGCCGTCACCCCGGCGTCCTGCTGTCACCGCTGTAAAGAGCTTGCAAGCTCACTGGGTATTTTTCTGCCGTAATAATAAACATCTATCTAGAAAGAAAAATCTACCTGTAATCATCGATATCGTCATCAACACGTCACGCTGCCGTCACCGCCCGTCTTTAGCGCACGATGGCATCACAGTCCCATCGGTCAGTTCCGCCGGTCGGTCAGTTTATTTCGAGCAATGTCGCTCGAAAGAGCTACGAAGCTCTTTTTCAACGGCGACTGAGACCATCGCGCCCGTCCTTCGACCTGCGTCGCCCGTTACAATCACGCGGTCCTCTCTCCTGCAGGCGACCGAGCCAGAGCCAAGAAGCCGGAGGTCTCCAACCCAAGCCCCTGCAGCGATGGAGGCGAGTACCCGCACGTTATCGCTCGTTAACGCTTATTAACGCTCGTTACCGCCAAAAGGCAGGAGCAACCGCAATTACGCTCGGCTCTCGTGTGAACGTGTTACGTTTCGCAGCCTATGTGACGATTCGTAATCGGTTTTTTTTGGTGGCACGGTGAGTAGCACTGCCGCCTCACAGCAAGAAGGACCCGGGTTCGATTCCCGACTCGGTAGCCTTCCTGCGTGGAGTCTTCGTGTTCTCCTCGTGCCCGCGTGGCCCGTGTCGCCGTGCACCCTTGTCAATGTGTCAGTGTAACCTGTGTCACCATGTCACCGTGTCACCCATGTATCCCGTGTCCCCCGTATCACCGCCGCCCCCCAGGTGCCCCGAGCCGTTCGTCGCACCCCGGGCTGCC
This sequence comes from Geotria australis, assembly GCA_036362915.1. Taxonomy (NCBI): domain Eukaryota; kingdom Metazoa; phylum Chordata; class Hyperoartia; order Petromyzontiformes; family Geotriidae; genus Geotria; species Geotria australis. The sequence goes on along the minus strand of JAZEWU010000050.1, from coordinate 1,313,629 downwards.
CGCGGCCGTCATCAGCTTCACTCTGACGTCTCGCTCGCTCGCCATCCGTGGTGATGACGACGCTACATCGTAATAACGTCACCGCTTACACGAAGAATTGCGCCCCGTTGTCGCGTATAAAGATAATAATCCCGGCAGACACAGGGCACACGGCAGGGCTATACAGGGCACTGGGTGGCAATTTCGTCTGCAAGCCAATTAATCTATGCAGCAGCATGTCTTTGGACTGTGGAAGGAAACCGGATTAACCGGCGAAAACCCAGGGAGAACATGGAAACTACACACAGAAAGACACCCGAGCCGGGATTTGAACCCGGGTACTGCTCACTGTGAGGCGGCAGCACTACTCACCACGCCACAGTGCCGCCCGGAAGGCAATTATCATTGTAAATAATGATTACAAGTTAGGGATAGATTTAGGGTTCATCTACGGCACTGGATAGCGGCATCCTGAGGGGGGAGCTTGACAATATCAGAACGCTGACCCTGAATGTTCCCCGGTATGGGGACCAGGGTCAGAGGGAGGTCGTAAGGTCAGCGGGGACCCCCCACGTGGTCTGCGCGGGAGAGCAGGGCTACTGGACGAAGGCTTCCGGGACTGTGACGCGCCGGCGTGGAGGCAGCACTGCTTCTGGGCCGCGCGCAGGCTGCAGGCCGCTCTAAACGCCAGGTACCTTCCGCCAACTGCCGCTCGGCGCCCGACCGATCGGATCGCGCGGCCAAAGCGTCCGCGGGCTATCGTCACGTCGTCGTCGTCGTCCCCCCCCCTTTACCCCCCGTGGCTCAGCAAAGCGGAGAGTCGCGCGCGGCTTCGCGCGGGCGCGTCGCACCCCCTCGTTCTGCGCCGCTACGGAGAAGCAGCCGGCGGCGCCGCCGGCTCCACCTCGACCGGCAATCCGGGCCACCTCCTCGCCGACCCGCGGGTGGGGCCGCGAACGGACGGGCACGCCGCGCTGCGCGCGGCCATCAGGCGGGCGGAGGAGCTGTTCCTCGCGACGGACGAGGCAGCGGCGGAAGCGGGGAGAGCGCAGACTCTGCACTGCCGGCTACCGGATGGAAGCGCCGCCGTCTAGTATCCCTCGTGACGCTGGTGGTGATGGTGGTGGGGGTGACGTGCTGCTGGCTGCGGCAGGTTTAGATGTTTGGATGTTTATTATCACGGCGGAGAAATAGCCAGTGAGCTTGCAAGCGCTTTACGGCATTCTTGCGACACAACGAACGCGCGAGTTGACAAATATATATGGATATAGGATAAAACTAATAGAACAAATTATCACTTGCACACAGCATTGCACAGAAGTGACCAAATTAAAAAAAGTACAAGGTAGTTAAAGCAGTTAACCATTGGGATGAGCGAGATGATGATGGCCATTGAGGTAATCATAAACAGCGACGATTATTGCGAAGGTGATACGACAACATCGACGATGATGACCCTGAGTGCCGCAACGCGAGATGACGGCTTGATGTTCGGTGACGTTTCACCGGCGTGAGATCACGATGACGACGACGACCGATCGTCCGACCGCGCGACGTCAACACCGGCCGTCGCGGGGCAACCCTGACCGATCCATCTCCTTGACGGCGGTTGCCACCCTCGCGACCACCAGCTACCCGTCGGGCCGCTTGGCCGTGAGCCAGGTGCCGGCGCGTGGCGGCGGCGCCGGGTTCTACACGAGCGCGATGGCGGACGGGGAGGAGCGTGCGTTGCTGGCGGCCTTCGCCCCGGACGGGCGCGGGTTCGTGTTCCACGCCCGCAGGTGGCACGCGCGGCGGCGTGTGTCGCGGTTACGCATGTGTCTCCTCTTCCCCTCACCCGTGTCTGTCCCCTCACCCGCACCCATGTATCACCCTCATGTCTCCCCTCACCCGTGTGCCACCCTACCCCCTCACCCGTGTCTTTCCTCACCCTTACCCCATGTATCACTCTCACCCCCGTGTCTCCCCTCACCCGTGTCTCTCCCCTCACCCTGACCGGCGTGCCAGCCCGCGGCGCGTTGCCGTGGTGTTGGACGGCGCTGGCGGGGCACTGTGCGACGCGCAGGGCAGCCCCGAGACCGCCTGGCACTGGACGCGCTCGGGCAGGGCCGAGCGACCTTTCACCTTCAAGGTGGGTGCCCGCGGGCAACCGCGCCAGCCAGGCTCAACGACTCTTGACCGAAGCCGTTTCGGGACATTTCTTTCCCTCACCATCCATCCGTCCGTCCATTTTCTAAACCGCTTGTGCTGGTGAGGGTCACAGCGACAGCTCTTTGAGGAGAGTGGACCAGACATCCCTTTCCTCAGAAACAGATTCCACCTCTTCCCGAGTGATTCGCAGGCGTTCCCAGGCCAGACGAAGGATATAATCCCTCCAGCGTGTCCTGGTTTCGGCCACGCTCGGCCATTTCCCTCAACCATTTCTTAATTGATTTTCGTATAAAAAACATCCGATTAAAAAAATCTCCTGCATTGCCTTCAGCAGTCAACGAGATTACTGATGCCTATTCTGGTTAGATTCCTGGGCAGGCATCGGGAAAGGTTGTTAACCCTCGGGCCACCGGTGTGTTGAGGCCGTACGGGGGGATGTGTGTGTTTGTCGCCGGGCAGGTGAGCGACTTCCTGACGCTGCGAGTGAGCGCGCGTCACGCCGTCACGCTGCTCTTCCACTGTCAGCACGAGTGTGTGCGTCTCTCCGTGTCGCCGGTGAGCGCACACTCACCCCGCCTCACCGCCACGCTTACTGCCTCACTACCACACTCACCGCCTCACCTCCACACTCACCGCCTCACGACGGTGGCGATGATGCCCGCTCTCACAGGTTTCCACGGCCCCCGTCGACTCCCCCCGTGCCGAAATTGACCTTTTGCGGGGTCAGGCTGAGGTCAAGAGGCTCCGGCAGCGAATCCGCAGCACGCTGGTGGCGTGGATGGAGCATTACCGACGCGCCGTCGGTAACACACACAACAACAACCGCCATTCGCCACTAAGTGGCGGTGACGTCACACCATCACCACGTTTACACACATCTCCCATCACCACGGCACTTGTGCCAGGTCATGCGCACCTTGAGGCCACCTGAAGCGTCGAATACTCGCTGACATGAGGTCGTGGGACAGACCCAGGTTTTATTGGTTACCTGACTGGCAGAAACACCTGGCTGGCAGACACACCACATGTGCTTCCCACCGTGCCAAGTCGCTGCGTTTCAGGTGCACCGCTCGTTGTGGGCGGCTGCCTCCAACTGCCCAGTAGCGTCCTTCACGAGCCTCCTCCACAGAGGCCGATCTTGACACCGCCGGTACCAGTCATCGGCAAATCCGATCAGCTTCACGTCCTCCCGTCCCACATCAGTCCATCTCTTCTCCGGCCCGTGCTACCGCCACACGACCGCACACACGATCTCCCGCGGTCACCAGGTCACGGAACAGCGGCGGACACAATCGCGCGATCGCCGAGCGTCCCTCACGCGGTGATTTTGCTCCGTCGGCCAGGGCTCGGCGCAGGACTTCCCGCACGCCCCCGCGAGCCGACAAACCGTCTCCCGGCACCACCGGCACCACCGCCGCCGCTACCGGCGCCAGCCCGTGCCGGCCCGGCCCCTGGCGCAGCTGCTGCGGCTAATCGCGCCGGAGATCGCGGAGAAGGAGCCGAGGCGGCGGCGGTGGCGGTGGCGGATCAATCGCGGCAGGATCGAGGTCGCCGGGGTCGCGACGATGCGTCGCCCGCCCGGTCAGAACGCGTCTCGAGGCCCCGGTGTGTGTTGTTTACGGAGTTGAGGGCTTGAGCGGTCACGGTCGTGAAGGAGAGAGCAGGAACAGCCGAGAGGTGGTGAGGTACGGTCAAATCACGCCTAGGGTGTGGGAAGAGGCCTTCATCCAGCAGTGGATTGACAAAGGGCTGTGGATTGTACTTGTCTTTTAATTTGCTTAAATGACCGATGCCACTGGAGGGCGCTACTGTAACCACCACGGTGTTAAAACCATTCTGTTATTTAAACATAATCGCCAGTCTTCAATCGGTGACAATGCATCGAATTGTAATGAGTGCTGCGAAGGGTTGACCTGATTGCCAAGCCCAGACGAATTATCCTTTAAAAAAATATATACACTTAAAACAAACATTTTACTTTACACATTTTCGCAGGCCGCTGGCAGGATTTCAGAGTGACCCCGGTGCCATCGCCGGCACTGGCAGCGTTGGTGTTGCCGGTCGTGGCGCCGGTGCCGGAGGTGGTGGCGGCGGTGGAGGCGGTGGCGCTGCGGTGGAGCTCGCGTGCCCCGTGTCTCTCCGCGCGGCGCTGGGAGGCCGAGCGCCGGCAAGGCCTTCCGCGGGTCAGAGGTGACTAAATGACCTAACACCTGACCAACAGACCAACTTACCACGTGGGACACTGCCCGATCAACCGGGTGACCGACTGACCAAACGCCTGACCGCCTGCCCAACCATTTGACCAAGAGACCGACCGACCAATAATCCTACCGCCCAACCAACTGGCTGACCAGCTGATTTACCAACAGCCCGACTCGGCAACCGATCTACTGGTCAACCGATCAGCTGACTGACCTACCGTCCAACTAATCAGTGGATCCTGTGACCAATCATCCTACCGCCCGACCAACTAGCTCCTTCTTCTTTGCGATTCTTCGAAGCACGATGGTTAGCTTCTGGACATCGTTGTCTTTCAGCTCGGCCTCGAGGTGTTGACCAGCTGAGTGACCAACAACCCGACTCGGCAACCGATTTACTGGCCGAGTGACCATCTGACCGACCGATGGACCGGTGGAGCGGCTGATCCGACCTCTGCTCCCCCCCGCCCCGTGGCGATGCGACAGGTGCCAGTGCAGCTCCCGGCGCGTTCCGTGCGTCACCGACGCCGAGTTGGACGCCCTGCTCTGGGCCGCTCCCCGCGGGGGCCCCCAGCGGCCGCTCCAGGTGGTCGTGGTCGTCGTGGTGGACTCGGCCGCGGGGCAGCCGCCGCCCTCCACCCTCCAAATGGTAGAGTCCGTGTACGAGGAGAAGAACCGCCATCGGACCGCGCCATGTGTCCAGGTTCGTCGGTTATGGGGGGGTGTGTGGTGGCAGTGCTTGACGGACGGTGGGACAATGCGCGACGCTGTCGTAGGAATTGTTTTTGTACTGCGTGTCTGTACAGCAAGTGTGTGATGTGTTTAGTGTTTGCATACTGCGTGTATACGCTGCGGTTGTGTGCTGTGTCGAACGAGTACCTAGTGCGGTGTGTAAACATTGCCGCTAGGGAGACAAAGGCGGCCACGCAACGTGCCGGTAACCCACCCCCCTCGTGTGCCGTGTCGACCTTCATAGGTGCTGCTCGCTAACGGCACTTGACCCTACAGTCTGATCGAATCTATCTGGGGGATCTTTGTCTTTGTGTCACTCCGGCAGAGCCGCGGGGACTCGTTCCGGCTGCTGCAGTACGACGTGTCGCCGGCGGCACGGCTCCCGGGCCGCGGCGCTCCGCTGCTCGTGACCCGGAACGGCGTGTGGCCCGGCATCTTCCTGGTACGGTGGTCCCTCGCTTTAGAAGGTCCTGCTCGAGGCGGTTCGATTACCTCCTCGGGCGCCTTTCTGTGTAGAGTTTGCGTGGGTTTCCTCCGGGTTCTCCAGTTTTCTCCCATCGGCCAATAACATAATATATAGGATCTTCCATCCATCCATTTCTCTAAACCGCCTGTCCTGGTGAGGGTCCTAGTGAGGGTCGCGGTGGCAGCAGTCCAAGGAGAGTAGCGCCGGCTAACTGCATCGCTGCCTTCCCCCTCCTCCCCACCTCCCTGCGGTTTCCTTGCTCCTCTGCGTCGTTCGCTCTTCGAACAAATACCTTCGAAATTGAATGAATGTGCCACGCGTTATAAATTGCACTCACTTAATATTCATTATATATTTCTAGATGTACGCAGCCGGGCGGCTCCTATTCGCCGACCACCTGCTGGACGGCTACGGCGTGACCCGGCGTGACCTCCGGCGCCAGATCGCTCGCTCCCGCGGAGACTTCCTCTCCGGGCGCTTCCTCCCCCACGACTTCCGATTGTGGTCCGATGCTTTTGTCTCTTCGGGGCGATAATTGTTCTCAAGGGCTGTTCTTTCGGAATAGCATAGGCAAGGAATGACATTGCTCTGGGGTTCATTGGAACACACTGTGGTTACCTTCCATGGCGGGAGGAGGGGTAAGACAAATGCACTTATGCACACGTAATCAAACCGGAACACAGAGGTGCTTTACTTTGATAAATATAAATAACGCTTTTATTTAACTCGCAACAAAGTGCGGGAACGCGTATCATTATCGGCGGAGTTCCGCGTACGACGCCCGCGCGCGACGGGGACGACGCAAGGGACTCCAACTCTTAAAAACGAGACGCGGTGAGACGTTAAAACGCGGCACTTCACGGCGGCCACCGCCTTTGGGCAGCGTCGTCGTTGTCACCGGTTACGCGGGGCAGCCCCGCGATCGCGCTGGGAGTCGACTCGCACCTACCAACGTATTTATCTGGGTGGCAGGGTGGCGCAGTGGTAGCATCTGCGCCTCGCAGAAAGAATGACCTTGCCCGAAGCGGTTCGATTCCCGCCTCGGCGCGCCTTTTTGTGTGGAGTTTGTGTGTTCTCTCCACCCTGTTTCTGCGTGCATTTCCTCCGGGTTCTCCCGATTCCTCCCACAACCTAAAAAAAAAAGCCACTCATTAATTAATTGGCCGATAACATCATAACATATAGGACTCAGCGTGTGGCAATATGTTGGCGCCGGCAAACCGCCTGGCTACCTCATCAACACACCCTCTTTAAAACAGTAAACAAGGCACCACCCAACGCTCACAGCAACACAGCCGCCTCACTTCGACTCATCCTCACTCTGAGAATCATCGTCATCATCATCGTCATCATCGTCGCCAAAGGTCTGCTCCTGGAGGCCCAGGAGTCCCCGCGAGAGGGTGGCAGCCTGCGACGCCACCATGGAGGTCAGGTGGACGCAGCGCGGGTCGCGCGTGGTGCCGTGCCAGCCGCTGAGCTGCGCCGCCGCCAGTCTCTCCCGCAGCGAGGCCTGTGGGCACGAGCCGGGGGCGCCGGGCTCACCAGCGTCAGCCCCCGCAGCTTCCCAGTGTCCTTCAAAGCCAGCAGCGGTACCCCGTCCGTGAGATTCGTCGTTGTCAGCATCGTCGTCGTCAGCATCGTTGTCGCCGTAGTCGCGACCGGCAGGAGCGTTTCCGTTACCATCACCACGGTCATCATCGTCACCACCATCATCATCGTCACTGCTGCAAGTCGACTGTCCTTTAGCATCAGCATCACCACCCGCAGAATATCTGTCGGCTTCACCAGCAGCAGGTGACATTACTTCACCATCAGCATCATCACCACCACCAAGGTCTTCTCTGCCGATACCGCTTGCACCAGGGTGGCCATCGTCTTCACAGGAGTTACCCCCATCGCCTCGGGAGGAAGTGACCCCGTTTCGCCTCTCCTCGTCGCCACCACCGCCCTCATCATCGTCACGGTCGCGATCGTCGCCGGCGCGGGATGCTCCCAGGGCCGGAGTCGAGGCCTCGTCCTGCGCAGAGCTCGACGGCTGGATCTGCTGTGACGTTTCCTGTGACGCTGGAAAGACAAAATGAGAGTGGAAATATGCTTCGAGTGATTTTTTTTGTCACGTCGTACGGCTGGCCTGTAATGAAAACATATTTTGTTAAATTTATATAGAGCCTTTCACCTAGGGGTCCCAAGGCAGTGCAGGATAGAGGTGGGAGAGGGAGAGGCAGCCACGCGGACAACCGGTGCTAACCCACCATACACTCCCTATATATTACGATGTTATCGGCCAATTAATCGAGCGGTTCATTTCCTACCTCCGGCGCCTTTCTGTGTTTGTGTGTCCTCCCCATTTTGCATGGGTTTCATCCGGGTTCTCCGGTTTCCTCCCACAACTAGTAAGCACACAATACTATCATAACATATTACACACAGTGTCTGGTAAATATTGGCGCCGGCTGACTGCGGTGGCTGCCTCCCGTCCACCTCTCCGCGTTTTCCCGCAGCGCCTTGGGAGGTAATCAAACCCTGGTCGCCGTGTTTGTAGCGCGGCGCGCTAACCGCCACGGTACCGCTCCCCGGGGGGTCAAGGTAGAAGCGTTCACGTCGCGATCCCTGTCAGGTAGTACTTGGTATTGCCTGCGAATTCTACCAAACACTTCGAAGCCAA
>JAZEWU010000050.1:1292214-1305431 GCA_036362915.1 Geotria australis | reverse complement strand
CAGCTCGTACAGCATGCGCCGCGCCTCCTCGCGCTCGCGCCGCGCCTCCTCCAGCCGCTGCCGCTTCACCCGCTCGCGCTCCTCGGGGTCGACGGCCCCCCCTGCCCCGAGGGTGGCGCCGCCCGGCGATAGCGCTGGACCGTCGTCCGCGTCGCAAGACTCGAACTCCTGCCGGGGAGGGCAGGGGGGGGGCGAAGTCGTGACGGCGGAGGCGTGAACGGCGGCGTTGTTGGGGAACACGTGAGCGGAGGCAGCAGCAGAATAACGTTCCGTGATTAGCTGCGATTGCAAATCTCGATTTGTGTTTGAAATGTTGCAAATGTTCGCTCTCTTAATGTGCAATAAGCGACGTATATATTTTTTTCCCATCAGTGCAATCCCACCTATCCCTTACACAGCCTCTTCAGTCTCCTGCCATCTGGGAGACGATACCGGAGCCTTTGAGCCCGCTCCACCAGACTAACTAACAGCTTTACACATCAGGCTGTCAGGATGCTGAACTCTACCTCCTCTGCCTCCAAAAAGTCTGGGCTGTAACTTACCCATTCAACCCACTACACTTCCACCTGCAACAGCCATAAGAACAGTTTAATACACAAGCATATAAGCACACACACACACACCTATACTCAGCACTAACCAATTTGTCCAGAAAACGACAGAACTGCTGCGAACGACTTGTTGTGTAGATGGCACATTACTTGCACTATATTAGTTTTATCTGCACATTATTTGTTATAATACATTTTTGATACAGATCTGTGCCTTGTTATTACCCTGCCCCGACCCCCAGCTTACCTTAACGTGAAATTGCAAAACAAATGTTAGCACGGTGGTGCCCCGCTTTGCGTCATTTCGGCCAGCGTCGAGTTCGCCTTTGCGTCGCTTTTCTGGGGTGGATTTCGGTTCGGCGGGCGTCGTTGGGTCCGGCGTTGCGTTGCTCAGCTACGTCGCCTACGTCATAGGAGGTATTGCTGGGATGTGTTTTTAGTGTTATTTAATGTTTTATCAAATAGTTTTATTTTTTTCGCGCGTTGTTTGTGCTGGTTTTTATGGTGTTTTGCGGTGTTCGTCCTCATTTTGGGGCATTTTTTTGGGGGGCATTGCGTCCGGTTTGCGTCGGGAACCGGGTTGCGTCACAGCTTTTGGGGCCCGGTTGGTGACGTTGGGCGAGTTATGGCTGTATTTTTTTACCCTAGTATTTTTAAACCTTTGTTGTTTCCATGTTTGTGCCAACACCGGGGTCTGAGAGAATTGAAATTTCGATCCTCGATATGTCTTGTACATATGGCAGGATTGACAATAAAGTTGAATTGATTGATTGATTGATCAATGCTGTGTGTAAATGGTTATTTTTTAATTTCCTGTCCGAGGCCGTTTGATTCCCACCTCGGGTGCCTTTCTGTGTGCGGTTTATGTGACCTCCACCCCCTTTTCTGCGTGGGTTTCCTTCGGGTTGCCCGGTTTATCTCCCGCAACTAAAAAAAACACCACATTTAATTGAATTGGTCGATAACATAATATATAGGACGCAGTGTCTGGCAAGCATTGGTGCCGGCTGGCTGTGTGGCTGCCTCCCCTCCGCGTCGCTGCGGTTTCCTCGCTACGCCCTCCGTATCAGTGTCTCATCCATGACCTGGCGTGGAATTTTGCGCGGTGCAAATTAAGACTACGCGCGGGAGGAGGGGCATCTCGGTCTTGTGCTGCGCGAGTACCTGCTCCTCCGGGATAGGGTCACGGTCGTCGATGATCACCAACGCGCGCCGGTCCTCGCCGGCGTCGCTTCGAGGTTTCACGATATCCGGCACGTCGGCCGTGCCGTCGCCGTGGGGGCGCAAGGCCCTGGAGCGGGTGACGGCCTCGTCCCAGCAGGCCCTGGCGGCCTCCATCCTCGGCCCGAGCGAGCACAGCAGCGCGACCGCGGCCCTCTCCGTCTCGGACTCGCCAACGCCGCCGACGCCTCCGTTGGTGTCGGCGGTGGAGGCGTCGGCGTCCGGCTCCAAGAGGCGCTCCAGCTCGTCCTCCAGAGAGAGGGAGCTACGACGGTGGAAAAACAACCAAACGTTACGACATCGACGTAGGTTGAGAATTGCGTTCCAAAGCCAGCCTCGGAACGTCTCGAGGGTGCTTCCAAAGTGGGAGGCGAAACATCGCGAAGTGGAGAGTAGGAACACTCGCCGCGGCTATCCCGATGGAGCGGCGCTTAGAAACCGCAGTACCCGGCGAAAACCCACGTGGACACGGGGACAACATGCCAACTCCACACAGACAGGCGGTACCCAAGCTGGTGGTATCGAACCCAGTACCCTTCTTGCAATGAGGCGGCAGCGCAACTCACTTCGCCGTGCCCCCCCTTTACGTTAATTCCTATTAAAATATTTTAGACGGAACACACGATAAAGGGACAACGACAATTGTGGGATTCGCCCGACGACCGAAAAAACCCAGGAGCAACCTCCGGCTCCACAACTCGGGAAAGAATATCGAGCGACCGCTTCTGCCGCCACTCACTCCTGCAGCGCCGTCTTCAGGTGCAGCTGGAGGCTCCGCACGGCCGCGTGCAGCCTCCACAGCTCGGAGCGCGGCCCCCTAGCGGCCTCCCCGGGCCCCCCGCCCGGCGCCGAGCGGGGGCGCTCCCCCTTCCCCGGACCCCCGCGCCCGACGCGGTGCAGCTCGAAGCTGCGGCCCAGGCGCCGCAGGCTCTCAGAGACGCACGGCGACGCGGCCGAGACAAACGCGTGCGCCGGGGTCGTGCCGGGGTCGCGTGGGCCTGCGGGGTCAACGGGGGTCAACGGGGGTCGCGGCGGCGGCGGTCACGAGGTCACAGACGACGCGGGGGTGGGGGGGGGTTCGCAATGGCGACGTTATTTACTGGTTCGTCGAGTTGTTGTAATTACGAAGGATCACGGAGAAGACAAAACGGCACCGCTTTTGATATTTGAGCGCGCCCGTACAAAACGTACGGGTGCTGCTCTTTTGTAAATCCACTGCTGGATGGATTAGGGTCTCCTGATAGGTGTGCGACCACACAACAGAACGTTGCTCAGTGACCGGTTAGTGAAGGAGGAGATAGTGCCACCCCAACCTGTCGTCCCTAAGTCCTCCCTCCGCCACCAACACAACCCTGTGACCCCCACCTTGCGCGTGGGCGTGCGGGGCGGCGTACAGCGCCAGGATGAGGCGGCGCAGGAACTCCGAGCTCTGCCCGACCCACAGCTGGTACAGCACCTGCGGGGAGGGGGGGCACGGGAGGGCACGCGGGCGGGCACACGGGGCCGAGATGTCACGAAGGCCGGTGTGCAGAGTTTGGCAGTACCCTTCTATCGACTGGTTCCATTGGCTATTGGCTCCCGTAACAGGCCCACAGTGACCTGTCGTGTGTGAGTGAGTAGTGGTCGCTGTAGTGACAGATCTCTATGAGAATCGAGGTCGCTGTAGCTACAAATCTCTTATTTATGGGTCTAGCCACCCTACAAAGTCGGGGCTGTCCCACTTAGCGCATGTTGCTCGGTGGTTAGTGGGTTGACTACAGATGGGGTCCGAGCGGTTTCCCCCCCACGTCATTATGGATAAGAGAGTAGTCCGTGCCGTAATTTCATCAAATCTACTCCGCTACCGACTACAGACTTTGTGCGCGAATGTAAATTTAAATTGCAACCGACATCGACGTCTGCGCGTTGAAGGAAGGAAACGCGTACTCGCGACTATCTTCCAAAAATTCGTGGGGGGGGGGAAGGGTGGCATCTCTCCGTCGCACCTAAACATTTGTGACGTGCAGACACCCACGGCACCCGGTGGTGGCCGCGATTACAGAGTGGCATCTGCGACACTTTCCAAGCACCAAACCCGGGCGCTCGCCCGCTCCCCTGGCACCCTCGTTCTTATTTTCGGCCTCTTGACGAACAGCTGTGAAAACAGCGCGCGGCTCGCGACGCCGCGGGCTGGCGAGGATGCCAACGAAAACAGTGGCGGCCACCGCGCCCCCCCCCCCCACCGCCCCCCGCTATTGTTGCCCGGCGTCTCCGCTCCTAACCCGTAAACACGCGGTACGCAGCCCATCTGGAGCCGCTCGTCGGTGAGCTACGGTTGGGTTGTCAGTCGTCGGCTCCGACCGGCTAGGGCGGCGGCAGGTGGTGGCCGCGTGGGCGTCTGGCTCGAAGTGGCGCTTAAAAATAACGCTCGCATAGCTGCGGTGCCGAGGCACGGGCAAAGCCTGGGCTACCCGGCGATAGCTGGGATCTTTGCCGAGAACCGTCGCGTCGTCCCCGCTAGCCCCCCAACGGGGCGATGACGCGTGCGCGCGCCGAAAACACGCACCCGGCCAGCACCGCGATAATTGTGTCGAGCGCTGTCTCTCCCTCGCATCACTCCGAATGTGATTACACCTCGCAAGTGGTTCCCCGACATCTGCTTCCGTGAGCTGCCCTCGAACACGGGTGACGCACTGGCTGTGCCAGTGTTCCAAACGGACGCTGAAACGGGGCCGCGATCGGGATGAAATCGGCGAAGACGAGCGATCGAGCGAGGACGCGAAAAACACAGCCACCTTTAGCGCCTGCAGGCAGAAGCCGTCGGTGAGCTCCGCGGCCTCATCGAGAATCGCGGTCTCGTCGCGCAGCTCCGTGCCGGTGCCCGTCGCGGCCCCACGGTGGAGCTCCATGCCCAGGCCCAGCTCGGCGAGAGGGACCGCGCACAGGTAGTTGGTGACGTTGTCGGCCTCGGCGTCCAGAGGGTGCGTGCACGGGCCGGGTCAAGGGGATGGCTCCGCAGGTCATCTTTAACGACGGCACAGGCTAGGATCTATCCACTGATGGATGAAGGCAGGAGGGTGTCTGTGCAGTGGAAACATTCGCACCTCAAAGAAAAAATGTCCTGCCTGAGGGGGTTTGATTCCCGCCTCGGGCACCTTTCTGTGTGGAGTTTGTGTGTTCTCCCCCTCTGTTCTGCATGCGTTTCCTCCGGGTTGTCCAGTTTCCTCCCACAAAAAAAAAACACTCATTAATTATCCGATACTATCGTAATATACTGGCCTTTACGGTGGCCTGCGGCTGCCTAGGCCAAATATGTTCTGACCGCTGGATGGCGATGATGTGATCAGCTGCGAGCCAAGAGAACAGCCTACATCTGATTGGCGAGACCCTCTGCAGAGTTGTCACTTGACACGACCAGCCAATAGAAACACTCAAAGTATGTGGAATAACACCCCAACTGGCGCATTATATATAGATACGATGTAGTGTCTGGCGGGTTGGCGCCGGCTGACCACGTGGCTGCCTTCCCCCCACCTCTCTGCGGTTTCTTTGCAGCGATTTGGAATCTCTGGGTGCACGGCAAGAGAGGAAGAGAGAATACGTTTTGCATTGCTCTTGTGGTGAGTTGAGCCACAATGCTGTCAACAACAAGGTTTGGCTAACACATCCATCCGACCACCGGAATGAATGAACGAACGAAAAGAACATTTCAGCTGCCACCTATAGTAAACACCCCGTTGCGCAAGACGCAGGAATCTCCGGGCCAAGAACTGCAAAACATAATAAGCGCCGTTAAAAACAGGAGTCTGCACGTGATGCAAGAACCCACGTGCTCCCGTTTCCGGAAAACATCTGCATTTTTTTTTCCTGTCTTAAGAGTTTCTTTTTTTTAAATATCCCACTCTTGCTATGTCGCTCCCTTGTCTCGAGGCATGTCAAACGATTTCCCTCTCTCTCCGTCTTCCTATAGCTCCCTCCCTCTCCTCGGCAGGCTACACCCCCTTCATATCGCCCACGATGCGCGTTTTCCGGTCGTGCCGCAGCAACGTTCGGATTCAATTCCAGATGAAGTTCCCGGCGCGTGCAGCGAAACGTCCGGCAAACTGCAAACGCGTCGATCGGGGTGCTGTACGGCACAACCACAAAAACCTAGAAAACGTAAACTCCTTCCTGGCTCCCTCTGTTATCGCCTCCCTCCGTTACTCATCCCCCGCCCCCACCGCCTTACAACGCTCGTAAACCTCCCGAACCATAATTGAAAACATCTTAAAACTAAAAATGCAGAAAAACAAAAATCCAGACGCAAGGTCGCAAGAGTTCACTGCAGCGCCGTCACCGCTTGTTTGTTGCGCGTTAAAAGGGCAGCCAGATTATTTTAAATGGATCATTAACGCCCCGAGAACTATTACACATTATGCGCATTCGTAATAATTTACAGCCCGAGTCAATCACCTGCCAATTGAGGGCTTCCCCACGGAATACGGGTCTCGGGGGTTAATTGACAATACTTCAGCACGCTAGTTAGTGCGGTGGTGAAGCGGGGACAGACAGGGTACAACAACGGTTTGTCTGGACTGATGGTTACTGCACTGCTGGTCGCAACATCTTCTCAGATCCTGAGATCTGATTAAATCAGCCGCGCTTCACGACGTTTGGTCATAGGCAGCCTGATATTATGTTTGTAGAACCATAATAATTTACCAGTTAAGGATTCCAGAACCGGTTCTGGAACCCTGGGAGTGAGCTGAACTCGAAAACGAATCTGGAGCCGTTTACATTCGGTTCTGTATCATTGGTGCAGGTGCTAGGTAGATGGTTATATTGCAGGTTAGTGTGACATGCGTTCAGCTAGGGGTAGGAGCCCTTCATCCAGCAGTGGATTGATCAAAGCTGTTGCTACTGCTGCTGCAGATGACTCATCACCGTCTGGGCACGCTGGCATGCCACTGACGCCGTGGAGTAAACAGAACCACGCAGATGGGCGAAATAAATAACAAGGGAAGCTAGCCGGCCAAAACTATCTCTGCCTTCAAATTCAAATCGCGACTGAGAATCGTTACGATTGATTGGATTGCCAGCAGGGCCCTCCGACCCCAGCGGTCAGCTCGCTTCCCTTGCGGCCGCTGATGTCCCAACGGCCTAACCCTAACCGGCCAACCCACGGGGCCCAGACGCTCTCACGTCAGCTTGCGTTAGGAGCGGCGGTGGCGGAGGCTGCGGCGCTTCCCAGCGCAGGCTATTTCCAGAAGCCGCAGCTTCCCGCGGTATTTATAAACAAACGAGGCGAACAGGGCCTTTGGCACCGGGCGGCCGGAGACACATGGGGGGGTCATGGCACAGGGACGCACAAGCTAATTGATTCCACATCGACCGGCAGCGTCTGTGAAAGTCAGCGTGGGTGAGTAGCGGGGGCTAAACGGGCGCGGCACGGGCTAGAGATAATAATTTTACATTTATAACGCGCACATATTCATTCAATGTCGAAGGTATTCATCGACGAGAGAACGACTCAGAGGCGCGAGGAAAGCGCAGAGAGGCGGAGGAGGCAGCTAGGCGGTTTGCCGGCGCCATATTGCCACACACTGCTTCCTATATATTATGATGTTATCGGCCAAATAATTAATGAGTGGTTTTTTTTTTACTTGTGGGAGGAAACCGGAAAAACCGGAGGAAACCCACGCAGAAAAGGGGGAGAACACACAAACTCCACACAGAAAGGCGCCCGAGCAGAGATTCGAACCCGGGACCTTCTTGCTGTGAGGCGCAGATGTTACCACTGCGCCACCATGCCGCAGTGGTAACATCTGCGCTGGGTGGACTTGCTGAAAACTGTCAAGCTCGACCTCTGTGGAGGAGGTTCGTGAAGGACGCTACTGGGCAGTTAGAGGCGGTCGCCCTCCGGCAACAACGGAGGGCGGAGGAGCGACGCTCACAACCGCGAGCCGAGCGCCGAGCGGCCAAAGCACAGCAAGTTGGCACAGTAGGGAGCTCAGGTGGTGCATCTGCCAGTCATCTCGGTCAGGCAGCCCGTGACACCTGGGTCTGTCCTGTGACCTGTCGGCGAGTCTTCGACACTTCATGTGGCCTCAAGGTGCATATGGCCTGGCACAGGCGCCGTGGTGACGTCACCGCCACTTAGTGGCGAATGGCGGTTGTTGTTGAGTGCGTAACGGGAATGCAAGTCGCTCTTCAGAGCCGGTCTTTCCGGATGGCCGCGTCGAGCGTTGCTCCTCTCTCCCTCGCGATATTTCGCCTCCCACGCTGGAGGCACCATCGAGGTATGGTCAATCAGCCCCTATGGTCAACACAGCGTGAAGCCTTCATCCAGGAGCAGCGTCATAAAGAGGCGGTATAAGCTGCGTGGTTTCTCAGTCGTGGTTTCTCAGCCGAGGGTTCGTTTGATTTGGCGCCGGGTTGCTTTTTGGGAGTCATTACTTTTTTTGTTTTCAAACTGAGCAGTCCTTCGTGTGAAAACACATTTTTGAGAGACTATGTGGGCACTGGTGACCTAAGCACAAAAAACAAAAACACACTCACCAATAAACACTGCTCTAAAAATAAGTAAAAATCAAACAAAACTGATAATTGCCTCTTAAGAAGCTGTTATATCGGGAGACTTGTGGCGAATATACATGGTTGTCGCCCACTGGTCCCCTACACCCTCACAGCCACCTCATCCTGGTTCTAGTAAGATATCTACTTTCGTACGGTTGACCTGGATAGATAGATGTTTATTATTACAGCAGAAAAATACCCAGTGAGCTTGCAAGCGTGTTTGGCTGCCGTCCCTCCTTCGTGTTTGCGAATCGGGCGTCGAGTCGTGACGCGTTCCACGGTCTGTGTTGGGTGACCACAGTCGCACGCCAAAGGATATGATGCGATGAGACCGCGCGTCGCGTCACGCAGCGCCAGCGTGGAAGAGCGCAGCGCCCAGTAGAGCGAGCGGCGGAGCACGGGCAGCTGAGCGCCGGCGCCCAGGTCCAGGGTTCGTACGGAGCAGCTGGCGCTCACCCTGCACGCGAGAGACCGGCGGTTAAGCTCGACACTCGCGATTAACATCGTCGTCGGTGTTATCAGTCTCTTCCACTGTCGTCGCCGCTCACGATCTTGCGACGCAACGACGCCCTCGGCACCGATTGTGTGGCTGTTGGCACAGCCACACAATCGCAAGCAGCAGTGCTGTCACCACGAGGTCCCTGTGCCAGGCCACGTACACACGCGCACGTACACACGCCCGCGCGCGGCGCCACTCACAGGGTGAATCCGCGCGTGATGACCTCGCTCTCCTGCACCAGCCGCAGCGACTTGTTGGCCACGGCGGTGAGGGCGGCGCAGTCGGCGGCGAAGACGCCGGTCGAGACGCAGCGACGCCGCAGCCGCGCCGCGTCCATCCGGCGCCACAGGCCCCGCGCCACCGCCGCCAGGCCAACCGCTCCCGCCGCCAACGCGCCGCACCAAACCGCCGTCGCTGCCGTTCCTCCGGTGCTAGCGATCGTCGGCGAGCTCCACCAGACGGCAAGCACCGCGAGCAAGGCCGCAGCAACGGCCGCCCACAGCGACGGTTTCCTGCGGGGCCGCGGCACAGATTAGGGGTGCGGCACCAGAGAAGACGCGAGATGCTGGGTCAGCGCGTGAACCGGCAGCTAAACATTTCAACAGCCGTTCTAATCTATATATATATATATATGATACAGCGTACCGCGATCCTCACCAGGACAAGCGGTTTAGAAAATGAATGGATGATAGAGCAAGTGTTTTTTTGTTATGCATGTATGTATGTCCGCACTAAGGGTACTGGTTTCGAATCGCAGTTATTGGGTACTCTTCTGAAACTTTAACACTATTTCAGCTTAATATACCCACTTTTGCACTAGTACAATCAACCCTCTTAAGCAATATTCCGCCTTTACGATGACATCAGAAGAACGTGTTACATGCTTCGAAGAAGATGGCCCGTAAGGCAGGTAAACGGCTCTATGTATGTCTTATTACCAGCACGTTATTGAACGCTACGCTTCAGGTCTTCGATTCTTGTTAACGATACGCTCACAGTTTTTGTTCACCCTCGAGAGGCACGGAAAACCGGAAGCAGGCCGCAATTGACGGCAACTATCGCCCAAGACCTGCAGTCCGCTATTCTGATAGGCGGCACAACTCCAACGAGCCGCAGAACGGACCTGCTGCGGACTTGCCATGTGTCGATGTTCGCGTCCTCGACCCGGCGCTCGGCGCCCTGGGCCGCTCGGCGGGGTCGCGGGGTCGCGGGGGTCGGGGTGACCGGGTCGGCGGCCCACGCGAGCGCCTCGGGGGCGAAGAGCGCCAGCAGCTCCACGTCCTCCTCCAGCAGACGGCCTCGAGCTACGATGGTCGCCACCTCCCGCCGGTGCCACGACTCGGCCTGGGCGGCCGCACGCGAACACAGCCCGTTATCGCATTCCGGCGGATGTTTTCCACAAGCACGTTGCAGTATGTAAATACCTCCGAGTTACGTCACCCCACCCTCCCTCTCTACGTCGTTTCGCATAGTCGTCGTCACGCCATGAATGCCGCTGCCTCGTTTAGCGTGGTCTCAACCCACACTCACGTCCATCCTTTCTCGTATCTGTCGCGAATAACAGAGAACCCCCGCACTCACCACACACCCGATCTCCACACACCCCACACCCTGGCATCCACCCACCGTGCCTCCTAGGTGACATCATTCGTCACGTCCCTTCCACCCCCATTGGCGCGGCAACCGACCCCTATCGAAAATTGGTTTGGATCAAGTCGTTTCTGTATTCCTTGAATCGTTCAGGAACGTAGCGAACGTACGTGTACGCATGGGGGGCTCTGCCGAGACGTGTGTGCGAGGTGTCGCAACGACCCACTCACCTGGTCTCTTGACGCCGCGTAAGCACCGAGTCCTCCGACACACGACAAGGGGCGCGTGAAAGGCCCCTTAATCCATTCCGCATAGGACTGTTCAGACAAAGACAAAGATCCCCGGTATAGCCTTGACAGACACGAGAGGCAAGTGCTGTTAGAGAGCACCTACACGGGGTCGGCACAGCACACGAAGCCTCGGCCAAGGAACATTCGTTAAACGGACAAGAAAAAAATATTCACTCATTGTATATTCATAATCATAGTAAGTATAGGTTGAAAGTATTATTATAGCACTTGCACTGCACTCCCAAGGCTCCTGTGAACCATACATTGTCTATAAACATGCTTAGGGTATTATTTCTACTACTATACTTCATTATTATTAGTAGCTGTAGGACAGTATTATTCTCAGACAGTTATAATGAACCGCGTTATAATGACCTCTCTCATCGGATTTATCGATGAGTGGACAAGCCTCAAGGACGCATCGTATCCGTTAAAAGAGGTTTCTGACAATGAATTAATTAAAAACATATATTTTAAAAAGAAGGTCCATTTTATTTATTCAATCCGAAACGACGTTTAAAAATCCGCAACGATTCGCCACTCTTCTGCAAGTGTCGCCGGCAACTCATACTCGGGATTTCCTGACTCTGCCTTCGAGCCCGCACGGCTTTCCTCGTGAAGGAAAGCAGCTGACGGTGTGGCTTGCCGCCCGCCCCCCGCTGTGTGGCCCCATTCCTTCAAAACAAACCCAAACGGGGCGACGGTGCACCGGAGGGACGCTGAGAAGCGGGAATTATTAAAGCTCCAGTTCCTCGTCGAATATTTCAGGCGTACCCAGGGGTGAAAGCAACTTCAATCTCCCACTGGTACGCTCGGATCACGACCCCCCCCTTCCCACCTGTACTCTGTACTGTGCTGAATGCTCTGGCCACTTTCCTACCGGTACATTGTAACAGACTGTATCCGGCTTGCTTTCACCGCTGTCGTACCTCAAACGAGGAAAAGGATTTATTGGGGGGTAGAGGGCTTGTGACCAACTCACCGGCAATCCGCCTGACCTCATCAGATTTTGGAAGCCAAGCTGGTTTTGAACCTAGCCAGTACTCTGATGGGTAACCACCCAGTACAAGCGCAGGAAAGGGCAGTGCAGCAAAATCCCGAGTTGCACCGTACTTCTATGCTCCCACGTCTGTGCCACCTATCATCAGCTAAACAGCACCTGGGGAGGTCCGGTTAATGATCCGCCCAGACCCAAATGCAGTGGGGTGGAACCTCAACCAGCAGTGGAACAAGACGCCACATTCGGTGAGGTAACCGGGTGGGTTTCGGGTCAGAGCGCCAAGCCGGCGCCGATAAGGACCTAGGTTCGAATCGAGGCAGCCGCTCATAATTATACTGGTCCCAGTCCTTCACCAACAACTGCATGCGCAAACACCCTCTATAGTGTTTAGGTTTCTATGCAAGTTTTCTGGACACCGGCTGCGAAAAAGTAAAAAAAAATTCCGTTCATTTATGGATCCTGGCAGACATCGTCGTCCGACCAGAATCAACCGCCGTGCGCTGACGTCACAGCCGACCGCCAAACTTTGAAACGGCGTGCGGGGTTAGTTGACGTTTTTAAACGGTACAGCTGTCGTTGCGTTAACCCCAGCCGGGCAGGTGCGCCTACGTTGTGAAAGTTATAACGGATCGCGATGAGCTCACTCGGGTTAAATTAAGGATTGCGGTTGCGCTTAGCCCGGGACGAGGCAACCAGGGAACGGCACCAACAACCCCCCCATCCTCCACATCCCGCGAGAGTAAAGTGAAAGAGGTGTCCGTAAAGAAGGAACAGAAGGCGGGTGGGAGCAGCAGATGCGAGGCCACGAAAACAGGGGCCCGCTTTATGAGATTTATCGCCAAAGGGTTTGCGAGCCGCGCGTGCCTCGGCCGAGCGACGTTTATACGATCGGTTGTCGGCGCGACACGACCTCAAGCCTGCGGTGTTTTTTTTATTATTTACTCGGTGGCATTAATGTTATGGCCGCTCTTGCGTGGACCCGTGTGCGGCGTACGCTGCTGCCACCAGAATCGATGCCCCAAAGGCTTTGTCCCGAGGGGGACGATGTTCGTTTAGAACTACCCGATTGCGGAGACGGCCCCCTGTGTAGGCTGTGCACGATGCTCACTCAAACTCGAGCGGACGGCTCGGGAAGGATGGAAGCGGCCAAACGCAGAGCCCCCCGAGACGTTTACGTTCGGACGGTTTCACAGACAAGGCAACCTCGCAGCCAAAAGATCAACACAGTATACGTTGGATATGAGCACAACCCCTTGCAAGTCAACGGTGGCAAGGCTGAAACCATCAACCCACTTGACAGCCCGGTTTATCACAGCGTTCTACGTGAGTGTATGGACCTCTATACAAGTCACTGGCGAGCGGGGCGAGACCATCAACTCTCTGTACTTGACAGCCCGCTGTAATCACAGGGAGCCGAAACCCGTGCTGAAATGCGGGATATCAACAGTGCCGGCTCAGTGCTCTGACCCCCAAAGCCACCCTGCCTCCTCCTCCTCCGCAGTAAATTTTTCTAAGTGCTGAATGGAAGCGGC
>JAZEWU010000050.1:1244698-1276203 GCA_036362915.1 Geotria australis | reverse complement strand
TGACCCCCTTGGTCCCCCGACCCCTTTCCATGGCCCCGCGACCCTCCCCCATTCCCCGACACCTGGGTCCGTCCCGTGACCTCCCGTCGGCGAGCCTTCAACACTTTGCTTGACGGCCTCGAGCTACATACGGCCCGGCACGGGCGCCGTGGTGACGTCACCGCCGCTCAGTGGCCAATAGCGGTAGTTGTTGTTGTACGACTGTGTGTGTGTCTGTCTCCGTGCGGTGCGCGCGTGCGTCCCGGCGTGTCCGCGCGCCGTCAGGGAGGACGGGGGCGGCCGCATCGCCGACGTGATCGTGCGCAAGGGGCCCTACCTCAAGATGTACTCGTCCTACATCAAGGAGTTTGACCGCATCACGCTTCTGCTGGACGACAGCTGCCGCAAGAGCACCGCTTTCGCCGCCGTCGTTCGCGAGTTCGAGGTGGGGCGGCGGTTCGACCGCGGGGGGCGGGGGATTTTGCGATCCGTTTTTCGGTACGCCGGTCGCTCTCCGCGGCCGGTCTCTTCGGGACGACCTGCGTTTAGAGCGTTTGCGCGCGCGCTCTCTCGCTCTCTCTCCTTCGCGACGTATCGCCGGGCCCGCGTTGGAGGCGTCGTCGGGCGATTCGGGAAGGAAGGGCGATGGAGAGCGATTCTCATACGTCGAGAAGTGAAAACCTTCATTAGGCAGCAGGCGCCGAATGTTCCCACCCCGAGTTCTGTAATCCTCTACGTTTCAAGGTGTTATCGGCCAACGGGTGCTGTACTGCCCTCCACTGGCGAGCCGGGGAGCGGCTCCTCAATCCCCACAGGAAGGGAGTTTCACGCCATCTATGAGCACCTTTTGGCCAGTGTACAGAAAATGTAAAAATGATACGAGGTTTTAAGATCGTAAAAACACCAAACGGACACCTTTTTACAAAGGGTCCAGTTTGCAATAATGTGATAATAAACATCTGTCTATCCAACTGTTCTGCAATTGAAACTCGGCTGGAATAGACCCGGGACTGTCTCGGTCGACTGTTCTAGAATCCAAAGTGACTTACATGGAAAACTATTCGCAAACCATGACCACCTACCTGTTCGTTGTATCACAGGAATCCCCGCAAAGAGTTTGCAAGCTCACTGGGTATTTTCTGACGTAATTATAAACGTCTATCTATCTCTTCCAGAATCTGTTTAAAGACTCGCGCTAAGCATTGCCCCCTCCTCTACCCCCTGCCACCCCGTGCCCCCCTTAATTCACAGATGAGCCCCCGCTGTGCCAACTTGGCTCTCAAGCACCATCTGCTCAAGCCGGTGCAGAGGATCCCCCAGTACCGGCTCCTGCTCACCGGTACGGACAAGCCCACGCGTCCGCGTCCGTCTGCGTGTGTCTTTGTCTGTGTGCGTGTCTGTGTGCGTGTCTGTGTGTGTATGCGTCTGTGCGTGTGAGCGTTAGACGCACCGCGTGATAGCCTCAAAGTGCACACGCCTTTGCACCGGCGCCGTGCAGACGTCGCCGCCGCCTTAGTGTGCGAACGGCGAGTGTTGTTGTCTGCCAGTCATCTCAGTCAGGCAGGCCACGACACCTGGGTCTGTACCGTGATCTCCTGTCAGCGAGGCCTTGACATTTGACGTAGCCTAACCGTGTAGCCTAACCTGGCCCAAGCGTGATGGTGACATTACCGCCACTTAGTGGCGAACGGTGGTTGTTGTTGTGTTCATGTCGGATTTTCCGTTTGTGCTGTTGTTCTGCCCGTCTGTCTCATTGCCTGTCTCCATTTCTGTCTGTCCCCGCCACTGCTCACTTCTGTCAGACAGCCCGCGTGTCCCCTCCTCCGTGCGTCTCTCTCTGCGTCTGTCAATCGTCCCTTCCGGCTCACCCGCCGGTGTGTTCGTCGAATGATCGTACTATCGCTCTCGCTGCGTTGACAGACTACCTGAAGAACCTCGCTCCGGAATCGGCGGACTACAAGGACACGCAAGGTAAAGCCTCCGTCTACCTCCAACCGACGTCGCAAACGGCACTTGACCGTCCAGTCTGTTAAGGCTATATGGGGGATCTTTGTCTTTGTGTCCACCGCGAGCAGCCGCCCTGGCGATGGTGAGCGAGGTGGCCGATCACGCCAACGACAGCATGAAGCAGGGGGTAGGTGGCACGGTAGCGGCGCATTCACTCACAACAACAACAGCCATACCCCCAATAAGTGGTGATGACGTCACCACGTCACCTTGAGGCTATCACGTGAAGTGTCGAAAGCTCGCCGACAGGAGGTGACGGGACAGATCCAGGCGTCACGGGCCACCTGACAGAGATGCACCACCTTGTGTGGCCACGTGGAATGTTCGAACACGTGGGCACCCCCACAAAGACAAACAAAGACAAAGATCCCCTATATAGCCTTAACAGACTGTAGGGACAAGTGCTGTTAGCGAGCACCTATGAAGGTCGACACGGCACACGAGGGGGTGGGTGACCAGCACCACGCCCGGCCGCCTTTGTCTCCCTAGTGGCGATGTTTACACACCGCACTAGGTACTCATTTGAGGCTGAGTCGACCTAGGGGAGGCCCAGGACCGGTTTCAGAAAATCGTCACTGGTGTTGGCCGTGAGCGGGATTCGAACTCGGGTCGCCAGATTCATAGCCCAGCGCGCTAACCACTGGGCTACCGCTCCCCACAAAGACACACACACACACACACCCCCCCACCCCACACTCACACAGCGTAATGATGCTGATGATGATAGTGCACATAACACTGATGCTTCTCATGAAGTTACTGCTTATAGCACTGCTGCTCATGGTACTGCTTATGGCATTGGTTCCCAAACTTTCTCGCTTCACGGCGCCCTTAGTGTATCAGGATTTTTTCCACGGCGCCCAAAGTCAGAAAATATACGGCACCCCCTCTGTGAGTTATCTGCATCGCCCCAGAGCGCTTTGTGGCGCACACTTTGGGAACCGCCGGCTTACAGCACTGCTGCTGATGATAATGATGATGTTGTTGGAACTGACGCGACCCTGGCCGCTGTGTGACCCGATGATGTTGTAGCTGTGATCCCTTCCGACTCCCCTCCTCTCTCCCCTGCTGAGTGGGGGGCTAAGCTGGGGCTGCCCCCCCCCCCTAATCCGAATTAACGTGGCCGAGTCCCAAACCTCCCCACAGTGCATAAGCCGAGTTTGTTTGTTTAGGATTACAGATGACCGTAACCGACCCGGAATATTGGGAAAATTAGCACTAAGGTCCACGCGTATGTCCGTCTATCCATTTGTCCGTGTGTCTCCATGTCTGTGTGTCCATCTGTTTGTTTGTGTGTGTGTCTATCTGGGGAGCGGTGGCTCAGCGGTTAGCGCCCTGGGCTACAAAGTTCGATTCCCGCTCACGGTCAACACCAGTGATGATTTTTTCTGAACCTGTCCTGGGCCTCCCCTAGGTCGACTCGGCCTCAAATGAACATTGCCACTAGAGAGACAAAGGCGGCCGGGCGTGGTGCTGGTCACCCACCCCCTCGTGTGCCGTGTCGTCCTTCATAGGTCGCTAACGGCACTTTCCCTACGGTCTGTTAAGGCTATACGGGGGATCTTTGTCCATATGTGTCAATCTGTCTGTGTGTGCGCGTGTTGATGCAGGAATCCCGTAAAGCGCTTGCAAGCTCACTGGGTATTTTATCTGCCGTAATTATAACAATGCGTGTGTCCATCTCTCCGTGTGTGTCTCTCCACAGGACAACTTTGAGAAGCTGATGCAGATCCAGTACAGCCTGACGGGCAATCACGAGATCGTCCAGCCTGGCAGGGTGAGTGGCCGCTCGCTCCGCCGTTTGCCGACAGGGTTCTTTCGTGGTCGACGGTGACCTACGTCAGGATTCGTGGCTCCTTCTGAGGCGGCTGAGAAAATACGCCTGTACTGATGTAGGTTTGTCACGGCTCGATTCGGAGCTGTTCTTTCGGGATAGCCGTGTCACTGAGCGATCTCCCTCTCTCTGATGCGATGTTTCGCCTCCCCACGTTGGAGGCATCTGCGCCCAGTATAGCCACCAACCCCGTCGTGCACCAAGCCGTGAAAACATACATCGGTACAATAATAATAATAAACATCAGGCAACATATCGCACACCACACTTGTCTTTCACTCAGTCTCAGAACGCCTGACGATGCCTTCAACGTGGGAGGCGAAACGTCGCGAAGGAGAGAGACAGGGAGCGCGGAGTGACACGGCTATCCTGAAAGAACAGCTTTGAAAATCAACTATCGTGCAAAATATTATTGTTGTCCGTCTGTCGCGCGAGCATCAGTGTCGCCCCGTGTTTCTTTTTCCCACAATTCCCGGCGCAGGTCTTCCTGAAGGAGGGGACTCTCATGAAGCTGTCGCGGAAAGTGATGCAGCCTCGGATGTTCTACCTGGTATGGAGCGGAGTTGACCCCCTCTCCACCCCGTGTCGCCCTGCCTGCCTCTCAGCCAGCCTCGCTGGTTCCGTCTCTCTCCCTACCCAGCTACGTGCCCGCTAGCATTAATTAGTCGGCCGATAACACCCTAATATGTAGGAAGCAGTGTGCGGCAATATATTGGCGGCGGCAACAACCGCCTGGCTGCCTCCTCGCGGTATAAACTTACAGTTATTAAAACTGTTATTTTATCGGCGACGGTGACATTCGCGACGGTCGTGTCCCAGACCTTCAGTGCATTCGAACCCATTGCGGCAGCAGCAGCGGCCGAGTACGGAAACACACATGTGCAGCGGCGGGTAGGAGAAACAGCTGCAAATGTGGGTCAGTGGGGAGGCTGGGAGGCACGGTGGGGGGGGGAGTTGGGGGATCGGGGGGAATCGTGGAATGTGGCGCGGCTGTGATCGGTTGGGGGGCCCTCGCCCGGCGGAAACGCGCCCGCCAATCGGTAGACCGCCACCGCCGCACCGGCCGCCGCTCACCAAGTTTCACCAACACACGGCTTGTTGGTAAACACACGTGGGTGGTTGTGTGTGCGGATGATTAGCTGTGTGGGTAGGTCGGTAGCTGGGTGAGTGGTTGGTGGGTGGCTGGGTAGCTGCGTAGGTAGGTGAGTAGCTGGGTGGATGGATAGGTAGCTGTTTAGTCCCTGTGTGGATAGCTGGGTTTGTAGGTGGGTGGATGATAAGCAATTGTGATTTTGGATCGCTGTATCGACGGGTCGGTAGCTGGGCAGGTGAGCGTGTAGCTGAATGGGCCGCTGACGTCATCGCATCGGCCGTCGAGGCCTATCTTGCTCGCGATGGATTTCGTCGCCATGTTTTGGCCAACCCCGTTAACAATCCACTCTGTCTTTTTTACGGCACAATCCCCTACTAGCCACGCAACTCCGTACCAAAAGCGAATTTATATCGGGTCACGTTTACGACAGTTATCGTGACCCCACGTTACAGACGGTCGAACGGACGGACAAACCCGCAACCCCAAACGCATTCCCGCTTCCAACCACGGCCGTTGTTTCCCCTTTGCCCGCAGATGAACGACACTTTGCTGTACACCACGCCCCAGCAAGGCGGCACCTACAAGCTCAACAACATGTTGTCGCTCGCTGGCATGAAGGTAACGGCCGGCGCGGGGCGGCCACAGCCGTCGTGACGATGATCGCACTCACCGTCCTGAGCCGATGGCCAGGCTGTCGTAGTTATAACGACTAGCAGAGTCGGCGGGAAGTAAAGCTGAGATAAGACGTAAGAGCTTTGATGTTGTGCGTATCAATTTGCGCTAATGAAGAATTCGAACCCGGTACCCTCGGTGCGGTCATACGCACATACACAGATAAAAACACTCGCTCCATTGTTACAGTTATTTACAGTACACTCCAGTAATGTCCAGATTAAATAAAAACCTGTTTCTTCCGGAAGACGTGCTTTGAAGGGAGGACACCGCCAAGCGTTGAAAATCATCTCGCGGAAAATGTGTTTTTCAGTAACAATACCGTATTCTCCTCATTATAAGATACGTTTATTTTCCGGAAAACGTTGATGCGTGTCCCTACTTTCCGGAGGGTCGTACAATCCAGAGAATATGGTACAATGCTTCGTCTACCCAGGAAAGCCTCACGGAGACCCAAGTCCCGCTGTCAGAAGGGTCCTTCAACATTGCCATCGGCTGGCCGTTTCCTTTTTAACGTCTATTTAGGGCTTTGCTTCGCGTGACAGGAAACCTGGCAACGAGGTGATAACCCACAATGCATACAGTCTAAGATCTGCACCAAACCGATGGGCTCATGAATTAGATTTTTTTTCACGATTTTTTTTTCTGCTCAGTCTATACGGGAGATCCTTTGTCTTTGCACACACCCAGGTGAGCAGGCCGTCACAGGAAGCGTACCAGAACGAACTGATCATCGTGAGCGTGGAGCGATCGTTCATCCTCTCCGCCAGGTGAGGCCTCCATCCCCCCCCTCCTACTCCTCATCCTCCCGCGATCCTGTTTGGGACAGCGATCGACGAGCGGGAGAGCACTCGGTGTTTGGGAGGGTAGTCTAGTTCTTTTTATGAGTTTGGCCACGTGAAAAGTGTATAAGTGTCGTAAAACCGTCGGTATGTTGGAGAGCGAGCGAACCCACAACACTTGCAAAGAAGTTACGACGTTTCGCTGATAGTTACAATCAGCTCCTTGTTCCTGATGCAGCTGGTTGCAACTATCAGCGAAACGTCGTACCTTCTTTGTAAGTGTTGTGGGCTCGCTCGCTCTCCAACATACCGACGGTTTTACGACACTTGTACACTTTTCACGTGGCCAAACTCATAAAAAGAAGTAGACTATGTGGATAACATTGGTCACGAAAGCCTTCGAGTTAAAATTTGGGAGGGTAATCGATAAAGGTGGGAACGCAAAGATTAATTAAGGCCTAACAGCCTCGGTGTTTTGTGGTTCAAATTCGAGCTTAGGAAGAGATAGAGTGAGATAGAGCGGGTGAGCAGGAACCGGCGTGGGAGCGGTGTTGCTTTGCTTTTGGACGCCCCCCCCCCCGCTCAAGGCTACCAGTCGCCCCGTCCGTGTCGATGGAGGGAACCCGACCAATCGCGAGTGAGCGGCAGCAAAACGCAGGAATGTTTCCGAACGGAAAGGCTCGCACATGTGTGTGCGTGCGAGCGCGCATGGCCCAGTCGCGGCCGGCTCAAAAATATATAAGCAACGAAACGGATCGGCCTGAGGTTTTCACGGCTCGGTTCGTGTAGCTTCCAACGTGGGCAAGGCGGAACGTCGCGAGGGAGAGAGACGGAGATCGCTCGGTGACGTGGCTATCCCGAAAGAACAGCTGTGAAGAGCAACTGTGAAAATGGATTTTAGCGAAACTCCAAAAGGGAGAGAGATGTTTTGTTTGAAACTGAAGAGGATATCAACTGGTGGGCCAGCATATTGAGGGAGCCTCAGTGGGTGCGTGTGTGTAAGAGAGGCAGTCACTCAGCCTCATATGGGTACACAGTGGTGGTCTGTAAGCACTGCAACTAGGAAGACAAAGGCGGACGCGCGTGGTGCTGGCCACCCATCCCCTAATGTGTCGTGTTGGCCATCATAGGTGCTCGCTAACGGCACTTGACCCTACAGTATGTTAAGGCTATACGGGGTATCTTTGTCTTTGTCTTGGTTTCACTGTGCGTTTCTTGTGTTTGTTTCGTCATCATCGTCATGTCCAGAGGTGAAAGTAAGCCGGTACAGTCCGGTAACAAACAGGCCTGAAGCGTTTGGTACGCCACAGGTGGGAAGAGGGGGGGGAGTCGCGATACGACCGGTTAAGACGTCTAAGCTCCTTTCATCCCCGGTCGCATCTATCCACTGATGGATGAACCGTCGGCGTTCATCGTCGAGACCCTCGGTCCGATCGCGGCGTCTCCGCGGCGACCGTTCCTCCCGGGTCGCGTCCTCTTCCTCCTCCGTCTGGCCGACTTTCGCGGCCTCTCATTTCTTCATTTATTATTTTCGTAAATCGTGAAAACGGATCTCCCGCCGCACAGGGGGGAGAGGTTTTCAACGAAACTCTCGAGAACGCGGGGATTGAAAAAACGCAGACGCTCGCACGCACATGCGCGCTCACGCACGCACAAGCTGGGCGATCGCTTCAATAAGTGAGCCTCTGTGTTGTTAGTCGAGGGATTTGACCGTGCACTCGAGGCGGGACGCGGAATAAGGTTATTTTTACTTATTAACGTTATTAATAATGATGGTTGCTCTTAAGGGCTGCTCTTTCGGGATAGCCGTGTCGAGCGATCTCCATCTCTCCCTCGCGGCATTTCGCCTCACCCCGTTGGAAGCATAACGCCTGATAGATAGATAGATAGACGTTAATTATTACATCAGAGAAATACGCAGTGAGCTTGCGATCTCTTAACTGGGATTCCTGCGACACCACACCCACGCGATGATGCTTCCAACGTGGGAGGCGAAAAGTCGCGAAGGAGAGCGATGGGGAGCACTCGGTGACACCGAAAGAAACATCGAAACCCTACATCACGCAGACAGTCGGACACGCGGACAAGCGGAAAGATGGCCGAACGGATAAGCAGACGAACGGACACACGGGCGAGCCGAGAGGCGTAACAGACCGACATCGCACGGGCACAGCCACAAGCAGTTTCCCACGCTACGAGCGGGAAGATGACCAGATGAGGGGGGTGGTAGGGGCGGGGGGGCCGCGTCGCTAACGAGGAAACCGCGCGTGCCGCCGGAGCGTGACCCCTCTCGCGCGACGCGGCTGGCGTCCGTCCCGCGCAGCAGCAGCTGCGTCGCCGTCGCGGCCTCGGCTCGAGTACGCGGCGCCGGCTCGCTGCCGTTTGCCGGACCCGGTTGGTTGCCGTGGGGCCGCCTCGCAGCGAGAAGCCCCCGGGCTCGAATCCCGGCTTCGGGGCGCCGTTCTGTGCGGAGTTTGTGTGTTCCTCCAGGATATCCAGTTTCCTTCCACAACAAAAAAAAAACACTCATTAATTAATTGGCCGATAACATTATAATATATGTTCTCACCGTGTGCCGCGTGGGTTTTCGCCGGGCACTCCGGTTTCTTCCCACAGTACAAAGACATGCCGCTGCATAGGTTAATTGGCCTGTTGACTAAATTGCCCCCGGTGCCCTGTGATGGACTGGCGTTCCATCCTAGGCCTTGCACCCTGTGTCTGCCGGGATAGGCTCCGGCTCACCGCAACCCAGTACAGGATTAAGCGGTTTATGACAACGAATGAATGAATGTACCGATGTAGGTTTTCACTGATCGATTCGCGACGGTTGCTCTTCAGGGCTATTGTTTTGCGGGATAGCCTTGTCGACAAAAGAGGGAGAGCGCCCGTCGACACGGCTATCCCGAAAGAACAGCTCCGAAGCGCAACCGTCGCGAACCAGAAACGTTCCCCGTTTCAGTTCCGTCCTTGAGAGAGAGAGAGAGGGGGAAGCGACGAGGAATTCCGAGCGCGGAGGGCACGGGGCGCCGCCCGCTCTTATTTAAGCCAGGTGCGGGAGCCCCAGTGGCTGACGAGACACAAAGCTCCTTTTGTGAACCGGAGACTCCGGGGGAAAACGGCGGCTGCGGCGGCCGAGCGGCAACGCGGCTAGCGCAAGAATAGCGCGCTCCAGAAAGGGAGCGGAGGCCCGGTGGTTAGACGCGCTGGGCTACTAACCTGGCAGCCCGAGTTCGAATCCCGCTCACGGCTCAGACCAGTGAAGATTTTCTGAACCAGTCAGCTCTCAATGTTGAATACTATCGCAATGCACGACGTTAATCTTACCTGGTTACTTGAAAAATGTGTGCAACGCTGTGTATTTTTTTACTTGTCTTCTTTGAAAAATGTGTGCAATGCTACGTGTAAATGTTTTTTTGTTGTTGGTTGATTTAAAATGTGTTCATATGTATGAATCTCGTATTTATTTTAAACTATTGTCATCAACTCGCATGTTTGTTGTGTCAATGGAGGAATCCCGTGACGAGCTTGCAAGCTCACGTGGTATTTTTCTGCTGCAATAATGAACATCCGTCTATCTATGTGAAGCTCGGCGGGCGAGCGGGACGAGTGGCTGGTCGCGATCGCCCGCGCCATCGACGACTACACGCGCAAGCGCATCTCTTTCACGCACACCTGTGGCGGCGGTGGCGCCGGCGGTGTTGGCGGCGGTGGCGGTGGTGGCGGCGGCGGAGGCGGTGGAGGTGGTCAGGTGAGACATCGTGTCCGGGCGGTTGCCACCGTGACGTTACGCGTGGCTGACTGTGGGCCGGCGCTCGGAGGCCGGCGCCGGGGGTTGGATAGATAGATAGGTGTTTGTTGTTATCACAGCATGGAAAATTATCCGGTGAGCTGGCAAGCTCTGGAAGCCGGGATTCCCCGGCGATACAACAAACGGTGACCGTTACGAAATTCGAAAAGTTCTGAAAAAAAAAATTACGCTTGAACCGGATGGTTGCTCTTCCGCCGAGCTGTTCCTTCGGGATAGCCGTGTCACCACGCGCTTTCCCTCTCTCCCTCGCTCTTAAGAGCAACCATCATGAAGCGAGCAGTGATAACCTACATCGGTACGCTTGAACTTTGAACTTGTGTCCACGCCCAACCCCCTCCCCCCTGGCCCCGCCCCTCGCCCTGGCCCCTCCCCTCTCTGGCCCCGCCTCAGATGGACACGTTCCATCGCTCCGAGTCGCTGCTGGGCCACAAGGCTCCGATCTGGATTCCGGATTCGCGCGTCACCATGTGCATGATCTGCACGTGCGACTTCACGCTCACGTGGCGCCGGCACCACTGCCGCGCCTGCGGGAAGGTCAGCGCCCCCCGGCGCGCCCGCTCGCGACGACCGGTCGCCGTTTGTCGCCGTCGTTTTGCGTTCGATCCCGCGCCGGCGAACTCGCGATCGTGAATCGAGCCGTGCGCCGGGCGTGGTTCGATAACCGGGAGGTGGCGAAGCGCGTTGTGTTGTCGGCGCGGCGGTAACATCTCCGCTTCGCAGAAAGAAAATCCTGCCCGTGGCGGTTAGATTCCCGGCCTGGGGCGCTCCCTTTCCGTGTGGAGTTTGTGTGTTCTCCCCCTGTTGCTCCGGGTATCTCCGGTTTCCTCCCACAACTAAAAAACACTCATTAATTAATTGTCCGATAACACAATAATATATAGGACGCAGAGTGTTGCAATATGTTGGCGCCGGAAAACCGCCCGGCTGCCTCCTCCGCCTCTAAATGGTTTCCTCGCTACGCCTCTGAGTCGTCCTGTCTTTGAATGAATATTTTTGGAAAATGAATGAATATGTGCAACGCGTTGTAAATATAGATTGTTATTATTGTTCTTTTGCCCCCCACCGCCAACCCCCCCCCACCCCCTCGGTGTTTCCCCCGGGGGTTCAGATCATCTGCCAGGGCTGCTCGCAGCACCGGTACCCGCTCAAGTATCGTAAGGATCGCCCGGAGCGCGTGTGCGACCAGTGCTTCGCGTCGCTCGGCAAACGCGGTCAGTCGCGCCGCCAAGTGCCGCCACCGCCGGTGTTGTTTTAGTCGCTGTCCGAACATCGTGCACGGACTCCCGCCTCTTACCGCACTCCGGTCAACGCTCTCTCCCGCCTCTCTCCTCGGCGCGTGCTCCCCCGTGGCCGTGACGCGGGACGTGCGTCGTGGCGTGCCGTTGTTTCTCCGCGCAGACAAGACGGCGCCGCCGGGTGGGAGCCCCCCGCCGCCGAGCCGCTCCCCGGGGGGGGCCCTTTCGTCGGTGCTGCACAGCATCACCCCCTCGCCCGGGCGCAAACTCAAGAGGGTGCCCGCGGCGCTCAAGCAGGTGCCCACAGCCACCCCCCCTACCCCCGCCCCCCCCACAAGCGCAAGCACAACGACTGCCCACCCTCAAGCGTAACGACCGTCTCCACCCATCCAAACACAATGATAGCCCACCCGAGACACAACGGCTGCCCTCCGAAAACGCAACGACCATCCGCCCCAAAAGCAACCGCCCCCCTTAAATGCAACGAAAGCCCGCCACAAACATAATGACTGCCCACCACAAACACAACGGCCGTCCCCCACACCCAAAGACAACGACTGGCCCCTCCTATTCCCGTAAAGAGCTTGCAAGCTCGCTGGGTATTTTTCTGCTGTAAAAAAAAACATCCATCCCAACACAACAAAATCCACTTTCCAAAACACAATGATCCCCCTCCCCCCGCCCGCCAAACGGAACAACCGCCCCCCTCAAATGCAACAATGGCCCCCCACAAACACAACTATCCGCCCAAACACAACAGCATCCACCCTGTATGCGCCTGCCCGCCCGTGTGTGTGTGTGTGCGCGTGCCAACACCAGTCACGATTTTCTGAACCGGTCCTGGGCCTCCCCTAGGTCGACTCAGCCTCAAACGAGTACCTGGTCCGGTGTGTAGACATCACCACTAGGGAGGCAAAGGCGGTCGGGCATGGTGCTGGTCACCCACCTCCTCAATGTGCCGTGTCGACCTTCATAGGTGCTACTCGCTAACGGCACTTGATCCTACAGTCTGTTAAGGCTATACGGGGGATCTTTGTCGTTGCGTGTGTGTGCGTCGTAACCGCCCGCGTGTGCCCGCAGGTGGCGGGCACCGAAGGCTCGTCGATGAGCGGTTACCTCCAGCGCTCCAAGGACAACCGCAAGCCGTGGCGCCGCCTGTGGTTCGTGGTGAAGGACAAGGTCCTCTACACGTACGCCGCGAGCGAGGTACGGAGCGATGACGTCACCGGCGAGCGTGGGGCGCGCGACGACGGCACGCGATAGTATCAAACGTTAGTATCGACACTATCGATAGTACCTGGGCAGCACAGTGGCGCGGTGAGTAGCGCTGCCGCTTCACAGCAAGAAGGACCCGGGTTCGTATCCCGGCTCGGGTGCCTTTCTGTGTGGAGTTTGCATGTTTTCCCCGTGTCCGTGCGGGTTTTCGCGTGGCACTTGGTGGCATAGGTCCATTGCCTGGGGACTAAATTGCCCCCCGTTGTCCTGTGAAGGACTGGCGTCCCATCCTTGGTATAGCCCTGGCCTTGCGCCCTGTGTCTGCCGGGATAGGCTCTGATAATAACAAACATTTGTTTGTTATTGGTGATCCCCCATCGCCGTGACCGCTCGCCGCGGCCAGGACGTGGTGGCGATGGAGAGCCAGCCCCTGCTGGGATTCACCGTGCAGGGCCCGACGGCTCGCGACTCCGGCTTCCAGCTCTTCCACAAGACCACGATGTTCCGGGCGTTCCGCGCCGAGGACAACGCCACCGCACTCAGGTACGGGACGCGGGGAGGGGGTACGAGGAGGATAGATGTTATCTGGTCGAATGAATATCTTCGGCATTTCATTAATATATGCGCGTTATAAATGTAAATTATCATCATCATCGTCATTGTCAGAAACCGCTTAAGCCCGTAGAGCGTCGCGGTGAGCCGGAGCCTATCCCGGCAAACACAGGGCGCAAGGCAGGACAAGCTTGCAAGCTCACTGGGTATTTTCTGCTGTAATGTTCATTATTATAGTGGAAAATACCCAGTGAGCGTGCAAGCTCGTTACAGGATTCCTGCGAGACAACACTGTCAACTGTCTCTAACGCTGACTCCTGTCGCTAACACTGGCTCCTGTCGCTAACACTGGCTCCTGTCTCTAACACTGGCTCCTGTCTCTAACACTGGCTCATGTCTCGAACGGCGTTGAGGTTTTGACGATCGGAGCGCGTGTCTCTGTTCAATCGACTCCGTTCACTCGTGTCCCCCCGTAGGTGGGCAGAGGCCATCCGGGCGGCCACGGTGCTGGAGGCCGGCGACCCCCTCTCACCCCCGTTCTGATGCAGCGCCCCTTCCTGCGGCTACCGGAGACGAAGGACCCGTCCCAGCCAGGCGTTTCTGTCCCGAACGGCACCCGCACCCCCCCCTCAAGGAATTGAAATTCCCGCATTCTCCTAACGCCCAGAAATCCCCGCGTCTCCGAGCGCAGCCGCGAGACCGGCGCGGTGAAACAAAACTACTTTAAAAGAACACTCATTGATTGGCCGATAACATCATAATTTATAGGACAGAATGTGTGGCGATATGTTGGCGCCGGCAAACCCACCTGGCTGCCTTCCTCCGCCTTTCTGCAGTTTCCTCGCGCCACTGAGTCGTTCTCCCCTCGAATTAATTACCTTCGAAATTGAATGAATACGTGTGCCTTATACATAGGGTTTATTTTAATCGTCATATACGTACACACATACGCGCACGGTGTATGTATTTTAATTGGGATTAGCGCTCTCCCCACGTCATGTGGATCACGTTAACCAATCATCAGGTCTGTGCGGTGTGTTGCAACAGCGAAGTGTCTCTTTCAACAGAGAAGACTGTTGCGGCCAAACTGTGGGAACCGAGGTCTGTCATTAAGACCGGAAATTCGGGAAACCCAGAATGGGGCCGTATAATTGAAGTGACTAAACGGGTGTGCGGCGCGGCGGCGGTTAGCACACCGCGGTACGATGCAGGTCAAAGGTCATTGTGTCCAAGTTGCGTGACGGTATGGAAGAGAGCAGGCCTCTCGACAGTGGCATTTTAATCGAGTTAGAGTTTGCGGTCGGTCGCGGTAAATATATCCCGTTTATGCTAACCAGTCCCGTATTAATGACGGTGTTTGCAGATTCAGTGTGGGAACAAGTGCAGTATTGGATTCGCGTTGGATTAGCCCGCTTCTTAACTGTTAATATTAACACCGTGTTCGTCGCAGCAATTCGGTTCACGTTTATGACAAACGGGCAACGGGAACTTTCGCGCTCTTAACCGGCCGGCGATCGTCGCGTCCGTCGTAATAATTAGCCGTGCTCAATCCACTGCTGGCTGAAGGCCTCGGTGGGAGCGGTGCCTTCGTATCGGATCGCGGGTTCGCTTGGCCCGACCCGCGTACAGGTGATCGAGTACATTTCACAAGATACTTTTTTTTTAAAACACCGGAAAAAATGTGAGCGTAGTTTGGCTTAATTACCCATCCTGTTGTCTCAGTAACTGAACACGACAGGCGCGTTTCGGTTTACCACACTCCCTGTGTTTCCCTGACTTTTTAAACTGTGGAAGTAGCTACTTACTTATCTCACACACTCCACTACACCTAGGATGCATTTGAATGAAAGTATATATATATATATATTTTGTAGAATTTACAAATAACTGAGCCTAACCTTATATACGATTCTCACCAGGGTTCCCGCGTGTTTCTGAAGCCGGGTGCACAGCTGAGCGATCGGTTGCGCGAAACGTTTTTTGGCGTATCGTACGCGGGTGTCCTTTGCAACCGGTCGCGAGCAACTGCACGGCCGGTTGCTCACGGCAGACGGTTCGTAGCGCACAACCGCTCGCTCAGAAGCTTGCACGCTCACGGGACTCCTGTTGTGTCGCAGGAGTCCCGTAAAGAGCTTGCAAGCATACTGGGTATTTTTCTGCTGTACT
Source organism: Geotria australis (assembly GCA_036362915.1). Classification (NCBI taxonomy): domain Eukaryota; kingdom Metazoa; phylum Chordata; class Hyperoartia; order Petromyzontiformes; family Geotriidae; genus Geotria; species Geotria australis. The sequence continues at coordinate 1,260,860 of JAZEWU010000050.1, read as the reverse complement.
AATAAACATCTACCATGAAGTCGCTTGACGGTTCTCTGACCGGTCCGGTCAGGGTGGCAACTGATCGCGGCCGCGTGTGGCCGTGACTTTAGGCGGCAGGTAGTCGAGCAAGAATCCGGTGCGTTTGGCGTTCCCGTTGCATGGCCGCTCGCTGCTCCGTGGTTCTGCTCCGTCGTAATCGATCGCCGTGTGTCGCGCGTGCGACTGGTGACCGATGATGACGATTCGCGAGCGGCAGTCGCTCGCTCTCAGACACGCGACTTGCGGTTCGACGGTTGCCGAAAGGCGGCGATGGCGGCGTGTTGAGACGGCTGTCGTTCACTCCGCGTCGTCGTTCGTTTCTCGAGCGCCGTGGTTCATTGTTGAACGCCGGCCGATAACATCATAATTCAGTATATATTACGCAGTGTATGGCTAATGTGGGCGCCGGCTAACCGCGTGGCTGCCTTCCCCCCCCACTTCGTTGCGTTTTCCCGCACCCCCGAGTCGTTCTCTCCAGACGAATACCATCGACATCGAACCAATCCTGTGCCACGCGATATAAATTGCAATAATATTATTGTTATTTTGGCCAAGCTGAGAAAGTAGCCCAGTGGCTCGGCATGATTGGCAATGGGGGCCTGGTGCCAGGACTGGCGCGGAAGGTGGTGGGGCCATTTTCTCCCGTCCCATTTCACCTCCACCTTCCGTCGCTTGGCAACGGGTCCCCTCCAACGGCCCCGTTGGCCCCTGTGCAGTTTCACCGCCGGCAGACTCCATGGCTACGCCACTGCGTGCTACTCATTACGTGTCAAGTTGCACTCGCGTGATCAAGCTGTTTACAAGGGTTAAAGTATGAACACTACATCTAACTTAATTGTGTATAAAGCGCGTTTGAAATTAGCTATGGAGCAGCAACTGGCATATGTGTATTTTTGTTTTGTTTAAAACGATTGACGTTCCAATGCGGTAGCTATTTCCGGGCAGTTCTGTGTGTGGTTTTTTTTTATGTGTATAATACTTTTTGAATACTACAATTAAACTTGCAATACACACACTAGGGGCTGTGTCACCGATTGTCGCCTTTTGCCACGTTACTTATGCTAAGACATGGTTTCAAAACGTTGTCATTTATAATAATGATACATACCACTTGCTACGCGGCGCTCAGGGTTCGCTCGCGCGTGGTGCGTTTGCGACGTCGGAGGCGAGCATGTATGTTTTCATCAATGTACTGATGTCGGTTTTCACGGCCCGGTTTCCTCCCACAGTCCAAAGAAACACTGCTGCATAGGTTAATTGGCCCGCTGACTAAATTGCCCCTGGTGTCCTTTGATGGACTGGCGTCTCATCCTGGTTATAGCCCTGCCTTTAACATCATAACTTATAGGGAGCAGTGTGTGGCAATATGTTGGCGCCGGAAAACCGCCTGGCTGCCTCCTCGCGCCTCTGAGTCGTTCTCTTGTTGAATGAATACCTTCGACATTGAATGAATGTGCGCGTTATAAATGTAAAATTACAATTATTATTGCGCCCTGTGTCTGCCGGGATATTCTCCGGCTCACCGCAACCGCGTGCAGAATTAATCGGTTTATGACAATGAACGAATGAAAGGATCGGGAGAGGCGGCGGCAGCTTGGGACGCATTGGATTATTGCCCATGGCTGCTCATGGTTAATGAAAAGGGCGCGTTCTGGGGAGGATGACATACATATGGGACCTGGGGTGGCCTGGCTAATTTCAACTGGAGTCTCTGCTGATGGCATTTAATTACGGGGTCAAGGGCAGGCGCCCCTTCCCTGCAGGTCTCCAGACTGGGATGATCGTCGGGTCAAAAGGTCAAATTCCCGCAAGGATCGGCAACAGCTGGGAGTCAGAAAACACCAATTAGGTGCAAAGATTTGCTCAGCGGTTCCAATTAGTGTGGGCAGCTTTTTGGGTTCCCACTGTCTCGCAGTGTTCCAGCCCCTCTTTCAATCCACTGCTGGAGGAAGACCTGTCACGCGCTGTGTCGGTTATGGTTTGTTGATGGCTTGTAAGAGGCTCCGGGAAGTAACACGGTTTCCTCCCACAGTCCAAATGTTGTTAATGCGAACACAGTGGCACCTCTCTGTGTGCCACTCTGGAATGTCCATCACGCCTGGCCCTTTAATATCCCTCCTCCCCATCATATGTTAATCATATGCTCATTATATAGTGTGTTAGTGGGGAGCGGTAGCTCAGTGCTTAGCGCGCTGGGCTATAAACCTAGCGACCAGAGTTCGAATCCCGCTCAAGGCCACCAACACCAGCGACTATTTTCTGAACTGGTCCTGGGGTTCCCCTAGTTCTACTCGGCCTCAAATGAGTACCTGGTGCGGTGTGTAAACATTGCCACTGGGTATACAAAGGTGGCCGGGCGTGGTGCTGGCCACCCATCCTCTTGTGTGCCGTGTTGGCCTTCATTGGTGCTCGCTTGACGGGGGATATGTGTCTTTGATAACAATGTCACATAATGGCGTAGGTTTGTCTCGAGAGTAGCTCTTGAGAGCACTTTTTATACCGATTCGATAAAGAATGTTAATCAATGCACATATTGATATGGTAATTATATGCGCACGGTCAGTGGGCACCCCCTCCAACGCTGCTAATGATATGTGAATAATATGCAGCTATTGCGCCCCACCGGCTGGAGCCCAGCCCCCTTGCGAGGCCCCACCCGACGCGGGACACCCCCTTCTCCAGCAAGCCGAGGGGCTAATTACATGATAATTACATGTTAACGATACGTTAATGACATGCGGTGCGCCACAGCGGCCGGAGCCCGGCCCCCTCGCGAGGCCCCGCCCAACGCGGTACGCCCCCGCCCCGAGCAAGCCTATGCTAATGACATGCTAATCATATACCGGCACTCGCGCGCCGAGCTGACCAGTGGCGCGGCGCTAACGCGGGGTCGTGACCCATGACCCTGCGGGTCGCGACCCCTGACCTCGCCCCCCCCGTATACCCCCCACCCCCCCGCCCTTTCGTCGCCTGAGAAGACGCGAGGAGGCGCGAGGTAGGAGACGCGGATTCCGTACACCGTTTGTCTTGCACACAAGTCAATCAATGCCGGCATTTAGATAAAGACTCGACGCTGGTAATTGTGCGGGCCTGATAGAGGGAAGCGCCTTTTGTTAAAAGCTGCGGCGGCCTTAATTTCAACGTGAGCGGTGACCCTCCCCCCCACCCCTTGCGCTCGACTGAACGCGAGGCGCTAGGCCGCTACTGTCGCGTTACCGCAATGATCCACGTTGTTATTATTTTTGCTGTTGTTATTATAGCGATTATCACTCGCGCGTCACTCTTCATTCCTGCGCGATATTACACGCAGTTGCCCTCGTTCGTGGTGGGTCGCTGGCGATGCTGCTCGACGCTTTGTTAGTGTTATAACTGCTGCTGCTCTGCTGCGGCTGATGATGATTGTGGCTCGGTGTTTAAGATGTTTTGTTAGCGAGATGTCTGCTAAAGGTGCTTTGGTGGGGTCAGCGAGGGCGATCCTGGTGATGATGGTGGTAGTAGGGAGCGGTAGCGGTTAGCGTGCTGATCCAGGCCCCCCGAGTTCGAGTCCCGCTCACGGCCAACATCAGTGACGATTTTCTGAACCCGTCGTGGCCCTCCCCTAGGTCGACTCAGCCTCAGTTGAGTACCTGGTGTGAGGTGTAAGTGTAGCCACGAGGGAGACAAAGGCGTCCGGGCGTGGTGCTGGCCAGCCCACCCTCCCGTGTGGAGTGCTGGCCTTTTATCGTTGCTGGCTAATAGCACTTGCCCTAATAATATTTTGAAGGCTAGACGGGGGATCTGTGTCTTTGGTAGTGTTTGTTAGCACGAGGGTGGTGGTGGTGAAGACGGGGGGATCTTTGTCTTTGGTGGTGAAGATGATGGTGATTAGGTGATGTTAATGATTGTGGTGGTGGTGAATAGCACGACCGTATAATAGTACAGAAGTTATCATGGGGGTGGTGATGGTGAATATTATGATGATCGTTGAGGTGGTGGTGGTTCAGTGGGTCCCCGCTTTACGTCTCCTCGTTACACGTAGTGTCGCACAGGCCAGCAGTTGTCCTCCAGGCAGGCGTAATGAACTATACAGGCCGGCGTGACGTCGAACGCTTTTGCGACTGAGCGTCGCTGCCCACAATATCCAGCGTCTACTTGATTCCACATACTTAAGAACGCCACCATTTTTATATTGTGTAAAGCCGCAGTTCCCAACTGGTGGGTCGCGACGCATCAGTGGGCCGCTAGCGCCACCTAGTGGTCCGTGGAGACCAGAGCCAAGTGGGTCTTGAGATGAAAAACATTGAGACCTCCTGGTGTGTAAAACATCCCCGTAATCGTGCAAAAGGGGCGAACCCCTACGCAAGAGAAGGTAGTAGTGTTGGGCTGGTTGTGAAATTGTATTTTATTAAACATAAAGAAGGTAACGCCATTCAATTGTCTATATAAAACAGTGAATGTTACGGTAAGTAAGGTGAAACTTGTTGGTGTTTTAAAACATGGTCTAACAGGATTTTACATGTTATTGTTTTTTATATTGTTTGTATGTTAAATACGTGTTTTCATTGCTAGGCTGCTTGAATTTTGTGGGAAGAACGTTTCTCAAATGAATCACGTGAATTATTTTAAGAAATAAATCCCCATTATATGTCGATTCGATACGTTGGACTTTTATGTAAAGTATCTTCGACGGTTACCCCTGTAGTGACTAGAGTGGCGATTGGGATGATAGTGGTGATGATTAGGGTAACGGTTATAGGTGTATTTGTATTAATAATAATATATTTTTGTAACGCGCGCATATTCTCCGGGTGCGTTGCACCCGTTGATTCGGAGGCGCGGAGCCTGGCTCAGTCGATGGTGACGTTTAGAATTATGGTATTGCTGGTTTCAGTGATAACAGCGTTGACTAGGATGATGGGTTGTGATGTTGGTGATTAAGTGAATGGTTATGTTGGTCATGGTGGTGTTAAGATAATGATGGTGTTAGTGACGGTGGTGATGGGGAAGATTTGTAAGATGATAATGATGGTTTGTGACGGAGGTGATTGTGATCATTTGGATGATGGTGGCAGTGTGGTGATGGTGGTGGTGATGATTTGGATGATAGTGACGAAGGTCAGTGAGGGTGATGATGGTTATTAGGACGATAGGAAATGACATCATGATCACAACCAATGCAATTATTGTGGTGCCGGTGATAATTCGGATTATTGTAATGCCTGAGTGATTAAAACTGACAATGGTCATTGTAATTATTAGGATGATGCGAATGATGACCTTAACGAGCCCAGTGATCTGCGGGAGTAGTAATTAGGATTATGGTTGTGTTTTTTGCTCATGAAGTTAATGATTAGCCGATGCTAATTATGACGGCGATTAATTTGATGTGGGTGCTGTTGGTGATGCCAATCGAAATTAAAATGGTGGTGTTGGTAATGACCAGAATAGTACAGTGATGCTTATTACGAAGGTGGTAGCAGTGATAATTTTGGCAGTGATATTGGTGATTATAGCCGTGAGGACGGTGTTGGGAATGGGGAAGGTTATGGTAACGATTTTAGACGTCGATAACGAATTATAGTGTTGCATGACGATGTAATGATGGTTGTGGCAGAGATGGTGGCGTGATAACGAGTGTCATGGCGATGATAATTAGGGTAATTGTAATGCTTGTGGTAATACTTGTGAAGATGGTTATAATGATGCTCATGTTGGCAATAACATGGATCACGGCGTGCTGAGGTTATAGTCCTAATTCTAAAAACGATTAGTCGCAAATTACTAATGTAAAACCTCAACATCGCCCTCTACTGGCAGACGATACCTGTCTGTGACACATCGTACATTCACGGCTAACCTTGAGCCGTAACAACGGCGGAGACGGCGAACCTATTGATTGTTATCAGTCTCACCACGGTTAAGATGGGGGTATTTATGAAGACGAAGATGGTAAATAATGATAATTACGACAATGCCGAGGCTGACAGCGATGATCGACAATGCTAACGATAGTTCTTAGAGTAATGACCACCGGTGCTGCTGCCGCTGCTGATTGATTAATGATGGCAAGGCTGAAGAGTGACGCTACTACCGGTGACTCTGACCGTGACCTTGTCTCTGCTCTCATTCCTCTTCTTCCTACGCAATCCCCTAATTATTATTCCCCCCGTCCACTTTTGTCTTTCCCTGTTATTCTTTCGCGCATCTGTTTGTTCTCGGTATGTGTTGGGGGTTGGTGGTGGTGGGGGGCTGTGTTTTAACGATGACATCTGACGTCCGTCGCTCCGCCGAGAGCCGTCGCCTCAACCCCGCCTAAGCAGCTGATGTCAAAAGGCTGAGTTTATAATGGCCTGCTGAGGGCGTACAGTATAGATTTACACACCCGCGTGCGCCAGAGTGCTTGTGTGTGTGTTTGTTTGCGCGCGCGTGTTTGTGGGGAGCGGTAGCCCAGTGGTTAGCGCTATGCTGGGCTACGAATCTGGCGACCCGAGTTCGAATCCCGCTCACGGCCACCAACACCAGTGACGATTTTCTGAACCGGTCCTGGGCCTCCCCTAGGTCGACTCAGCCTCTAATGAGTACCTAGTGCGGTGTGTAAACATCGCCACTAGGGAGACGAAGGCGGCCGGGCGTGGCGCTGGTCGCCCACCCCCTCGTGTGCCGTATCGACCTTCATAAGTGGTCGCTAACAGCACTTGACCCTACAGTCTGTTAAGGCTATACGCGGGGGTCTTTGTCTTTGTGAGTGTTCCATTCCGCTAAAGTCACGCTGTTTTTTTTTACTTAAAAAAAACCCCGTGCCTTTTAAAGGGCCGTCGGTTTCTGATGCAGCGTGCGTTATTTTGATTGCATAAGTGATTTACGACGAATAAAAACAGTGGTGTTTTACTGCAGTGACCTTTGTGCCCAGTGCCTTTGGGTTTCCTTTAAGATTCTTAAGGCGCACCACCCTCTGTGGTGAGTTGTCTGGGCCCCTCGCTGTTTTATGGCCGCGGTCACTATCAACATATCCGATCGCGAAACATATCTGTCGTTTCAAATACTTGGGGAGACTGGGACCCAAGGTCGTTTACATTCCGTATTATCCGCTGCTGGATTGAGGAGCCTCCTAAAGCCCTGCCGGGTCGGGAGGTTATTTGACTTGGCAATGACTCTGTCCTAGTAAATAAAAAAAAATACAGACTTGGATGGCATGTAAGTACAGTTGGACAGTGTATGTTGCTGAGCTGTCCTCTGCTGCTCACCGCCTAGCATCGCAGTCTGTAATACCTGTTACCCATGGTTATGGTTAACCATAGCACTTTCCAGGCTTAGCCTTGCTTCGCTTTCAAGGTCTGGCGGGATTGGATGCATGCATTCCAGGTAATGTGTGTGTGATCTTTAAACACACTGTATTTTGGTGGCGGGCTGGCACGTTGGCAAGGCTTGCGCCTCGCTCCAAGAAGGACCTGGGTTCGAGTCGTGAATTGATTCCTGGCGCCTTTCTGGGTGGCGATTGTTTTTTCTTCCCATATGGGTTTCCTCTGCTTTCTCCGGTTTCCTCTCATAGTTTAACTGGTGAAGGCCAAACATCCCAAAGCAGGAGTCTGCTGACGGACAGTCTTCAGACTCAAAGTGTGGCTTTTGTTGCTAAATATTTAATCAGAATTGTTATCACACTTTTACGTTATAAACTTCATAAAAGGTACAAGTACGGGCTGAGTGGTACAAGTCAACGGGAGTGTGGGTGCGGTCATGGTCACAGATTGCAAAGCTGTTTTTCATTATTCACCGTCTCGTTAATGCGAACGAGCGCAAAACACTCGCAAACGGCTTTTTTTTTTACAAAACCCAACTGAAAAAAAAGTCCTGAGACTCGGTGATTCCTTCCCGTATAAGTTAGTGACATTGTTATTTGCAAGCTTGTCCTGCGGTGACGCTGTGGTCACAGGTTACTGGACTTTGACTCTCGCTGTCTGAGTTCGATTCCCGGTCACGGCTCACGTCAGGTCAGTGGTGCAAGGGCAGGTGAACTCGCCCTGGACCTCTCCCACTTCCACCAGGCCGCACCGCTCTGCATGGTGAAGTATTGTCAACCAGTGTGAGGAGGAATTAATCCGGCGTTATATTGACGACCGATGTATGTTTGTCACGGCTCGATTCATGGTGGTTGCTCTTCAGAGCTGTTCTTTCGGGATAGCCGTGTCACCGAGCGATCTCCAGCTCTCTCCCTCGCGACTTTTCGCCTCCCACGTTGGTAAGCATCATCAGGCTTCCAACCGTCTATGATGTATCATTGTGATTACAGTTCGTAGAGTTAGGTTAATGCTTGAAAGCCGTCGAAAACCTAATCCCCACGACACAGTCTAGTACAGCATCGCATATCCGACTCACTCTGGACTGAGTCAGTCACAGATCGACGTGCGAAAAGGTCGGATGCGTGAACGTCGATCTAAAAACAACACTGTTAAAACCATCCGCAAAGACTCGGTTAATCGGCCATGGTGGGTACGCGACGGTCGGATATGTGACGTATTGTGCGCGCGTGCGTGCAAGACGTCTGCATAGCGACCAGTGGTGGCTCGCCTAGCCTCCGACCTCGCTCCGTCGCCGTGCTAGCATCTTGCACGAGCTGAAGATTTTATCCCCGGCTGGGCAGCGGCGAGTTAAAGTGGAATGGAACGCGCAGCCTACGGATGCCGCCGCGGCGTAACGGTCAGCAGGCTGGACTCGCAGGCCATAGGTGACCGCTGCGATCTCACGGCGCCGCATTTGAAACAGTGACCCGAGTGTTGTTTAATCCACGCAGAAGTGTATAATGGTTACGGCGCAGTCGATCGGCAGGATGCATCGGACGGGGTAAAATGTTGGGTACTCCCAGCTCATTCAAGACGTCTGGCCGGCCTGCGATGGTGGGTCGGATTACCCTCTAAACAGAGCTTCTTTATAACGCAACCTAGTGGACGCCTCTTTTCCCCCATCCGTGGCGGGAGCAAGTAATTGCAGGGCAGCTCTTTTTGATCAGTTCGAACATTCGTTCGTTATCAGAACACGCTTAATTGCATAGTTGGTCTAGGTGAGGTAGAGCCTATCCCAGTAAACACAGGGCGCAAGGCAGGGCTATACCCAGGGTCGGACATTCATCGCAACGCACAGGGGACAGTTTAGTCGGCAGGCCGATTAAACTAGACAGCAGCGTGTCTTTGGACTGTGGGAGGAACTCACAATATCTGGCATAAATCCACGCGGACACGGGCGGAACGTGCAAACGCAACACAGAAAGGCACTCGAGCTGGAAATCGAACCCAGGCTCTCTTGTTGTGAGGCGGCAGCGACTGCTCACCGCGCCACCGTACCGCCCATCAGTTAGGGTTCTGTGTTTTCAGTCTGAACTCTGCCAGGAGGACATGCCTGGCAGCCCGCATGTCACGTGGTCACCACTTTGCACGTACGGGGGCGGCCGCACTGTCGCCTCTCGCCAGTCGGCTGTTCCGGACAAAAACACAGCTCAGACTGCCGGGCCCATCCTGGGTATAGCCCAGCCGTGCGCCCTGTGTCTGTCCCCCCCCACGACCCTCTACAGAATTAGGCAGGTACCGGTCATGATGTTGATGACGACTTTCAGCTCATGTTTGAGTTGGTGGTCAAGATTCATAACAGATTTTTTGGGGTCACGCGTGTGTGTAAGTAAAACGTGTGTCTTTAACTCGCCTCCATCCCAGTCACTTGACGAAGTTGTCACACGAGGAACAAACCTGCCAAATTATTATTACGCTTTGAGCAGCCCCGCGTTTCGTTGTTGTTGGAGAGCGACGCCGCGACGTTTAACAGTTTCGTACGGACGCTCCGCCGGTGGTTTCGGCCGGCGTCATCAGGCGGTTTGCCAGAATTGTGAAAATGTCCTCCAGCCTTTGGCCTTAAATAGGAGGGGTGATGTCATCAATGTGGCAGTTCAGACACACACGGCTGAGAGCTGTGTTGGTGCCATGTCAGGTTACACGTGACTGGCACACGAGGCGTGATGGGGTCTTTGCCTTCCTACTGTGTGTGAGCGCTACACCCCGCCGCGGTGTTATGTCCACATAGACACAGATAATAATAATATAGCATTTTATAGAGCGCCTTTCACCCAAGGGTCACCTTGTACGGCCGTTAACAGACGGTAGGGTCAAGTGCTGTTGGCGAGTAGCGCCTATGGAGACCGGCACGTGAAGGGTGTGGGTGGCCAGCGTTGTCTCCATAGTGGCGATGTTTACGATACACATTGCACCAGGTGCTCATATGAGGATTAGTCGACCCTAGCAGAGGCCCGGAACCGGTTCAGATAATCATCGCTGGTGTTGGCAGTGAGTGTGATTTGAATTCAGGTCGCCGGGTTCGTGGCAGAGTGTACTAAGCACTGCTCCCCATATCTCCACATTTCGGCACACAATGACAACGATCCCCGTATAGCGTTAACAGACTGTAGGGCAAGTGCCGTTAGCGAGCGCTTATGAAGGTCGACACGGCACACGAGGGGGTGGGTGACCAGCACCACGCCCGGCCGCCTTTATCTCTCTAGTGGCGATGTTTACACGCCTCACGAGGCTACTCATCTGAGGCTGAGTCGACCTAGGGGAGGCCCAGGACCGGTTCAGAAAATCGTCACTGGTGTTGGCCGTGAGCGGGATTCGAACACATACACACAATCACAAACACAGGCGGACACACACAGGCCACACGCGTGTTGTTGGCGTGCCCGCGCCTTTCCCGCATTGTGCGCGGAGAACACGCCGCTCGGCAAGCGGCGCTCGGCAAGCGCTCGTGAAGGACGGTCGGAATTGTTTTGAGAGGAAATTCCTGCAGAGCGCTCTCGACCGAAAAGTAACAACGCGACCGACTGAACGAGAGGTGCGGCAGCGTCTCCAGAAACACCTGCACGTGTATTGAGCAAGCGCGCATACATACAAGGCGGCGGTGTAATGTAGCACAGAAATCCGGGACAACCTCAGAGTTGAGTCGCTGCTTCTTCGAACTGAGAGGAGCCAGTTGAGGTGGTTCGGGCACCTGGTAAGGGTGCCCCCTGGAAGGCTCCCCAGGGAAGTCTACCGGGCACGGCCCACCGGGCGGAGACCTAGAGGCCGACCCAGGACGCGCTGGAGGGATTATATCCTTCGGCTGGCCTGGGAACGCCTGGGAATCCCCCTCTCAGGAAGAGCTGGAATCTGTTGCTGAGGAAACTGATGTCTGGTCCACTCTCCTTGGACTGCTGCCACCGCGACCCTCACCAGGACAAGTGGTTTAGAAAATGGATGGATGGTGTAATGTTGCCGCCTACAAAGCGCAGACCAACGTCGGGCATCGCGCCGTCACGTAGCCGACCCTGACCAATCTACTCGTCCCGCCCGCGCCCAGTGCGTTGTTTGTGCACGGCGTGACACTCGTCTTGAGCGGATGTTGAGAAATTTGACCCAGCGACGCGTTTTTTTATCTCACGTACGTTCGATCGGGAGCGGTTCAGCTGTTTATGGCCGGCGACGTGGTCGCGACCGGCAGTCGAACCCGGGACGTCGGGTTTGTAACGCGGCGTGATAATCGCTGCACTACCGTCCTCCCCCCACCCCGTCCCCAAACGTTCCAACAACAACCGCCGTGTGTCACTGAGTGGTGGTGACGTCACCACGGCACTTGTTTCAGGTCAAGTATGCCTTGAGGCCAAGTGAAGTGGCCAAGGCTTAGTGACAGGAGGTCACAGGACAGACCCAGGTGCCAAGGGATGACTGCTGTGCCGGGCTTGATGCGGGAGGAGGTTACAGCACAGATCCAGGCGCCATAGGCTGACTGACTGAGATGACTGGCAGAGGCACCAACTGTGCCAACTTGCTGAGTTTTAGCCACCCGGCGCTCCGCTTGTTGTGAGCTTCCCTCCTCCGCCCTCCGTTGTTGCTGGAGAGCGACTGCCTCCAACTGCCCAGGAGCGTCCTTCGCAAACCGCCTCCCACGGAGGTCGATCTTGACACTGTTCCAACACACACCGAAAGCTGGACTTTACATTGAAAATTGCTCTCCATAGCAGTTCTTTTACGATAGCCGTATCGAGTGTTCCTTCTCTCTCAGTCGCTACATTTCACCACCCACGCCTTTAGGCATCATCAACATGGGGGGGTGAAACGTTACAATTTAAAGACAATGACTAACAGGTTAATTAAATTGGTAACACCCTTTGTAAAATCACTGGACAGATGAGTTGAGATCACATCCCTTTCAAGTGACTGGTCTTGTGAATATTTTTTTTCCTCTCGTAAATTTTTTGCAATTTCAGGAGACACCGCTGTTAAACCGTTGCTCGTTAAAACGGAATTAAATAAGCAGATGCGGTGGCCGACGTTTTACGCCCTGCGCAAATTCGTGACGATTCTTCCCACATTATTCTTCCTTCCGTTTATAGTAGCGAGGAAAATAAACGTTGGGCCCCCATTACTTTGACGAATACTTCATGTGGCTTCTCCGGGCCGCCCAGGTCACTTGCGGCAGCGTTGGTCCGCTGCCTCCGCGTCGTGAGCCTGCAGCTTTTGCGGCCGTAGCCCGCTTCCACGGAGAGAGCAATTGGGTTCAAGTCTGGCCTAAGAATATCGCCGCGGGGGGGGGGGGTCAACGCATTTCTTCTTGACGTCGTTTGATTACACGGAACGCGTCGTGTCTCCACGAGCTAAGCCTGGGTTCAGCCTGGGTGTTGTGCTGAGATTATTTATAATTTTGCTTTGTTTATGCAGGAACAATAATAATAATAAATACAACTTTTAGGAGGAGGTCATAATGCCCTGTGATGGACTGGCGTCCCATCCGGGGTATAGCCCTGCCTTGCGCCCTGTATCAGGGCACACGAAGCACCCACATCGAGCAGCGCGTTGACAAAACGACCGCACGTGGATGTTGTCCGCTTGTCTAAAGTTATTTCATAACATTCTCTAATTAAATTAAAGTTTGATGCTGCTGGATGAACAGTCACACAGAAAGCTACCCAAGCTGTAGATTGAACCCGTGGCCTGCATGCCGTGAGGCGGCAGCGCTACTCACCCTCAAATATACCTTTAAATTACAGGGGTCAAAAAAAAAACCCCTCACCAAAAGTGGCGTCTTACAATCCGAAGAAATACGGTAGCATCACACACCACGCGCGCCAATTTGTTCGCAACGTTTGCTCGGGGATGAGGCTCTTTATTCATGTTTAACAATGCGCGTTGCGTAGGTGTTTGTGTGTGTGTGCGGCCTGACAAGCCGGGCCGTGCCGCTGTGTGGGTATTGATTATGGAGCCTCCCATGTTTTTTAATGCCGGCCTAGCGCTCCGGCCTAGCGCTCCGCGTGTCTTTGTGGTGTCGCGTCCTTCGTCTGAAGTCTGTCGCTGCTGCTGCCGCCGCTGCACGGCGCACTCGCTTGTCATCTATGCGCACGTGTGTGTTTGGGGAGCCGCGCTGCGAAACCGGTGACCCGAGTTTGATTCCCGCTCACGGCCAACGCGAGTGATGGTTATCTGAACCGGTGTGGGGCCTACCCTACATCGTTACCGAGTGCTGTGTGTATTTATCGCTGCTAGGGGGATAGAGGCAGGCCTGGTGTTCTGCCGGCCTTCATAGGTGCTCGCTGACAGCACCTGCCCCATACAGTCTCTACAGCTATACACGCGGAGGACCTTTGCCTTTGTGCTTTTTTTACACGGAGAGCGGTAGCATAGCGGTTGGCGCACTATGCCAAAAAACCTGATTTGATTTGCACTAAAACTGAACCGGTCCTGGGGCCTCACCTTGACTGTCTCAGCCTTAAATGAGTCCCCGGTGCGGGGCGTAAAATCATCGGCGCTGTTGGAGACAAAGGCGGCCGGTCAGGCGTAGTTCTGGCCACACCACCTCGGATCGTGTACACCGTCCCGGCCTTCACGGGCAATCACGAACAGCACTTGCCCCAACGGTCGGCGTAGACCACACTGGGCCGTATCGAGCGTTCCTTCAAAAGTTTCCGCCTCCCACGTTCGAGGCATCATCAGGCCAGCCTCAGGCCTCTAACGTGGGAGGCGAAACGCCGCGAAGGAGACAGGAGGAACGCTCGACACGTCTATCTCGAAAGAACCGCTCTCGAGGGCAACAATTATTTTCAAATCCTATCTTGCGCCGCTGTTTTATCACAGCCCTCGAGCTCTGCAGTTTGAAAGCGAAGCGCGCCGCCCCGCCGCACTGCCTGCGGACAATGGAAAAGCACAACTCTTCAGGGCTGTGTTAGGCGGGAGGCTCAATGCACGGGCTATAATTGGAGGTTCTCCGCGGGCAAGACGTGACAGGCTTATTAGGGCATATTTGCCGTGGCTGGAGTCGCTTGCCGTAAGGGTGTGTGGGGCCGCACAGCGTTGGATTGTGTGTGTGCGCGCGCGGTTCTTTTTTGTGTCATTGTTGTAAAGTTATTAGGGGGGTGAGTTTTTTCTTTATTTTTCTTTCGTTTGTAAAAATTGGAAAATCGCACAAGGAGGATGTCGCACAGTACACGCGGCTTGGGTTCCGCGTGCCCCTTTGAAGCGTCGCTTTTTATAAATAACTTAATTCCTTGTGCAGATAGCGCCTAAATACGTATCACCTGTTTCTTTTGGCCCCTTTTGACGCCACGCTTACGCAACCTTCTGCGGCAAGCGATGCCAATACGAGGCCAACGCATACTTGGAGAAAAGAAAACAGCATCTTAAATACTTTAAGTTTCGCGTCTTTTCTAAACGGTCACCCGTGTAAATATGTAAAAAATGTTAGTATTTTGTTTTTTTTTATCCTAGTATTTTAAAACCTTTGTTGTTGTGTTCCAGTCCAGCTATATGCCAACACCGGGGTCTTAGAGAAACGGAATTACGATCCTCTATATGTCCTGTACATATGGCAGAATTGACAAATAAAGTTGAATTTGAATTTGGAATGGGCTGTCGGCGTCGCCGTGAGACGAGGCAGCCCGAGAGGACGCCCCTCGGAAGCGGGTATCGCAGAACTACCTCTGAAACCCCGTGAGTTGACACAGTCCAAACGGCAGGGGGTAACACTTCCAGCCTGCTGCCCTACCGCGGAGAGGAACATTAATCGCGAAACGGTTAAACCATGTTCATAATTCTCCTACATGGAACATAGCTAATTTAAGTTGTTGTTGCTGGTTTGCTGGTTGCCCTCCTGTGGTGGGGGTATTGGAGCAGAAACTTACGGCCAGATGTCCTTCGCGACGCCAACCTGCTTTAGTCGGAGGGTCTTCGGATCGTGATTTGTTCGGAACTTCCTCCCAGACCTGTTCACCAAGGGAGACCCGAGCTGGAGCGCTAGACTCCAGACCTGTTCACCAAGGGAGACCGTACCAGTAGTACTAGACTCCAGGAGACATAGCTCCGGGGTTCATCGAAACGCGCAAACCCCTCCACCACGGTACAGTTACGATCCAACGGCGGTGAGCGAGTGGGATACATAACCAGATTCAACTTGATGGGTTTTTGAAGTGTATTTGAAGTAGTTATGGGTGATCGAGCTGAAACCATCGACTCACTCTTCTTGAAAACCCTGTTTAATCAGAGGCGGCCGAGATGTTGTAGCCGAAGCCAAGATGTGCATCAGTGCTGTCGCCTCGGCACCGCCGTGACCTCGTGGCGACCCGGGGCCTCTGCGCCGTTGAGAACTTTTTAATTTTGCTGAATTTTCCGCCCGTGGGGGATCTGACAGCTTCTGTGCGTGACGCATCACAAGATAAACCGAGGAAGAAAAAACCACGGGGCAGAGATTCACCCCAGGCCAACGCACGCCCTCGTCGCTCCCTGCCGAGCGGTTAAAAGTCAGCCACGATCTGTCCACTGCTGCATAAAGGCCTCCCCGACAAAAACGACGCCGGCACCCTGCGCGATTTTGCGGTGTGACAATCCGTCCGGCGCCTGAGTTACGTGCCACCCTGTCGTCAGTCTTGGCCGCCGGGCCTTCATCCCTCCGAGCGGTGACGTGACCTACCCTAACCCTTCACAGCAGCCATTCACAGCAGTCGTTGTTACGTGCGTCTGCCCGGCTTTCGTCCTCGTCAAGTAACCTTCCTCTCCGCGCACCTGTCTCTACGCCTTTTTGCGCGACCCCTCGGCTTTTCCCGTGATCTCTCGCCCGGCGGCCTTTACGTTGGCCGACGCCGCGCGCGTCGCGGCGTGACGTC
>JAZEWU010000050.1:1218235-1234585 GCA_036362915.1 Geotria australis | reverse complement strand
CGTTTGAATGCGCCTCTCGGTTCCGTGCGCCGACACGCCGGGATGCTGTGTGGCTGCGCTTTGGTGAGTTTTTTTTAAATTTCAATTCAATTCGATTCCCACCTCGGGCGCCGTTCTGCGCAGAGATTGTGCGTTCTCCACCTGTTCTCCGTTGGCTTCCACCGGGTTGTCCGGTGATTCCCAAAAAAAAAAGACTCGTCAGTTCGCCGATAATACAATATATAGCACGCAGTGTCTGGCAGATGTTGGCGCTGGCTTACCGCGTGGCGGCCTTCCCCCCACCTCCGCGCTGTTTCTTCTCGCCAGCGAGTCCTTCTCTCTTCGAACGAATATCTTCGAAATGGAACGAATACTGCGTGCCACGCGGCGTTACAAACCGTAATACTAAATTAACAGGCTTATACTTGGTTATAAAAGAGGCTGTTTGAAAACTAAAATGCATCGTTATTTTTTCTCCCCGCAACACACAACGGTTATCTAGCTTCGATTGATACGACGACCGCGAAACTCTACGCAGCAATGGGCTTGAGTAACCCCTCCGTGTTTAGTCGGAGTGAAGGCAATTCTATTAACGCTCCGATGAGAGCCTGTTTTCACGCTGATAAGCATTTGGAGCTGCGCGCGTGTTCTGTGGTGGCATTTTTTTACAAATACACCTGAGCGCGCTGCTGCATTCGTGTCGCTATATAAATCCTTTCCAGGGTGGATCGGTGGCATAACGGATAGCGCACGGCGCTATGAACCCACCGAACCTAAGTTCGGTTCCTAGCCAGCGCTAGCATCTGTGGCAACCGCTGTGCAGTATGACTACTCCTATATCTTCCAAAACTCCTTGTCGCCAAGGAAGATCATCTTCGTTATCAAGTTCTCGTTTATTCTGACAAGGGGCGTGCACGGTGGCGCGGTGAGCAGCGCTGCTGCCCCCACGGCAAGAAACTGTCGCGCTTTCAGCCGCCGCGGCGTTTGCGCGATCGCCGCGACGTTGCCGGCCGTTAAATTGCCTCGCAGCTGTGAGCGGTCGCGAAGGTTAACTTTGTTAAAATGTGTTCGGCGTTCGTACGGCAATTAACCCGCAACCCGCAACTCCCTCCAGCGACGATCGTGGTCCCGCGTTCGGATTGTAAAAAAAAAAAACCTCCTTTATTTTTAAATCGCCTTTTGAGCATCTCATTTTTTGCACCGTTTTCCTCCGCTCCGCTCCCAATTACAGCGGCATTGGTAGCTCCGGTTACAAACACGCCGCCGGTGTCATTCATTACGAATTAAACTTGCTGTTGACCCCAGGTGCGAACGTTAGCGCGCAACTTGCGAAGACTTTGCGTGCGTTGTTAATGACCGGTCGTCGCGCGCACGATTCATCGCTCCTGTTATGAGCGTAATATTGGTACGAGTCGGCGTCTTGAGTCGCTCTTGTACGCAGATGCTTGATGAATTCAGATTTAGCGTTGAAAGCATTAATGCGTTGTTAGCTCTGTCGGTTTGTAACGAGGGGTCGCGATAACTCTCTCAAAGTGAATGGAATGCGAACGAAACCTTCGCGTAAAGTTGCGTTGCTATCGACATCAATTAACCGTATGGAAAACAAGGCAAATGTATAATAATTATAATAATTTTACATTTGTAACTCGCGCATATTCATTCAATGTCGAAGATAGTCATTCGACGAGAGAAGGACTCAGAGGCGCGAGGAAAGCACAGAGGCGGAGGAGGCAGTCAGGCGGTCTGCCGGCGCCATATTGCCACACACTGCTTCCTATATATTATGTTCTCGGCCAAATAATTAATGAGTGTTTTTTACTTGTATCGGAGTGTTGACACCCAGACCAACGTTAAACAGACCTGAGCAAGCGCTGGTGGGAGCCCCGCCGTTATTTTGGCCAATTACATTTCTCCGCTGGCAAACAGCACGTCGGCCAGCGCCGGACCATCGCTGCGTGGGCGTGATTTTTCTTCCTCCTCGTCGACACCGTGTTAACGGCGGTCACTCGGGCGCGGAGTTCTCTGCGCTCCGCTCGCAGCCTCCGCTCGGTCACGGCCCGACGCTCCTAAGCGATACGCTCATCACAAGGAGAAGTTGCGGTTAGGATGTTCTAGCGGCCCGCGCGTGTAATTATTTAACCGCCTAATTGCCGCGCCGCTTAATTGGGCTCTGCGAGTCTCGTTAAAACGCGGTGAAGCATTTTGTTAGAGGGATTTTTTTTCGTATTATTATTGCGCTTCCCGACCTAAGACCGAAAGCTTTGACGCATTAGCATTGTGCGTCTGTAACTAACAAGGAGGGGGGTCACGGTAACTCCCGTCAAAGATCTGATATGAGTGAACCCTTCCTCTGATTTTGTGTTGATCGCTCAAAACATGAAAGAGAGAAACCGTAGCCAAAGGGATTTCTTGCAAATGCGCGAACGGGTTTTGCCCTGGGAGCCTCTCATCAGCTTCCTTGACGAGGCAAACCAAAGCAAAAATCACTGGTAATGATGTAGGTGTTCACGGCTCGATGTGTGAGAGTTATTATTATTATTATTATGAATTGCTCTCCGTGGCTGTTCTATCGGGATAGCCGTGTCACTGAGCGCTCCCCCTCTTTCCCGCATGTTTGTTATGTCAATTCTGGAATCCCGTAAAGAGCTTGCAAGCTCAATGGGTATTTTTCTGCCGTAATATTAAACATCTACCATCTATGTCCTTCGCAACGTTTTGCCTCTAACATGGGAGGCATCATTAGACGTCTGATGATGCCTGACGATGCCTCCGTCTACGGAGAGAGATTCTCAAAAGGGGACTGACTGTTTGTGAATATGCGAACGGCTTTTTTGCCATGGCAGCTACTCGTCAGCTTCCGTGCTGGTAGTTAAATATAACCGGAGCGCGTTGGAAAGCGTACGCATGATTTTTCCTAACTCTCTCACGTTAGGACAGCGCGTGTGTATACATGGGGAGCGGTTGCTCAGCGGTTAGCGCTATGCTGGGCCACAAACCCGACTATGACCCGAGTTCGAATCCCGCTCACGGCCAGCACCAGTGACGATTTTCTGAGCCGGTTCTAGGCTTCACCTAGGTCGACTCAGCCTCGAATGAGCACCTAGTGCGGTGTGCAAACATTTCCACTAGGGAGGCAAAGGCCGATGGACGTGTTGCTGGTCAGCCACCTCCTCGTCTGCATTGTCGACCATAGGTGCTCACTAACAGCACCTGATCCTACAGTTTGTTAAGGCTATACAGGGGATCATTGTTGTTTGCGTGTGCCTGTGTGTGTTTGCGTGACCGGCGAGCCTCTTGCAGATGGACGCGGCTTTGCGTTTGGTTGCCCGCGTGTGTTTTTCAGCGTCTGGTTCGTAACAGAGTGCGCGCGATCCCAGCGAGCTACGAATCTCCCGATGACGGACGTGCAACGCGTACGCTGCCGCTTTTAGTTTCCCGTTGTTCGCCTCCATCTTCACGAAGACAAAGTGACATTTTATTTGTCCCGCGTATCGCTGTGGAGATTAATTTTAGCCAGCTGTGCGTCGAGTCTGTAAAACAACCATTATCTCCTTTTCCACACGAGACCCCGGGTCTCTGTGATTATGTAACACGGGCAATTAACATTTTGTATCCATTCCGTCATTGGTGTTATTAGCCGTGGCCGGCACGCATCTGGATGAAGGCCTGCCCAAGCTGCCGCCAATTCGCTCCCGCACGTTGCTCCATCTCCCTCGGGCGCGTTCCTTCCTTTGACCGCCGTTCCTCGACTAGTCTCGTCGGTTTGACGCTCGTTTATATTGATCTGGGTAGACGGTCGTCTTGGTCATTATTTTTTGTCCGGGATGTTTGTGTGTGTGTGTGTGCATTTGAAAGTAGGTTACAATATCAAATGTCGCTCATAGAAGATTTAGCACATGGCATGTTTGGACGAAATATGATGTTTTAATGATCCGTGCAGCAGTCTTGGCCGAGCATGATGCTAATTAGTATATTACAGATCACAATGCAGCCAAATCTACACCTGGTCAATTATTGATCTAGGTAGACAGTCGTCTCGTCCCATCTGGTCTTGTCTACCTGCTTCACAGTCCACACACAGTCTTGTCGAGATTATGTATAGATTATTGACACCCAGTCGTGTTGCAACACCCAGTCGTGTTGCAAACTTTCACAGCTGTGCTTCACCCAAATTCAGCACAACCAAATGTAGCCAGACAACCAAATTTAACGCAATGGATTTGTTTGAGCGGCCATCGGCAACAGGGCCGATTCCATGGGCTCGGTATCCAGTTTAAATCACGGGCGGTCGAGACCTGGATTTGAACCTACGCTCTTCGCGATGCCAGCTCAGCGCTCTGTCCTTTGAGCCGCTCCGGTCACCTCAACGACGCTCGGTATTTAACGACCACATCAGTCGCTGTTGGTAACGAGAAAAAAATATTTCGCCGCAGAAATTACCGACAATCAACGAACGGCCTTGCCGCTTCCGCGCAGACTTTTGTCGGCGGCGGCGACCCAACCCGCCGCCGCCGTGGAAAATAATTACACGCGAAGAGCTAAGTCATCGGTACGTGCGGAAACTCGGATCGGCGCGTTACGTAACCCGCGCGCGGTATTTTTTTTCCCCCAACGTGCGCCTAACGTTTAATCCGTTGCTAATTTCGTTATTCGCATCCTGCGTCTGTCGCGGAACGGCGGGCCCGTTTCGGCTGCGCGAGGGGGGGGGGCCTACACGGCTGATCAAGTCGAGTTTCGCGAACGTCTGGGTTAATTATAACTGTGAAGGGTAAAAAAAAACGAACGGAAGCCTATGCCCCGAAATAACGCGTTGGGTTTTTTTGGGGTTAGTGCCGCGGTCGAGAGGGATTCTTCGTGACATGGTATGACACTGTTGACACTGTTGTCATAAAGTGCTGTAACTAATGTGCGCGGGTAAATGTTTCGAATGAGCTGATAGGCGACGTGTTGCTGTAACTGGGAGATGCGTACGTGTTTTTTTCGCGAAAACTCCGCAACCTCTCAGCTAACCAATAACATCGCTCGAGTTCTGTGTCATTTCTGGACGAGATCCGCGATCACATTAATAACAATAAGTCTAACTCGTAACAAATTTCGCAAGCCCGCAAAGCGGACTCGAAATCGGAGGCGTGGAGCCCTCCTCAGTGTTTTTTTTGTGCGTGCATCGGTGATTAAACGTGTTTTTAAATGTTGCTTGAAGGTTGTGGGGGATTCACTCCGGCGAAGGTGAAGCGGGAGAGCGTCGCAGGTTGTAGGTGCAGAGACATTTTTGAAGCGTTTTTATTTTTAATTTCAAAATATTATCTTGCGCTGCGTACCGGCCCGTTTTGTCACGCGTACGTTTGGACGCGCGAGTGTGGGTGCCGAGGTTCGCACACGCTTCGCTAGAGGAAGTGAGACTCTCTAAATAGACTGGGCTGGGAGATTGCGAAGTTGTGTTTGTGCCAACTTGCTATGGTGGCTTGACCATTCTGACCCATAAGAAACCAAGTTATAAAATCAGCAGTACATGGATATTATCAGTGCGCTCAACCGAAATGGAAACATAAAGTTTAAAAACCGACCTGAAGTTCAATTGAAGAAATAATAATAATAATAACATTTATAGAGCGCCTTTAACCCGAGGGTCACAAAGCACTGCACAAGGGCCGTGGAGAGAATGGCATGTCAACGACGACAGAAAAAACAACCAATTAATATAATAATTATGTAAGCGATCCAACGGTATTTGGCGGACGAACGGCCTACCTCATAAATTCACAAACCATGTTTTCAAAATGTAACGATAATTACCTTCAAAATCACACCCCTTGCGTATTAATAGGATAATTGCGAAAGCAGCTCGCGATGCGGAATTTCACGGTTAAATGTCAACTGCCGGAGTTCTCTTCAACTTTCCAAATCCACCCAGGAATGAGCGAGATATTCCGTCCGTCGTATGTCGTGGGCAGCTCCACAAATGAGTCGACTTTCGATTGAATTGACATCCCATTTGTAATCTACTGCTGGATGACGGCCTTTGCACGGAAGTGTCCGTCGTTGGGAATTTTTCCCGTACTTCACCGCACTGGTCGTTGTGGGTTGGTAAAGGGCACCAGCCGATTACATTTCAGATATCCCCGGTTACTGATTGTTATCCGTGACCAGGGATCGAATTCAGGTCACCGGGTCTTTGGCGGAGCACGCTAATCACTGCGCCACTGCTCAAACGTTCGAGCGGAGTTACTTCAATCCATTAATAAGGCCTGTAAGTTGGACGGAAATTATCGAATGTTCCGGATGAGGGGGGATACGCTCACACATGCTGATAAAACACAGCACCGTCGCGGCCTGGATGAAATAAGTCAGCTGGTCTGAGTACGTCAACAAAGGTGGAAAAGTAATTTTCCATTCCAATTACAGCCCAAATGCCTCGACATAGTATACCCGACTGAAAAAATCGCACACAGAAAGGCACCCGAGGTGGGAATCAAACCGCCTCGGGCAGAACTTTCATTCTGCGGGGCGCAGATGTTACCACCACGCGAGCCTGCCGCCCAAGATGCGCGTAACCGTGCATGAGACATTGTGACGGCTCGGGGAGACCTTCGTCCAGCAGCGGATCGATCACAGCTGACGACGATGGCGGTCGTTTTGGGTCGAGCGGCCTGCATGGCTCAGACGTAACCTGGTCTCGCTGCCCGAGTTTAAGTGGACAGATTACGACGCTTGGGCACATCCGGTACACGCGTGGCCTTAAGTGCCGTTCACAGCCTTGCGTTGTAGAGCCTGGACGAGAAGTTCATGTTCCTAAGCCGGGACAAACCTGTCCGAGCCGGTGCTCAGATCGTTGCAGCCCTCAATTGAGGAAGCGTTGTGAATTTAAAACCCGGTCAGCTAAGTTAACCCTGTCCGTTATCTCTCAGAGCGCGATTACTCGGTGACGCAGGGCGGACTTTCGAAATATGTAAAATCAGAAGGTAGTTATATAGGTATCTAAAAAAAATATGCGCGATTTTCACCAACGGTAAAAATTCGCGAACAAAATCGCGATACTTAAACCTACGACGTCCAAGCGTTTTCCATCTCACGGTAACCGTTTACTCGTTCAATTCCTCTGAAACGCTTCACATTCCGGAGCAGAAATATTTCCGGACATTTTTATCGGGAATATTCTCTAGCGGTCAGATCTCCGGCCACCAGCTGCGCCGTGGTGGCAGCTGCGTGGGGGAGTCACCGGGTCGTCGACCTTTTTCCCCGGTGTCAAAGGCCCACCGCGCCGCTCCACCGCCGCCCAGAGGGGAGCGCTTTGCGTGAAACAGGCACCACGAGCTGCCCAGGAGATAACCGGGCCGCGCACCCGAGTCCTGATGTTGACCCCGATCGGCCGACCTCAAAACGGCCGCGATTCTGCGTCGAGAATTAAAATTAGGAGCGCGCGCTCCCTGTGAAGTGACGGCTGCAGCCGCGGCCATTGCCGGCGGCGCTCTCCGCTTGGCTTATCCCGGGAAGGAAACGAGATACGGGCCGTAGCGAAAATTCATACCGTAAGATCTCGACTGTAATACTTACTTGTGGGTAATACGCACCAGAAACTTTGTGTTTCGGTGTAATATAAAAAGTTATAATCCTACGTATAATACGCACCCATAATTTGGTCGTGTTAAAAACTGTTTCAATTCCAACGTCTCTAGGTCCCCGGCATTCGCCGTCGTGTTTCAAGATGACAACGACATCGAGTTCAACGGATTCGATAATTAAATGACGGTGGCTTTTGCGTAAAATAATTGAGAACTATGAACACTTTCAGCGGTAGTTTTAGAGACAATTATAAGCTCTGCCGATTAGTATGAAATAAAACTAATTGAGACTAAAAATGTTACACGTTAAGATCACCTTCTAATGCGTATTATAGTCGAGATATTACGGTAATTTTTTTTGTACATAGTTTATATCATCAGAGTTCCAATCATAATTGGTAGCTTCACTGGGATATACTGTGCCATAGTGAAAGGCAATACTTCACCACGCTGGTTAGCGTGAGTTGCCAACCCGGGGTGGGGGGGGGGACGGGACACCCACACACCCGGGGTTGGTCGGTGTATCGCTCGCCACTGACGTTGGCCGTGACCGGGAATTGAACTCTGCGTGACCGGGATTCCTCACGTCAGCGGCACCACTCCACCCCCCCCCCATCAATTTATCACGAGGTTATTTCATGATGCATGAGATATGTGGTAAATAATGCATACTAATACATTTAGTTTTTTTTTTTTTACACCATTACGTTATTTAAAAGGGGGGAAAGAATAACTCGCGAGATCGGCAAGCGGAGGAAAATTTGACATCGCCCGCCGGAGCCGCAACGACGCGGCGATTCACGGCGCGTATCTGGGCTCGCGATACGCGCCTCAGGCGCCTTTCTGCACGGTGTGTTATCTCTCCCCCTGTTCTGCGCGGGTTTCCTCCGTGTTCCTCCGGTTTTGTCACGTAATTAAAAATAATAAATGCAATTGCAAACGTGCGTATTGATTCGATTTCAAAGGTATTCATTCGAAGAGAGAACGGCTCGGAGGCACGAGGTAACCTGCAGAGGTGGGGAGTCAAGTGACGTGGTTAGCCGGCGCCAACTCGCCAGACACTGCGCCGTCGATGTGAATGGTCCTCACCTGTGCTCTGACGATGACACGACGAGTGGTGGTTGCAGTAGGGCGCAGCAGCGGCGAGAGAATGCTTGAGGATCGAGAGAATGTAATGACAATGGTGTGTGTGCGTGTGTGGGTGTGTATGTTATAATAATAATAGCATTTATAGAGTGCCTTTCACCCGAGGGTCACAAAGCGCTGCACAGGGCTGCTGATAGAACAGCACGTCAACAACGCTAGAGAGCGGTTAACGCGCTGGGCTACAAACCTGACGACCCGAGTTCGAGTCCCGCTCGCGGCCGACACCAGTGACAATTTTCTCATCCGGTCATGGGCCTCCCCTAGGTCGACTCAGCCTCAAATGAGTACCTAGTGCAGTGTGTTAAGATCGCCGCTAGGGAGACAAAGGCGGCCGGGGCGTGGTGCTGGTCACCCACCACCTCCCGTGCCGTGTCGACCTTCATTGGTGCTCGCTAACGGCACTTGACCCTACAGTCTGTTAAGGGGGTCTTTGTCTTTGTGTGTGTGTTTGCAGGTGCTAGCGAGGGCAGGATGTCCGACTGTGCCGAGGCCGTGAGTGACCCCCCCTCGCTCGCCGCGGACGGAGGGGACAGCCCGCGGCGGGGACAGGTAATGGAAAGAAAATATTCGCGATCGGTCAAACTCTCATCTCATGTCATTGTCAGAAACTGCTCAATCCTGTACAGGGTCGCGGCGAGCTGCAGCCTATCCCAGCAGACACAGGGAGCAAGGCAATCTTTAAGGAAGTGACGGCCATTTTAGGGGACGCTGGCAGATTTTTGCCGCTCTTAAGATTGCCAGTTTCACGACCTTTCAGTATATTCGAAGCAGCCTTAATCATTGAATTTTGTTTTGTTCCTTTGGTTTTAATTTTATTTACTTTTCATTGTTGACATGCGTTCTGTTCGTGGCCCTTGTGCAGCGCTTTGTGACCCTCGGGAGATATCATTATTAACCATGATGGGACGGCAGTCCATCACAGGCCACCGGGGGCAATTTAGTCTGCAGGCCAATTAACTTATGCAGCAGCATGTCTTTGGACTTTGGGATGAAACCGGAGTGCCCGGTGAAACCCACGCGGACACGGTGAGACAACATGCAAACTCCAGGCGGAAAGGCACCCGAGGCGGGATACGAACCCGGGCCCTTCTAGCTGTGAGGCGGCAGCGCGACTCACCGCTACGCCACCGTGCCGCCCTCCCACACATAACACTCCACCCTATCACACCGCGTACAGTCACACTCCACTCCATCGCACTGCCCACTCTCACCCGCCCGGGTTGCCAGGCGTTCGACCAGCGAGGGCACGACACGCGGGAGATCTTCGCGAAGGCATTGTGCGTGGCCCTCCAATAATCGCCAGGAGGGCTCCGTCTCCGCAGGGGCCGACTCCCAATATACGTGCCGCGGCACCTTTGCCAGCGAGTGCGCTCTTCTGCGATTCATTAGATTCAGAATTGCGGCGAGGCGCTTCAGTGGCGTCTTAAATACGCGGCGACATCAATAAAGCTCCGGAACGGTGAGGCCGAGCGTGACTTGAAAGTATTTTTTATTTTATTCTATCATCGCCAAGCCCGTGAGGGTGGTCTGCGCGGCGATGTGGTAATAATAATAATAGCATTTTATATAGCGCCTTTCACCCGAGGGTCACAAAGCGCTGCACAAGGGCCGCGGAGAGAACAGCATGTCAACAACGACAGAAAAAAACTATTAATAAAAACCAAAGCAACAACAATGTAACGATTAATGCTGCTTCGAATACACTGAAAGGTCGTGAAACTGGCAATCTTAATAGCGGCAAAAATCTGCCAGCGTCCCCTAAGATGGCCGTCACTTCCTTAAAGACAAACACGGAGGGAGACAGGGAGGGAGGGTGAGCGACAGGGGGAGACACAGGGACACAGAGACAGGTAGGTCTTATGTGAGCGGCAGGGCACATCATGCCGCCGTCATCACGCCGTAACACGGTTCCACGCCGTCGATCGCTGCCGCGGCCGCAAGTGTTGACACGAGGCAGATAAACAAACGAGAGTGGGTTCCTCCCGGGCACGAGGAGACGAGGGAGCTAATTGTAATCGTCTCGCCGTGATGACGCAGGCTTGCCGCTGGCGGCTGGGCTGTTCAGTACGTGTGTGCGTGTTTTGAGTTTATTTTACGCCGTCTGCTGGGGTGCCCCATTGTGTACGTCGTAGTGAAAGCGTTTTTTGTAAAACAGTTGGTGTGGCAGAAGGTGGAAAGCCCCCCCCCCCCTTCCCTCCCTCCATCCCTCACTCCCTTACTCCCTCCCTCCCTAGCCGCACCCCTCCCCACGCACACCCCGGGGGTGACTGGGACAAGATGCAATGATGGACTCGATTCAAATCGCTTGCCTTGCTCTTCGGATTATCATCCCACTCCTTTAATATTTCATCCATCCTTTCATTGTCAGAAACCGTGAGTGTGGGTTGAGGCGACGCTAAACGAGGTAGTGGTATTCGTAGCGTGACGACGCATATTCGAAACTACGTAATGGGGGGGGGGCGTAAATCGGGGTATTACTGTGTAACCAATGCTTGTGGACAACGCTTTAATCAATTTGCCCGGTATTTTACAGTCCAAGTCAAGTGCCTAATAGCAACACAGCTGTGATAGAGAAAAAATATTTATATCAGATTGGCTTCATGAGAGATATTATGAACCCCCACCCTGTACAGAGAGACAGCTTGACAGACAGAACTAATGCATTAACACTTTAAACGAGCGAAAGCGTTCGCGAGAGCAACGCTGGAACAATTCCCTGCTGCCGCACATTACCATACCACCCAGGTTTGCGCCCGATCTCCATCCATCCATCCATTTTCTAAACCGCTTGTCCTGGTGAGGGTCGCGTTGGCAGCAGTCCAAGGAGAGTGGACCAAACATCCCTTCCTCAGCAACAGATTCCAGCTCTTCCTGGGGGGGGATTCCCAGGCGTTCCCAGGCCAGCCGAAGGATATAATCCCTCCAGCGTGTCCTGGGTCGGCCTCTAGGTCTCCGCCCAGGGGACGCGCACAGACAGACGGAGCGGACTGTCTTGCCGGCGCCTTCCACCTTATTTGGAAAGCGTTAAAAAACCGAGACAAAGCACCACCCCCCCCCACCCCCCCGTCACGTTTGATTTAGCGGTGTGTACCCCGTGTGTTATTATTATTATCGAGCGAGCGTCTCGCCCGTGGGGGCGTCGCGCCTTCGCCATCGCGAGCCGATCGATGAGGGTCAAGCGACGACCGTGATCGCACGCACGCCTTTGTGTCACCCACTAAACCCCCCCACACACACACACACACACATCGCCCGGCGACCCCCCCACCACCCTTTTCCTCCCCACCATCGCCACCACCACCACCGGCGGCGAGAGCGCTTGCAGCTGCCGCGGCGCACTTACCCGAGTCACGCCTCGCTAATCCCATTACACGTCGCTGCACGCCGGCTGGGGAATCAAAGCGCCATCGGTCTGACAGTGACACCATCGCCGCCGCCAACGGCCCAGGCGCGGCGGGGCCAGTCGTACGGACGACGGTCGCTCTTCGGGGCTGTGCTCTTCGGGACGGCCCGTGTCGCCGAGCGCTCTCGCGACGGTTTCGCCTCCCCGCGTTGGAGGCATCCTCGGGGCGTTTGGGTGTGCGGCCGAGTGAGCGGCGTATATATATGTCTCCCGTGTCCACGTGGCACCCGACAAAGGGGCTCTTTCATCGAGCGCTCGACACGGCTATCCCGAAACGTCAGGTGATGCGTCCGACGCGGGAGGCGAAACGTCGCGAGGGAGAGCGGGAGAGCGCTCAGTGACGCGGCTATCCCGAAAGAACAGCTCTGAAGAGCAACCGTCATGAATCGAGCCGTGACAAACCTACATCAGTACAGTGGTATAGATGACGCTGACGTGAAAGTGAAAGTGCAGCTGCGCAGCCACTTCCCTGAACCACCGTTGAGGCAAGAGCACCGCCACTTGTAGGTGCTCCGGAGTGTGTCTCGAGAGCGGTGGTTTGTGACCTTTACCGCAGCCTGCAACATATGTTTGCACACCCCTTCTTAATAAATATACATGGAATACATATGTCATGGCCCGATATGTCGCGAGCATTGCTCCGCAAAGATTTTCTTCTGGGATAGCCGTGTCGAGTGTTCCCTCCCTCTCCTTCGCGACGTTCCGCCTCCCACTTTCGGAGGCATCGCCGAGGCGTTCTGGACGGTTTCGCCGAAGCGTGTTGTCTGTTATTTTAATTATTATTTTTAACAACTATTTTCTCGCAGGAATCTAGGTATAGAGCTTGCAAGCTCACTGCGTATTTTTCCGGCGTAATACTCAACGTTATCTATATCTATCTCTTATTTACGTGCGGTGCGTCATTGTTACAATAATTCATCCATCCATCCATTTTCATTACCCGCTTAATCTTGTGCAGGGTCGCGGTGAGCCGGAGCCTATCCCGGCAGACACAGGGCGCAAGGCAGGGGAACACTGAGGATGGGACGCCAGTCCATCGCAGGTGTTATTCGATTCGATTCTTCGAAGCGTGATGGTGATATGACAGTTTCCCATTGCAACAAGTTCTTCTTTAGTCGCAGACAGCCCTTCAACGTTTAGAGATATAATAGTCAGTGCTGGCCTTAAAGGCGGGTGGGCATTGGCCTCTCTTCTTGCTCCAGACTGAGGGGCTTCTGGCATCTGTTGAGCTTCTGGACATCGTTTGTCTTTCAGCCCCTCGGCTTCGAAGTGTTTGGTAGCATTTGCAGGTAATACCGAGTATTTCTTGACAGGGATCGCGACGTGTTATAATAATTGTTGTTATTATTTTCGCCGCCGCCCAGCTGCTGGACACGCCGCCCTCCGCGCAGACGGACTCGAAGCTGCTCTCGGCCGTGGGCGCCGACCTCGCCGCCAAGCAGTTCCTTCTGGCCAGCGCCGGCGCCGGGGGGTCGGCGGGCGGGGGGGGTCAACCCGTCGTCGGCCGAATCCCCGTGATCCTGGCCACGGGCGATGGCGCCGCCTCGCAGCACCTCCAGGTGAGGGGACGCTTCTTCGGTTTGAGCCGGAAGGGAGCGGTCGAGCCCGTTTTAACGCTCGCGCGGAGCTGAGGGGTAGGCGGGTTACAGACATCACCGGCCACCTTGGGGGGGGGTTGTAATTTATCCATCCATCGATTTTCGAAACCGCTTGACCTGGTGAGGGTCGCGGTGGCAGCAGTCTAAGGAGAGTGGACCAGACATCCCTTTCCTCAGCAACAGATTCCAGCTCTTCCTAGGGGGGGATTCCCAGGCGTTCCCAGGCCAGTCGAAGGATATAATCCCTCCAGCGTGTCCCGGGTCGGCCCCTAGGTCTGCGCCCAGTGGGACGTGGCTGGTAGACTTCCCGGGGGAGACTTCCAGGGAGCATCCTTACCAGATGCCCGACCCACCTCAACTGGCTCCTCTCAATCCGAAGGAGCAGCGAGTCTACTCTGAGGTTGTCCCGGATTTCTGTGCTTCTCACTTAGTCAGGACGATTAACCGAGGCGGCGTGTCTTTAGACTGTGGGAGGAAAGCGGAGTGCCCGGCGAAAACCCGCGCGGACACGGGGAGAACGGGCACACTCCATATTAGTCAATCGGGATTACACGCGCGCTGCCGCGAAAACTCGACAGCACCCGCTTTGAAGAAGAGTCTTGAGACTCGTTGCAATAACAATCATAATAATAAAACTACCAAAACAACATCGCAAGTAACATTTCGACTGTTGCCGTGCCAACACCCACGGTGTCGGATGGCTGCGCGACAGTCGAAACAAACGGCCGTGTTTCAAAACAACATCCGAGACGCACTCCAAGCTCTCCTCGCCCTCACGAGCCGCCTTGACCCCGAGGTCATCTTGCCGAGCCGGCGTGCCACAACAACTCCCGACGATGCACCTTTTAACCGGCGCGTGCCACGGCGCCGTTTGCTCTCGCTTGCTCTCGGCGTGCGTTCGTCAACGTCTCCCGGTCGAGTATATTTTTTTTTATCCTCTCTAGGGTCAGATTTCTTAGGTGGCAGCGTGTCGTTTGATTTCAGTTTTTTTTTCTCCCGGCATCTGTCTCGGTCTGCTCGCAGTCGACGGAGCTTACGTAAGGAAACAAAGCCGCATGGCTTAAAATTACTATTACTGTACCCGGGCGGCACAGTGGGGCAGCGGGTAGCGCTGCCGCCTCACGGCGAGAAGGTCTCGGGTTCGATTCCCGGCGCGTGTGCACGGGGCGATTGCGGAATGAGATGGGGGTAATACCCCCCTTCAAAATTTACTCACATTTTGTAAAATAAAAATTCCTTCCTCCGGCTCTTCCTATCACTGCCCTGCACAGTATTGCAGACACATGGACTCATATATCGATGGTCTCAGTGAGATGCCTTTGACATCAGGCGACATATAGCACGGCGCACACATCGTTCAATAAGTCTCAGAACGCCTGAGGATGCCTCCAATGTGGGAGGCGAAATGTCGCTAATGTGAGAGGGCGATCGGTCAGTGACACGGCTATCCCTAAAGAACAGCTTCGGAGCGCAATTCTCACACATCGAGCCGTGAAAACCTACAGCAGTGGCATCGGAGTCACAAAGAAACCTACGCCCGCCTCTTTACGTAACATAAATACGCTCGCGGTTGCCGCGTAGCGTCTCTAGATTTCCCGCGTTCAGACGCCGCGTAGGACCACTCGCTAATGGAACGTCGGTCGCGACGGGGCTGATTTGCACGCCGCGCACACACGGCGGGAATTTGAAAGCCTTGGCCCAATTACGCGTTATTGACCAACGGAGCCGTATCGGCTGCAGAGGATTGAGAATTGACTCGAGCGAGGATCGATTGACGCAGGCGACCGGCTGTTCGGCCGGCGACGAGGCCGCGGCCGGATCGGGGGAGAGGGCGGCCACACGGCCATCGCGACGCACTCCGTTACGTGCCAGGTTTCTCAACAACGTTTAGGTCAGCGATAGATAGGTGTTTATTGCTACAGCAGAAAATTTCCAGTTAGCCAGCAAGCTCTGTTAGCGGGATTAGTACAATAACAAAACAATTGATGGTCTGAGCCTGGGTCGCCAATTATTGCCTATTCAGACAACCATCACATTTAATTTGCTTCTGCATCTTAATTTGGATAAAGCCCACCTCTAACGATTAAACGTATCGGTTTGACTTTGACGCGATGAGCGCTACTGGGCATCCCGGTAGAGAGGGAGCTTTTCAGCTCAATGGACCTTACCGGCTCACGCAGAGCCTGAGCCTGATTACTGTCCGTGCCCGCGCTGCCGAGGACTGCCGACCCCTGCTGTGAGGACGAGAGGTCAGCTAAACGGATCTCACGAGTAGCTGTCAACCAGAGGTCCCTTTGATGAGTTGGGGCATGTTAAAAAAAGGCCTAATTTCTGCCGCTTGTATCCGCGATCTCGTTCTTTCGGTCATTACACAAAGCTCATAAGTGAGGATAGGGACGTAGATTGACCTGCTTCACTAACACGGACCTGTGAAGGCGTTCGTGACCAATGTCATCCATATCTCTTTTATGGGTAGAGTCACGTAAACAATGTGTCGTAAACACGCCTCCACCGGACAGGACCAAAGGTTTTGGGTGGGGGGGAAACCCACGTTAATCTACTCTGGAACAAAGAACACACTTCCTGTCTGGCAATTAATGCCATGAATGGCAACTGCAGACGCTCAGTAGCTATTAGTCGATGCTGTGACTTACACAATAAGAAC
>JAZEWU010000050.1:1165758-1180276 GCA_036362915.1 Geotria australis | reverse complement strand
TTCTCTCCGCGACGCCGGACGAGCGAGCGCTCGGCGGGACAAAACGCCTTTGTGCGGAGACGGCCGCCGGACGGGCTTGCGGACACGGGGAGCGACGGATGCGCCCGCCCCGGCGGATAACCCTTTCCCGGCTCTCGGCGCCGGCCCCCCCGAAAAACCGCAAGAACAGTGGGCCCCCCCTCTTTCATGTGAGAAGAGGGGGGGGTGTGGCATGCTGGTCACGGAGAGGACCGGGGGACGGACAGGCCGAGCCGGAACCGAGGAGACTCCAAGAACCCGAATTGTAGCCACACACACACTCAGCAGAGTCTTCTTTGGTGAACAGGTCAAGTGCCGTTAGCGAGCGCCTATGAAGGCCGATACGGCACAGGAGAAGGCGGGCGACAAGCACCACGCCCGGCCGCCTTTGTCTCCCTAGTGGCGATGTTTACATACCGCGTCAGGACCGGTTCAGAAAATCCTCACGGGTGCTGGCCGTGAGTGGGATTCGAACTTGGGTCGCCGGGTTTTTAGCCCAGCGCGCTAACCACCGATACACCACTCCCCACACACGGTCACACAGACGAATGATCAACCTTATATCTGAACGGACGGACGGACAGAGGGACACACGGACGGGGACGGCAGCCGCTCGCTCAGGGTCGTGGCGAGGTCGCGCCACCCGCGGCCCAAACCACGCGGGGTCGGCCGCGACGCGGGCCTCGCGCGGCCAAACGAACCCGCGCCGCGTCGCTCCGCGCTACTAACGGGTTAAAAGCGCGACGGTGCGGTGGAAAAAAAAGGACGAGCGTAGTTTTTTTTAGAGAAATAAACATGAGGCGTGGAGTGGCGGTAATTAAGAGCTCCTCGCGAAAATCTTTCAGCTCCTTCGCGTATTTATTTACGCCCGAGAGCAGAAAAGACGAGGCTCCATTTGCGCCTCGGAGGGGTCAGAACTGGCTCGCCCCCACCCAGACTCTCTCGGCTATTACGGGTTTTTTTTTATTAACATCTTGTCATCGGCCGCAAACAAATCCCTTCAAAGCCGCCCCCTTGTAAAGGATGCATCTCGCGGATTTGGGGACGGTCGTCATTTTGCTCGCGGTTAAATCGGTTTGTTTATTTCACGGCGCGCGAGAAGGTGTTGCCCCCCTCCTCCCCGGGGAGCGGATGAGAGGTCACGCGAACGGCTCTCGGAAGCGCTTCCGTGAGATCTGCTTCTAGCTCGGCCACTGCCGACCGGTAGGCCTCGTCGCCTCTCAAACCGACGCCGGTAAATCGTTGGACATCAAACGGGGGGGGGGGGCGGAAAGGACACCAAAAATAATAATCGTGAATCAACTCCCCGGCTGCGTCGCCCGCAATCGGGAAGTCGCCGACGATTACGTCACGGGCCCCAAACGCTTTGGATAGGATCTACGTGGACACCCTGCGGCACGCACGTTAAACTTCCCGCTCAGAATGACCAGCTCGAGTCGGACGAACGTCGCTGGAACGCACGCACGCACGCAGACAGACAGACACGCGCGCGCGCACCTTGATTGCGGTGTAGAGGTCGCGCAGGAGGCGATCCATGATGAGCAGCACGGCCATGTTGGAGCCGCCCCCGTACGAGTAGTCGATGACGGAGCCGTGCAGAGACACGAGGCGGTCGTGTCGCGGCATCGAGCTGAGCGGGGACACGCGCGCGCAATCGCACGCGGGGTTACACACAACAACAACCGCCGCCGTTCGCAACCGAGCGGCGGAGACGTCACCACGGCGCATGTGCCAGGCCAGGTGCAACTTGAGGCCACGCAGAGTGTCGAAGGCTCGCTGACAGGCGGTCATGGGACACAGACCCAGGTGCCACCGGCTGACCGATTGACAGGATCGCACACGTAAAAAATTACACACACATATAGATTTAGACACACGCGGACACCCACGCGGCTTTACACACTAACACCCTCACACTCTCACTCACGTGGGAACACACAATGACACACACGCAGGAACACTAGGTGGCGGTGATGTCACCATGGCTCCCGTGCCAGGTCTGGTGCAACTTGAAGCCACGCAGAGTGTCGAAGGCTCGCTGACACAGGTCACGGGACAAACCCAGGTTCCACCGCCTGACTCACGGAGATGACTGGCTGGGAAACCGCAGCCACGTGGGTAGCCAGCACCACCCATCCCCTCGTGTGCCGCGCCGGCCTTCACGGGTGCCACGCGCTAACGGCACTTGACCTATACAGGGGGGGGGGTGATCTTTGCGTGACGCACGGACGATCGATGGCGGCGACGGGGACGAGATGGATGTGGCGTGTGCCGAGAGCGACGTCGAGGCGTCTGGGACCGCGTAAACGACGCGCTAACGAGCGTCGCGCGCTCCAGCAATCCAGCGCGGCTGGAATGACGGAAGCAACCCTCCGCGGGGGGTCACCGCCGCCGCGACGTTCTGACCGTACGCTACGATGACGACTGCCGCGTGGGATTACGTAGATAGTCGCGACCGTCGTCGGCGGACACTTGTGCGGAGACGGAGGGGATGTTGGATTAATTAGAGATAAGTGCAGCCAGTTAGTCATCGAGGAGGAGAGGACGAACTTGAGCCTGCACTTTAACAGGAAAAGGGAGTCGACAGCACAGACGGTTGGGGGAAGGCAAATGAACATGGGGGTGCAGAGGGGAATGAGCGAGGGTCGGTGGGCGAGCGGGCGAGTGCACAAGTGGGGTGAATGTACAACTAGCTTCCTGGATAAGTTTGTGAGCGGGCAAGTAGGTGAGTGGCCGAGCGAGCGAGTGGGCAAGCCGGCGTGCAGAACAACGGGTGAGGGAACAAGCAGGCGCGCGCACGCGGGCAGGTGAGCACGCGGGCAGGTGAGCGCGCGAGTGAGCAGGCAATTGGACGAGCTACCAAGCGGGTAATCGGACGAGCGGACAAGCGGGTGAGTGAGCGAACCAGCCGGTCGGCATGTGGACGAGCGGGAACGGCGAGCGGGCGGTCCGGCGGGCCCGCGAGCGGGCGGGCGCGGCGCTCACCGCGTGTAGTGGAACTCGAGCGCCAGGTCGTTCCAGTGCTTGTCGTCGGGCGGGATGACCGACTTGAGAGCGCAGTGCGCGTGGCCGCCCCACGGCTCGTGGCACGCGTACACCACGCCGTACTGCCCGCGGCCCAGCTCGGGGCCCAGCCGCGGCATGCCTGCACACACACGGGTACAAAGAGAAAGATCCCCCGTATAGCCTTAACAGACTGCAGGGGCAAGTGTCGTTAGCGAGTCACACCTATGAAGGTCGACACGGCACGGGTTCACGCACACACACACGAAGACAAAGATTGTGTGTTCTCCCCCTGTTCTGCGTGGGTTTCCTCCCACGACTTAAAAAATGCTCATTAATTAATTGACCGATAACATCCTAATATACAGGAAGCATTGTGTGGCAATATGGCGCCGGCAAACCGCCTGGCTGCCTCCTCCGCCTCTCTGTGCTTTCCTCGTGCCTCTGAGTCGTTCTCTTGTCGAACGAGTACCATCGACAGTGAATGAATATGTGCGCGTTATAAATGTAAAATCATTATTATTATATAAACGGCGGTGGCGACGCTCGCTCACCGTCTCAGACGACAGCCCCTCCCGGGACGCGATCCTCGCACGGCAACCCCGAGGTCGGCGGCCTGAACGCCCGACCCCCCCCCCCCCCCCCCCCCACCCCCCGCGTTAAGACCGATCGCCGGGATCTCACCGACGCAAATTAAGCCCAGGGGTCCAACGCGGACGTTTGGACGGACGGATTGGTCGCGCGAGCGCATCCGTCAATCTGCCGGCGTCAACACGGCGGCTTCTCCGGTCGTCCGATGGCGGGCTGCTATGCCTGGCTCGGTGTGTGTATGTGTGTGTGTGGGGCTCTCTCCGGTGCGAACCCAAGGCCGTGGGATTGACTCACACGGGAGATCGGCTCCGCCGATACTCGGCTCCTACAAGCGTTACGGAATTTTTTTATTTCACGCGATCGCTCAATACGGGGGTGGGGAGGTTACCGTTTGCCGTGTTTATCAGCCTGCGTGCCGGACACCTGCTTAGTTATCGTTCCCGATGCTTGTTTGTGCAGCGCTTTGGGTGAAAGGCGCCGTAACAATGTAAACTGTTGTTATTATGATTAAACGCTAGCGGAGGTCGGCGGATGTCCTCCCCCAGAAGGGAGCTCCTCCGGTCCACGGGCAGCAACCTCCGTGTCTCCATCCGTCTGGGACCGTGGAGATCTCTGCTGCCGAAAGCCGTCACGGAGGCCGATTTCGGTTGAGTCATTCCGCCCACATACGTTGGCCCTTACACAAGGAGTTTCCTACTGGAACCAAGCCACCTCTCAATGCAGCCACTTCTCACTCAAACGCCCACGCACTGTCATCGACGTAAACCGCCTTCCGATTTTTACGACGAAAGCGGCTATTTATTTATTATCAACACCCAGGATGGGACCCCAGTCCGTCGCAGGGCACCGGCGGCAATTTAGCCAGCAGGCCAACGAACCTGGACGGTGTGTCTTTGGACTGTGAAAGGCGCTATATTAGCAGAGATTATTATCCTTGTTAGAAGAAGCAACTGGGTGATTAGGTGCCCGCTCTCTCGGTTGCGGAGCTGACTCGGGAGCCGTTTAGTTTTCGGGCCGCGACCTCCAATAACGATCGCGGAGGAGAGAGCTGGGCGCCGGCGAGCCCTGCCGCTCGCCGGTAACGATGCCGCTGCTAACGATCCGCGCCGATGGCTAATCACGTCTGCAATTCACATCCCAGCGAGCGGCGAGAGCGACGCACTCCGCCGTAACGACGCCGGGTTTCGCGGCTCGATCCGCTCTCTCGGAACGGCCTTGATCGAGCGGTTCCCCCCTCCTCTCTCCTTCGCGACGGTTCGCCTCGACCGCGCTGGGAGGCATCGTTAGGCTAACGAACGGTCCGGATAAAAGTCGCGTGTTTATAATCCGCGGTGCTGCACGCGCGCGCTCGCGCGCTGTGGTCACGTGGGCGTCATTAGCGTCGTCAGCCGTGAGCTAACCACTCCTCCGCTTCGTCAGGAAGCGCTCCGAGAGGATGCCCCGGCCACATTAGCATCGCGGCTGACGCCAACCGCCTCGGGGACAGATTCTTATCGCCAGGTCATGCGGGCGCTGAGTCGCCCCAATACCTGCACCAACTATCCAACACCTGCGCGTGAGGTTTAAATAGCAGCTTCGTCCGTCTCGATCTGAATCGCATCATGCACCCACCGACCTCTCCGTCGCTTCTCTGCACACTACTCGGCAACCACCCGCATCAATACATATCACAATACCCGCTGCTGATAATTACAAATTTCCTTCACGGCTGCAGAATCTATCGTACTACACAAACGCACCGCACCGGTCGATTTTGCGCAATGAAATAATGAATAACAACAACGTTTTTTACGCGCACGAATTCTGCCCTTGGTCGAGGATGAGACGCCGATACAACGGCGTCTGTTACATGACCAAGAACAAAAAAACCTTAGAAAATTACGATTTAACAAACCAACAAACGTCCACAACCCATGATTTCTAGTCGCATCGATTTTTAAGTGGAAGGCCCTAGAACCGGTTTCAAATTCACGGGGTCCCATCAGGCGGGCGGCGTCCCGTTGGTTCGCTGCACGCCGCTTATCGACCCTCCTAATTGCGCGTGTTTGCAACAGGCACGTGGCAGGCGCCGTCGTCGCCGGCGCGATCGTTGGAACGCGCCGAGCAACGGCGACGGCATTACGCGGGGCCCCGTTCGGGGGATGGTGTCTCAACGGCACGGACCGATCCGCGACGAGGCAAATCCACACCGCAGACGCCACCGCCGCCCGCTAATTGCGACGATTACCGAAAGTCACGTCGCAATGGCGCCCGCGGAGCAGACGGCGCTAACCCTGCCGGCAGCGAGATTAATCCCGCGCCCGGGCGTTCGACGAAAGTAAACAAAAACGACTAAACGGTTTCCAAGACCGACTCGGCGGCTAAGCGAACGCTTTTTTAGCGTAGGCGACGCCGCTAAAAGAAACCTCCGGGATTTAACCGATCGCATCAACACGCCTCGGGGCAGATCCACCCGCTGTGGCCAGCACGCGGCAGGGAATTCGTGGAAATACGTTGAGCGCGGTCGCAGGACCACCGACCAGACAGAGGTGTTGACCAATGTTGTTGATGTAGGTTTTCACGGCTCGGTACCATGACAATTGCTCTAAAG
The DNA here is from genome assembly GCA_036362915.1 of Geotria australis. NCBI lineage: Eukaryota > Metazoa > Chordata > Hyperoartia > Petromyzontiformes > Geotriidae > Geotria > Geotria australis. The sequence continues at coordinate 1,174,074 of JAZEWU010000050.1, read as the reverse complement.
AGCTACTCTTTTCGAGATAGTCGTGTCGTGCACACGGCGTGAAGGAGACAGAACTCAACACCTGGGGATGTCTCCAACGCGGACGAACATCAACCATCGAAAACTTAGCGTCACTTCCGCCGCTTTCTTTACCTCGTCTGTTTCACCCGTGACATCTTTTCATGGATTGTTCCGTACGGCGCCTTACGTTCACAGAAAAAGCATCTACGAATTGGAATAATTATTTTAAAAAATGGTCACCGGCCCTGAATCGCACACACCTCCTAGGCAGCAAAAATTACCTGGAAATACGAAAATCAATACTCGCGAGCACCAAACCGTGGCTCAGGACCCCAATTAACAGGACGGCATATTGGCAGCCGCGGCGGTACAAGAGCATTTCGATCGATCGTTTCTATTCAAAAACAATAATAAATACGACGGTTGCCCTTCAAAGCTGGTCTTTTGGGATAGCCGGGCACAAGCAAGGCTCTTACTTTCCAAGATAAGCGTCTGGCTTTTCGTACAAGATGGTTTTCAACGGGTCACGGTGAAGACGTCATCACGACCGAAGTCAAGCGTGCCACAACCACCACCGCCGCCGCCAACACCATCGCGAACGCCCCCTCCGCCAGCCCGATACCACCGCAGCTCCTGCGCGGCACACACGCGGCCACCGAGACCAGGCCCGGCGGCGTCCTTCCGTCCGCGCTCAGACAGGCGCTATATAAATGCTATTATTATTATTATTATCCCGGTCGCAGAGCCCGTCGTGAAAAGCACTCCGTGACCGTACCTCCCCCGATCACACACGCCCCGTAAGCGAACCGGATCGGGGCCCGGACGCTAATCGTACAAGTCGCGACGGAGCACGTGCGTCCGTCGTCGAGCAATCTCTCGGCGCGTCTCGAGGGTCGAAGCTACACGTTTGGACGGCGCGATCGGATGCGTACGCAGGTCCCCTCTCCACCCCGCGCGCACCCCCCAGGCAGAGTTAAGCACCGTCCACTCCAGGCACAACACAGGGGTCGCGTGACGGCACGAGGAATCGAAAATTGGACATCTGCGCTTTGGTAATTCAGGGGGCGAATGCGGAAAGGCGCACGCCGCCGCGGCGGCCGCATCAGCCTTTTGGAGAAATTCCGGCGATCCTCTCGCGTCGGGGGGAAAGAGCGAGAGAGGGAGATGGAGAGAAATTCACCGCGCGCGATGCAAAGCACACTCGAGATTGAGCGCCGTTCCGCCGGAGAAACGGCGCGCCGTGCGGGGACCGTAGCGGGCGATCAAACGCCGAAGCGACGAGGTGCCGGGCTAGGCGGCAAAGTTGCGGCGGCAGCGGCGGCGGCGCGGTTTGTCTCGCGACGGAGAGGTTCGTTCGGTCGCAGCGTGGCCTTGGGGGTGGGGGGGCCCTTCCTCTCCCCTAGCACCTCGCTCCTCCTCCTTCCCACCCGTGGCTTAAGCTAGTGGCCTGTGCGGATTAGTGTGTGCGTTTGAGTGTTGGTTGTGTTCGTTTTTGCGTTTCAGCGCGCTTGTGTTAATTTGCGCGTGTTTCAGCACGTTTGCGCGTGCGTTTTAGCGTGTTTGCCTGTGTGTTTGTCTTTGTTTGTGTTCGTTTGCGTGTGCGTTTCTGTGTGCTTGTGTTCGCCTGCGCGTCCGTTTGTGTGTTGGTTCCAGCGCGTTCGTGCGAGCGTTCGTTTGTGGCGTACGTTTGCGCGTGCTTAACCCGCCAGATTTGCCGGGAGGGCAGCCCCGCGGTAAAATGGCACTGCACGCCGACGCACGTCCACACCGATTAAGTCGTGGATTAAAAAAAAAAATCTTTGTGGCAAGTCCCGCTAAAGTATTTTTTTCTTCACAAATTCGTCCGTCCATCCGTCCGTCATCTGTGTGCGTGTGCGCGCGTGAGGAGAAAAGCATCAAGCGACCTCGACGCCGCTTTGAAGACATCGACCAAAAAAAATACGCGACAGCCGCTCGGTTTAAAGAAATAAATAGTTTCACATCGTCTCTTTTGAAACCTCCGCGACTGATCTGGCACTCACACTTTGAAACTTTGGACAGGAGCAATTATATCCTCCCGCCCCACCAGAGGGTAAACTTAGCTCATTCATATATTCATATATCAAAGAGGCAGATGTGTATCGTTGCCATTGGCGGCCGGCGATCCTCGACCACAGCACCACGTCGACCGCAACAGGAGCCGCGGGGGGGCGGGGGAGGGGGTTCAATTCCAGGACGTGGAACGAACCAACGGCCAGCGGGCGGGGGGCGCCTCGTTCGACCGCTCGCGTGACTCAGCGCTGCGCGGGTCAGGCCAGGACAGAACTCTGGCGGCGTCGGAGATGAGAGTTAAGCGCCGGCTTTTCTCGCCGCTCCTAAACCTCGTTTGCATTCGTCCCGAACGGCCGGCCGTTGGAGCAAAAGAGCGGAACCTGTTTTGCGGAAGGGGCTGCATCGGCCAGGCCTCATTTGGAAGGGCAAAGTTTCAGGCATTAGGGTTTATCCCAGTGCGGGGAATGTACACGGAGACATGTGATTAAGCGGTGCCGGGATTTTTGGGGAGGACGCGCGATTTAACGAGCTCAGTTCTTCATGCATTATTGATGCGCCTAAAGAGGAAAGTTTCAATCCCGCATTGACGTACGGGTCCGACACACGGACTCCTATAAAACGACCGAAACTGAAATCGGAAAATCGCTCTCGAGCGTTTGGATAATGACCGAAAGAACGAGATCGCGGATACAAGCGGCAGAAATGAGGTTTCTCCGTAGGGTTGCTGGTCTCACTCTCCGTGACAAGATGAGGAGCACAGAACTCCGGGAGAGCTCCTTCTGATTGAGACGAGCCAGTTGAGGTGGTTCGGACATCTGTTAAGGATGCCCCCCTGGGAGTCTCCCCCAGGAGGTCTACCAGACACGGCCCACTGGGCGCAGACCTAGTGACCGACCCAGGACACGCTGGAGGAATTATATCTCTCGGCTGGCCTGGGAACGCCTGGGAATCCCTCCCAGGAAGAGCTGGAATCTGTTGCTGGTCCACCGCGATCCTCACCAGGACAAGCAGTTTAGAAAATGGATGGATGGACGGCGCGATCACCGTCGATGCCTTACCGTACGATACACAGCGTCGCATCGCGGTCGCCGCGTCGCATCGCGGTCGCCGCGGCAACCACAAAACAACGGGCTCCCCGCGGACACTCGCGGGTCGCAATCACGCGACGCACACGCACGCCAATCGTCCGCTTTTGCGCCCCCCCCCTCCTCCTCCCCCCCTCAAATCTGTTTTCATTTCCTCCTCTGCGAGAGAAAAGTAAGTAAACATTCCCGTTATGATCGCTTTGATTTTACGGCGACACTTGGTTTCATTCCCAGTTCGCTACGAGGCGAAATGAAAAGCAAGCCGTGGCCGCGCGCCGCTCTGCCGAGGCGGGCGGAGAGAGGCGCCCAGCGGAGAGGCGCTCCGCTTGATTCCGCCTCTTAACTCGCCGTAAATTCGGACCTCAACTTCGCGGTAAATTCACTTCAATTTCGTTTAACCGGGAGGTCGCTCCTCCAATACGGCGATCGCAATTTACGGAAGAGTCCTAGGACGTGTGATACGCACGGATACCGTGTTCTCCGGATTAAGAGATACATTGGTTTTGTTTTATTACCCCCTTGTATTTTAAGATCAGAACGCTGTGGGTGCATCTTATATTTTCCACAGCCGTACGTATGTGCACATGATGTAAGGAGCGGTGGTGTAGTGGTTAGTGCGCTGCTCGATTCGCACTCGCGGCCAATACCAGTGACGATTTTCTGAACCGGTCCTGGGCCTCCCCTCGGTCGAATTGGCTTCAAATTAGTACCTGCAGCGGTTGTTTAAACATCGCCACTGGAACCATCATCAGGCTTCCAACGTTGGAGGTGACATGTTGCAAGGGGGAGATGGAGGGAGCGCTCAGTGACACGGCTGTCCCGAAAGAGCAGCTCTCGAGATCGATTCACATACATCGATCTGTGAAAACCTAGACCAATACAGAAGAGGAACACTCAACACGACTTTGTAAAAAGAGCAGCTCTCGAGATCAATTCTCACACATCGAGCCATGAAAACCCACATCAATACAGAACAAATTTATAAAAAACGAATTTAGAAGAATCCTTCAAAGCTTAACACACGACACACGAACGAAGGAAATGGACTGGAATTGCATGAACGGATGCAAGTCTCCCAATGCCGTGTCACTCAAGGCGGTTGCTTCCCTTCCAGACATTCACCCATTACGGACTGCATGCGGACCCTCCACTGGCCACCAATACAGCAGTGAATCATTTACTAGACCGCACTACTTTGCCACCGAGCCATAGACTCGGGACACCACCAAATACCTCGCCAACCTGCTCAAACCACTCACCGCAACACGCGCACCCACCGGCTCACTCACCCACCCTGTCCGTCCATACATTCATCCACCTTCTGCATCTATGCGTCCGTCCATTCACCTGTTTATGCGTGTGTCCATTTGTCTGTCGAATTCGATTCTTCGAAGCGTGATGGTTACATGACAGTTTCCCATTTTAACAAGTTCTTCTTTAGTTGCAGACAGCCCTTCAACATTTAGATATATAATAGTCAGTGCTGGCCTTAAAGGCGGCAGGCATTGGCCTCTATTCTTGCTCCAGACTGAGGGGCTTCTGTCATCTGTTGAGCTTCTGGACATCGTTGTCTTTCAGCTCCTCGGCTTCGAAGTGTTTGATAGAATTTCCAGGTAATACCAAGTATTACTTGACAGAGATCGCGACGTGAACGCTTCTACCTTGATCCCCCATTTGTCTGTGCCATATACACTATAGACAGCCCCACGCCTAGCACACGCATGCCCGGCACAACTCCGCCGACCCTCTACCCCCGAGCGCTCTCTGACCGACCCCTGGCGACATTCGCAATTGTCGGTTCCCGGCAGGTGCCGTGTTAGAGACGAGCTGGGAGAGGGGAGGGGATGGGGAGAGAGCGAGGGAGGGACGAGAAAGCGGGCTTTGGAGGACTGGAAGCAAAAAAGTGGCGAGAAAATTGAGCCGAAAACAAAAGCCTGTGCGCTCTAAATTTACGAAGCGGAGGGTGGCAGCCGCTAGATTTGCTCCCCAAGACCGCCCGGCCCGGCCAGACGAGGCTCCGCCAAATGTTCATTACGGCGGCTAACGAGCCGCACGGCCGACCCACCCGCGACTCTTTATAACGCGCGTACCCCCGCCGCGGGCTCCGCGCGTGGCCGCCGTTGATCAGCGCGGCTCGGACGAGCTCACGATTTTCGTCGATGCCGAGCGAAATCGTTAAATTGCGGCGGTCGAATCAGCACCGCCGCACCGCGCCGCCGCAGGCTGTCAAGTTTGAATTTCGCTCTTCGCTCGGCGCGTCCGCAATCAGCGATATCCCCTTACGGCAGGAGGGAGAGAGAGCGACAGGGAACGGCCCTTCGTGTGGACGGGGAGCGAGAGAACGTTGAGAGGCAATCGTGAGAATCAAGTCAAATTCAAGACGCGATTCCAAACAGCCTCATTCACCCGTCCAAACGTGCGGAAATGTATATCTGTGCTACGGATAGAAACCACGTATGTGTACGAGAGATGTGTGTAACACACGTGGGGTAGTGACGGCCATCTTAGGGGACGCTGGCAGATTTTTGCCGCTCTTAAGATTGCCAGTTTCACGACCTTTCGTTATATTCGAAGCAGCCTTAATCATTTATTTTTTGTTGTTTTGGTTTTTATTGGTTGTTTTTTCTTTCGTTGTTGACATGCCGTTCTCTTTGCGGCCCTTGTGTAGCGCTTTGTGACCCTCGGGTGAAAGGCGCTATATAAAATGCTATTATTATAATTATTATTCTTTCGGCTCAACCATCCGTTAGCCCGACGATGCCGTAAATGTGAGAGGTGAAATGTCGCGACGGAACGCTCGGTGAAATGGCTATCAAGAAAGAGCAGCTCTCGAGAGCAATTCTCATCACACATGGAGCCACCGTGACAAACCTATATAAATACGGAGGAGGAACGCTCAGTGACACGGCTATCTTGAAAGAGCAGCTCTTGAGAGTGATTCTCATCACACATCAAACCGTGACAAACCTACATTAAGAGAGGAACGCTCAGTGACACGACATGACTGGGCGGGCGGTCGTAAACAGGAGATTGCAAACGTCACGAATGGTACCTCGACCCCTCATCGGCCATAAATATTGCATTAAAACTGCGTCCTATATGTTTTGATGTTAGCGGCCAATTAATGAGTGTTTTTTTAGTTATGTGAGGAACCTGGATAACAGGGGAAAAACACACAAACTCCACACAGACAGGCACCTGAGGCGGCAACCAAACCGCCTCGGACCGTACCGTCTTTCTGCAAGGCCGGATGTTACCGCTGCACCACGCTGCTGCCGCCCACACACCGACTTTCAATTCTGACCGAGATCGGCCGTGGCCGGGAATCGAACTCGAGCCGGCGGGTTCGTGGCCCAAGCTCGTAACCAACCGCCGCAATACCGGATGCACGGTCAACAAATCATAAAATGTAATAAGTTATTTTTGTTAAAAACTCACGGGCACATCGCCTGCCGCTCAGCAAAGGACCATTGATCCGTCTTTAGAAGAAAAAAATAATCAGAAATAAACAAAAACCACAAGCGCACGGAGGGGCTATTGTGCGGTGATAATCAAGGTGCTTACAAGTGCGTCAGCTGGGAAATATTGAAAGCCACTTTCGACCCACGCGGCGGTTTGAGAGCACGGGAGAGGGGGCCGAAGATGGGCAGCTCCCTCGGGGTGGGACCCTTCATTACGACGGCGCAACGTAAAAAAATAAACACAAAGCAGGCGTAGCGTACGCCCCGTTTTGAGCGGAGCGCGCATGCGCTCCCCCTGTTCTGCGTGGGTTTTCTCCCGGTTCTCCGGGTTTCCTCCTGTAACTGATAAAAAACGCTCGCTAATTGGCCGCTAAAATTACGATGTATAGTACGCAGTGTTTGGCGGGATGGCGACGGCTGACCGCGTGGCTGCCTTCCCCCCCATATCTATGCGGTTTCCCTCGAGTCGCTCCCTCTTCAAACTAATACTTTTGCCATCGGACGAATACCATACCACGCATTATAAATCACCATCATCATCGTTGTCAGAAACCGCTTAATCCTGTACAGGATTGATTTGACATAAAGAGAGGAAAATAAAAAGACTCAACTCTCATCGAGGTAGACGAGACGACTGTCTACCTGCATCACGCGTTATACATTGTAACGTTATTCAATTAAATTCAACTTTGTTGTCAATTCTGCCGTATGTACGGGACATATAGCGGATCGAAAGGCCGTTTCTCTCAGACCCCGGTGTTGACATATACATGGACTAAAACACATTGTTATTACAAGCACGATTTGCCAAAAACAGCAGCAGCAACAACGGCGGTGACAACGGCCCCCCCAAGGGAGGACACCGGCCACTCGCCTACGCCATGGCGACGACCTTCGCTCCGGTTCGAGTGCTCGCGAAGCCTCGCGGAGGAGCGGATGAGGAGCGGAGAGGAGGTGAAGCGGCGCAGGGGCCACTCGCGGGCCACGCGATGACGCTCGGGACGTCGTCAACGACGCGCGTGCGTGCGTGAGCGCGCGTGTGCGCCTCAAGCCATCGCGTGCCCAAGCAACTACTGTTTGGCCGGATACAGGTGGCTAAACGGGCGCGGCACGGGCTAGAGTAGAGATGGACTGATGCGGCACAGGAGGACCTGGAGCTGGGTGGACTTGCTGAAAACTGGTACCGGCGGTGTCAAGCTCGACCTCTGTGGAGGAGGTTTGTGAAAGACGCTACTGGGCAGTTGGAGGCAGTCGCCCTCCGGCAACAACAGAGGGCGGAGGAGCGACGCTCACAACAGCGAGCCGAGCGCCGAGCGGACCAAAAGCACAGCAAGTTGGCACGGTAGGGAGCTCAGGTGGTGCATTTGCCAGTCATCTCAGTCAGGCAGCCCATGACACCGTCTACACTTCACGTGGCCTAAAGGTGCATACAGCCTAGCACAGGCGCCGTGGTGACGTCACCGCCACTTAGTGGCGAATGGCGATTGTTGTTGTTGTTGAGCGCCAAAAGTGAGTACCTAGTGCGGTGTGTAAACGTCGCCACTAGGGAGACAAAGGAGGCCGGGTGTGGTGCTGGTCACCCACCTACTCGTGTGTCGTGTCGACAATTCGTAGGTACTTCTCGCTAACAGAACTTGCCCCTACGGTCTGTTAGGCCCATACGGGTGATCTTTGTCTCTGTGCGTGTGTGTGGGGGAGCGGTAGCTCAGTGGTTCGCGCGCTGCGCTACAAACCTCGCA
>JAZEWU010000050.1:1118451-1128922 GCA_036362915.1 Geotria australis | reverse complement strand
ATTTTCCGTTCTCTGTTGTTGTTGACATGTCGTTCTATCCGCAGCCCTGTGCAGCGCTTTGTGACCCTCGGGTGAAAAGCGCTCTATAAATGATATTATTATTATTAATTGGCTCTGTCGGGTGGAGGCGGGTTTACGACACTTATTTTTTACGTGACCTAACCAATAAAAAGAGCTACACTACGGATAACATCGGTCTCGAAAGCCTTCATGTTAAAAACTCGAATATATCTATCTTTAAGGCCACAGTGTTGTTGACGAATGCATTGGGCAGAGATGATCGGGTCGCCTAACTCAAAACCTCATACATCACAGTAATTGCTGCTTGTTTTAACACGTGCCCACGCGTAACGAAGAAGGTGAGCTATCCTGGGTGACAGTAAAACGATATAGAGGAGACCCGTGGACAACAACCTCTGGCTGAGTTGTTTACATTACAGCGCTTGCTCACTGTTGTGAGACGTTTTCTGTGCTGTCAGATGTGGTGATTTTCAGTGGCACAGCACTTTAAGGTCACGTTTAATATAGCACGCTGGCTTTGCAATCCAGCGGTCGCTGGTTCGATCTACCGGCGCGGCAGTTTAAAGCGAGTCACTCAAGTCGATTGCAAAACCTAATGTGTTAGAAATGTTGCATATGTTCCCTTTTTTAATGCGCAATAAGCTCATAATAATGTATTCCCATCGCAATGTTGAACTGTTGTGGAAGAGTAGGCCAAGGTACTGTGCCATCTAGCGAGCGAGAAATTCCAGCACTGCGTTTTATAAAGTTATGAAACGTGGCTTTGGGAACAAACAGAGACGCGACGTCATTTGCCGTAATCGTTCATTACGATAAATCAGTTCCAAAAGTACCTGGCTCCAGATTCTCCGTACGCGTTTGGGAGTGGCCACTTGCACCGAGTTTGGGACTTTGTGAAAACAGGGCCGTTGTTATTTGAAGCGATGCTCTTATCGCGTCACATCTCGGAAGCTGGCGCAGAGCTGAGCAAGGACAATTCTCGGATGGGGGACAACTGCCAATGCCATGCCCAAAACAAATTTTCAGGCACCCAAGCAACAACGCCAACCAATGACCCCAACCACAAGCCATCCAACCACCCAACCACCAGACGCAACTTGTGATATATTCATGATAGTTGCTCTTCAAAGCTGTTCTTTCGGGATAGCCGTGTCGAGCGATCTCCCTTTCTCCCGAAAGACGCTGCATCTGCATCTTCTGCCTGAAGATGCTTCCAACGTGGGAGGCGAAACGTCGCGAGCGAAAGAGGGAGAACGAGCAACTTTGAAGAGCAACTATAAAATGCTATTATTATCATCATGAATCGAGCTGTGAAAACCTATATTGGTACACATAGATGTTTATTATTACTGCAGAAAAATACTCCGTGAGCTTGCAAGCTCTTGAAGCGGGATTCCTGCCCGAGTGGGCCGAGTGGGCCTTGATGTTCTATTTTGGCGCCACATCTATAACTCACCGCGGTTTCACCAACCTGCATCGACCGGTGTTGTCAAGTATGCCCACATGACCCCGTTGACCTAAGCAGCGAGGGGAGGCCCTCATCCAGCAGTGGATTGACTAAACACAGCCGGGCATGTACCGTACATTGTGTTGATACAATCAAAGTAGCTTTACTGTATAAAGATACTCACGCATTGCGAGCGCACGGCAAATAGGATTTTTTATTACGAACTAACACCACGGGCGTTTTCCACACCCAACATTGGAATGTGGAATTCCCACCACTGCTCCAATCGAATAATAATAATAATAGCGTTTTATATAGCGCCTTTCACCTGAGGGTCATAAAGCGCTGCACAAGGGCCGCGAAGAGAACGGCATGTCAACAACGAAAAGTAAATAAATTTAAAACCAAAGGAACAAAAACAAATTAAATGATTAAGGCTGCTTCGAATATACTGAAAGGTCGTGAAAACTGACCTTGGTGGGGCAAGACGATATCAATGATTCTCAAGATGAAAGTCTCCGATTCGAAATTGAAATTGTGATTCGTATGTTTTGAAACCCCGTGGATATAAATGACAACAACTGTCGTTCGCCACTAAGTGGCGGTGACGTCACCACGGCGCCTGCGCCAAGCCAGGTGCACCCTGGTTTGGTACAGATGGGTAGAGCCCATCACAGGGCACCGGGGGCAATTTAGTCCGCAGGCCAATTAACCTTTGCAGCATAATGTCTTTGGATTGTGGGAGGAAATCGGAGTGCCCGGCGAAAACCCACGCGGACACGGGGTGAGAACATGCCAAACTCCACACAGAAAGGCACCCGAGCCGGGATTCGTTCGAACCTTCGAACCTGGGGCCTTCTTGCTGCCCGCACGTTAATTCACCATCCCTAATTTGAGGCCGAGGCGACCTAGGTGTGTCACACACACACACAGCCATCTTGGTTAAGCCGGCAGCTGAAGGGTTAACGCGCGGGGGTGGAGGCGATGGCGGTGACGTGGCGAGGGTATAAAAGGGTCAGACCGCGCCACTGCCGGCTTTAGTCGGCGTGGGCTAGACACACACAGACACGGCTACTCACACCGCACTATTACCACACTCACTAATACCACACGCTTGTACACACACGCCGGCACACACACACTATCACACACTCACTGGTAGGCGCACTCCACCGCTCACTCGTCGAGTCACTACAATCTCACTCACTGACAGTCGGTGGCACTAATACCTTCTGTGATACGCCGATGGGCTTACGCATGGCTCACTGATACACAGCCACTCATGCCGCTTTACCAATGACTCACTAGCGTACGAGTACACGGTAGAAACACACGCTCACTAGTTCACTCACCGATACACAGGCCACTATACACACGGAATAGTCACTGCCGTACACTCACTAATTACACACATTCCGCACCCATTCACTCACTAGCATATACACATTTAATATAGTACACCACACGCTCACTAGTTCACTCACTAATACACAGGTTACTGTACAAGTGGTGTTAGCGAGCACCTATCACACGCTCCATAACACACATACACACAGTGTACACAATCCTCTTCACAACATCACAAGGTTGTCAGAAACGTAACCATGTCTTCTTTTGTAGCTCTGCGCGGAGTCTATAGATCCGTGTCGTCAACCGGTCACATCCTCAGCGTTGTCGCTGGGAGCGGCACCTCACCCGAAACGTCGGTCACTCACCACCAGCAACAGCATCACATTCACCAGCAACACCATCATCATCATCAGCAAACCTCTGGCGGATATCAACAGCATCGTCAGCATCAGAGCCGGAGGACTTACCACCATCATCATCATCAGCAGCATCAGCAGCAGATACGATTGCAGAGTTGCGGTCCCGGCTTCGTTGCGACTGGAGGAACCATGAGCCAATGCCCTCACGTCAATCCATACATGTCCAGCCCGGGAGAAGAAGGTGGAGGAGGAGGAGGTGGTGGAGGTGGTGGAGGAAGAGATGGTGACCAAATCGCTCCGGAGCAGAACCCAGAGTTCTTGAGGCAGCAGTACTCGCGCCTCAAACAAGTGGTCAGCGGTGAGTTGCAGCGTCTGTATGTAAGCTGTATATAATGGGGCAAGTGTTTGTGTCCGCATTGAAGGTACCGGGTTCGAATCCTTCATCGGAATATAAACTATATATCTGGCCGGTTGGGTGGCTGGGCAGCAGGGTGCCGCAGCGGTAACATCTGCGCCTCACGGAAAGAAGGTCCTGCCCGAGGTGGTTCGATTCCCGCTTCGGGTGCCTTTCTGTGCGTTGTCTCCCCCTGTTCTGCGTGGGTTTCCTCCGGGTTCTCCGGTTTCCTCCCAAAACTAAAAACAAACTCATTGATTAATTTGCCGAGAACATCGTAACATATAGGATGCAGTGTCTGGAAAAAGGTTGCGGTGAGCCGGAGCCTATCCCGGCGGACACAGGGCGCAAGGCCGGATTATACCCAGGATGGGGCGCCAGTCCATCGCAGGGCACCGGGGGGCAATTTAGTCCGCAGGCCAATTAACCTATGCAGCAGCGTGTCTTTGGACTTCTGGGAGGAAACCGGAGTGCCCGGCGACAACCCACGTGGACACGGGGAGAACACGCGAACTCCACACAGAAAGGCACCCGAGCCGGGATTCGAACGCGGCGCTACTCACCGCTAGGCCACCGTGACCTGGGACATATCGTGGGGGTGACCGTACCCTGTATAACCGGCAAAAAACCTTGACAATCCTTGGAAAACCGGGACAGGTGGCGACCCTGATACGAGTAGAATGCTGTAGAATAGATAGATAGATGTTTATTATTACAGCAGAAAATAGCCAGTGAGCTTGCAAGCTCTGGAAGCAGCATTCCTGCGAGACAACACTGGCGCCTTTCTCTAAGACTGTATCCTGTCTCTAACACTGTGACTCGGCTAGATGTGGCTTATTACAGGAGAAAATAGCCAGTGAGCTTGCAAGCTCTGCAAGCGGGATTCCTGTGACACAACAAACCGTAATGCCAGGGCTGACGTGCCCGTGTTCTGTTCCTGCGTGGGGCGATGCTCTCAGGAAGCTCAAGGCCGGTGTGGAGGTCTGCTAGCCGTCACGAGAGGGCTTCCAAAAATAATCTGTGAGAATAATATTGATAATAACGATAATTTACAACGTGCGGAGCCAGTGTTCGTTCGCGAAGCGGGCGGAGAATGACTCGGAGGCGCGAGGAACCGCAGAGAGGCAGGGGAGGGGGAAGGAAGCCACGTGGTAAGCCGGTGCCAATATTTGCCAGACACTCCTTCCGCTATATGTTAATATGTTTTCGGACAAATAGTGGAGGGTTTTTTTTAGCTGTGGGAGGAAACCGGAGTAACTGGAGAAATCTCACGCGGACACAGGGAGACCGTGTACGGTCTAAAACATGCAAACAGAATGCTTTGATACGATGTGCATAGCTGAAAGGTGACTCTTGGTGGTTATTGAGATTAGGCTCTCAAGAAAGCTATCTCTGGTGTGGGCCAGTCAGATTTAAAGACGGTGCACATTGCGTCAAAGCATTTTGTTTGCGTGTTTTTGCCACAAGCATGTGTGGCTGCTTGCAAACCGGACACTTAGTAAACGGCGTCTATGTGTTGTTTTCAGATCTTAACACTTGCCTCATTGCCAGAAAGGGAAAAAACCTCGTATATATATTTTTTTTTAACAAAAATCCTCTTAAATGGGGCCGCGAAAACCTCCGTCAGCACAGGAGGAGGAACGCTCGCCGCTGCTATCCCGAAAGAGCAGAACTCTGGAGAGCGATTCTGGCCCCGTCGTCCGCATTGCGTGTTTTTTCGAATCGCGCCCCCCTCCTTCATTATCATGCCACCTTGGCGCCGTGTTCGCGCCAGAGCTCGTCAGCAGTTTGCCAGCGTTCGAGAGAATGAGAGCGAGAGAGAGGGGTTGCCGCTCTCCTGCTGCCAAGGGGAGTTGGTGAAGAGATGAATGGGCGAACAGATGAGGCGCGGGAGGCGAGCGGCATGCCGCTCTTACGTAACGGGATACGCCTCCGCTTGCGGCGCCGGTGGCTCCTAATAGCCGGCGCGGTTTTTCGTGACGGGACGATTACTCCGGCTGTGGAGGTCACGGTCATTAATAATAATTTCAATTTGTATAGCGCCTTTCACCAGAGGGTCACAAAGCGCTGCACAAGGGCCGCGAAGAGGACGGCATGTCAACGACGAAAGAAAAAAACAATGAAAACCAAAGCAGCAGAAAATAAATGATTAAGGCTACTTCGAATATACCGAAAGGTCGTGAAACTGGCAATCTTAAGAGCGGCAACATTCTGCCAGCGTCCCCTAAGATGGCCGTCACTTCCGTGAAGACAAACACGGAGGGAGACCGGGAGGAAGGGTGAGCAACAGGGAGAGACACAGAGACAGAGAGACAGACACGAGGGGGAAACAACGCCAATCCAAATGAAACAATCAACATTGAAGCACAAGAACACGCAACAGCATAAAAAACCGCAGGCACCCACAACAACAAAACACAACTTCCATACGCGACACCACGAGGCGAGTTTAGGCAAGGCAGGACTGGGCCAGGAGTAGGCCGCGCAAAACAGACAACAAAAAACAAGCAATTAGAGCATGGCAGACAACAAAACAAACACCAAAGATACACAGAAACAAACCACCAACCAAAGAAAAAAGTAACAGATGAAAAGTGACAAATGTACAACAAATTAAAGCTAAATACGTAAAACACGATCCCTGTCAAATTAGCGGCAATACGCTTAATGCCGTGCGGGGGGAGCGTACAGCAGAAAATACCCAGCGAGCTTGCAAGCTCTGGAAGCGCGGTTCCTGCAATACAACACTGGCTGCGATCCCCCCCAAAAAACCCACTAATTAATTAGTTGGCCGATAACATCGTAATATATTGGAAGCATCCATTCATTTTCAGAAATCCTGTACAGGGTCGCGGTGAGCCGGAGCCCATCCCGGCAGACGCAAGGCAGGGCCACACCCAGGATGGGACGCCAGTCCATCGCAGAATATAGGAAGCAGTGTGCGGCAATATAACCCTAACCCTCCCCGCCTCTCTGCGGTTGAATGAATACCTATCAGAATTGAATAGACATGTGCCGCACTTTGTAAAATGTATTCATTATTATTTAACTGAGGGTCAATCGAATGGGGGGTTGCAGGGAGGGGGTCACAGGACATCTGGACCACTCTGCAGAATTGCGGCAACCCGGGGCCGTCCCTGCGCTCCGTTGTTAGGATCGTCGTTGTTAATAATAATAAGAATAGCATTTATAGAGCGCCTTTCACCCGAGCGTAACAAAGCGCTGCACAGGGCTGCGGAGAAAACGGCAAGCCAACAACGAGAGAGAACGGAAAAATCAGCAACATTTTTTTTTGGGAGGTTTTATTTTTTATCCGCGCTGTGTTGTTGTGGCCACGTTTCGCGATCTTCACCTGTCATCGAAGCGCGGCCACGTGGGGAAGAGGTCCCCTCCGTCCGCGGGGACGCTGACCAAACACGCCGAGGGAGCAACCTTCACGAAAACGAAAACAACGCGTGTTTGTGCGACGAGCGGCGTTTGTTCGGCAAGCCTCCGCCGACGAGTTCCGGGAAAGTTCGAAAACGGCCCGGTTGTTTCCGGCCGGTCGAAAGGACGGATGTAGGCCGGTGCTCGAGGGAGTGTTTCGCGGCCGAGAGGAACGACCGGCCGAGGAGACGGAGCGGTTGTGTCGGCCCGTGTGTGGGCGTCGGGCAGATGGTTTTGGGGGATAAATTATTCGTCCGACATTGTGCCGTAAAAACAACAGGTTTGTCACGGCTCGATTCACGACGGTTGCTCTTCAGAGCTGTTCTTTTCTGAACAGCGAAACCTCGCGAGGGAGAGCGAGAGAAGGAGATCGCTCGACACGGCTATCCCGAAAAGAACAGCTCTGAAGAGCAACCGTGAACAACGGCAACTCCGCGCGCGGTGCGACGCGGAAAACCGACTCGGAGCAGCTGAGCTCGCGGGATCGCTCCATCGCTCCCGTCTTATCGGCGGGAGATGTCTAATTCGGGATCGGCTCGGGCAGACTCGATCACGGAACGTCCAAATCCCAGCGACGGTGACGTGTGCCGTCGCTGGGATTCAGCCGGGACAGCTGCGGCGCGAATTGAGCCGCGGCTCCTCCGTAGCTCTGGCTTAAAGATGAGATAGATGTTGATTACTACGGCGGAAAAAAATGCCCAGTGAGCTTGCGAGCTCTGGAAACGGGATTCTCGTGATACGACACTGGCTCCTGTCTCGAATACTGGCTGCCGTCTCTAACACTGGCTCCTGTCGCTATCAAACCTGCTTAGCCTGCTGGACCTCATTAGACCCGTGGTCGCACTCCCAGTAAGGCACCGGCACAGGATGCGCGTTACATAAGGGAGGTTAGATTTACGTTAGGTGAACGGCGGTTGAACGTTTGTTGGAGGCGACAAGCTGTAGGGGGCATGCTGTTTGCCGAACACGTGACTTGTCAGTGTGGCCTGGCTGGCATTAAACCCGGCGCGGTGCACGTTAAGTTTCGGGTTCCGTGATGATTAGAGTTTTTTTTTTTACTCTGCTTACTTTAAATAATAATTGTCTCGCGTTGTAACTTGCTTACCGCTCCCCGCGGGACAACTGCTACAAAGAGCTGCATAGCTCAACGGTTGTGTCGCAGGAGTCCCGTAAAGAGCCTGCAGGCTCACTGGGTATTTTTCTGCTGTAATAATAAACATCTATCTATCCAGCTTTAATACAAACGGACCGGCTGACATTTCAGTGGGTACACACCGTGACTGCTTGGAAAATCAGAATTGCTCTCGAGAGCTGCTTTTTCGGGATAGCCGTGTCACCGAGCGTTCCTCCGGTCACCTTCGCGACGTTTCACCTCCCGCGCCGGAGGCGTCGTCAGGCTAAATTCACAAAACAAACGTAACTGTTCGCCGGCGTAAATCACGAACGCTCGGCTGAGTAAATTTCGACCCCTTCTGATCGGCGCTTCGCGTGACGCTCTGGCGTTTACCACGACACCGGATCTCCCGCTCGTGACACTCGCTCCTCCGCCAGGAGAAAACCAACACCAAAGACAAAGCCCCCCCGTAAAGGCTCAATAGACTGTAGGGTCAAGCGCTATCCATGGTATATATATTTTTACGGGTTAATTTTTCTGGTTTGGTTTGGTTAATCTGTTATCTTTATATTTGTTTATTTTCTGCTGTAATAATAAACATCTATCTACCCGACACACCTTATCAGCGAGGTGTGTCACGTGAACAAAACGTAGTGGAGAATCGGCACGTTTCGTTCACGTGACAAACATTACTAATCGACGAACATTACTAATTGTTGACGTGACAAACATTACTAATCGATTTAACATTACTAATCGGCCGTGTCGCGCGGAGGCAGGTTCGCGACACTTAATTATTTGACGCGACCTAACGCGTAGCAAAGGGATCTACTCCGGATAACATCGGTCACGAAAGCCTTCGAGTTAAATTCAGGGGCACGTGCTGTTCGCGAGAGCATCTTTGAACGGTGCCGCGGCATCGAATGGGG
Source organism: Geotria australis (assembly GCA_036362915.1). NCBI lineage: Eukaryota > Metazoa > Chordata > Hyperoartia > Petromyzontiformes > Geotriidae > Geotria > Geotria australis. Next base: position 1,119,882 of record JAZEWU010000050.1, on the reverse strand, counting down.
TTGGTTGGCCAGCGTCACCACGCCACCACGCCCGGCCACATTAAGCCTCCCCAGTGGCGATGTTTACTCCACACGGAAAGGCGCCGCCCGAGCCCTGGAATCGAACCCGGGAGATTCTTGCCGCCCGGCGCCACAGTCGCCGCCGGTCCGGCCGGGAACAACCCCGCGACCGCGGGGAAGCCACGACGCCAGCGGGAAGGTGGTGCCGGTTGTGTGCCGCTTGTGCCTCGGCTAGAACGAAAAGAATTATCGTTGGCGCGGCGGCGATGACGACGCAGCGAGACGGTTTTAGCCGCGAGCGACGGTCCCGTGGAAAAAGGGCAGCGGGACACGGCGGCGGTGGCGGTGGTGGCGGGGATGAGAGAGGGCCGGTAACCCGAGCGGCCCGCAGCCGTCGGCTATAATTACACCGGCCGGGAAAACGAGCGGGCCGTGCGTCTCGGTCGCCGTCGCAACCGCTAGCGGACAACGATGTCGCCACCGCCACCGCCCAGAGTTGAGCGGTGGGGCGGCGGGGGCGGCGGTGGGTTTGGCGGAAAACGACTCGGAGGCACAAGCACACGGAATAGAGGTGGAGGGGAGAAAGCCGCTCGGTCAGCCGACGCCAACCTGCCGGACACTGCGACGTTATTACGATGTGTGACCCTCGGGTGAAAACCGCTCTATAAATGCTATTATTATTATTATGGTGTGAGCCAATCGACGCGCGCTGTTTAGATGTGTGGCGAAACCCGGAGAACCCCGAAGAAACCCACGCAGACGGTGGGGGGGGAGAGAACGCACACACAAACTCCACGTAGAAAGGCGCCCGAGTCGGGAGTCGCCCCCCCCCCCAGGCCGCGACCTTCTTTCAGCGCGGCGCAGATGTTACCGGTGGCGGGACGCGAGCCGGGAGAGCGTTTGGCCGGGATTCAAATTCGTTTTCGGAGAAGCCGCAGGAAGGAGACAACGGCCGTTTAACTCGTCGACAACAATGACTTTGCTTGTGCGGCTGCCAAGGCACCGGGGCTTTTACGCAAGAATCACCGTGACCTCGTTCCTCCTCCGCCGCCGCCGCAGCGATAAGCCGCCGTTGGCGACTCCGTGAATCGTCGCGATGTCGATTTGACTCCGTCTCGCTCGCCGCGTGCGCGTGAAGATAACGGTTACGTCGCGATGCCGATAATCTCCATCTCGCTGCGTGCGCGTAAATATAAAGTAACAGGTCCGTCGCGATGCGTTCTGTCGCATCGCGAACGGTGCCGTGGGTTTGCATCGGTTCTCTCGCTCTCTCTGGTCCGAGCGATTCGTTTGCGACTGCGGTGATGGGTGTGATGATGATGGCGTGTGGTGGTGTGCGTTGTGTGGTGATGATAGTAACAATAAGTAAATACATATTTTCAGCACCGCACGTATTCATTGATTTTCGAAGGTATTCATTCGAAGAGAGAA
>JAZEWU010000050.1:1094963-1104994 GCA_036362915.1 Geotria australis | reverse complement strand
CCCCTGTGAAGCTACACGGGGGACCTTTGTCTGTGTGGTTGAGTGAGTGTGTGGGTCTTCTTCTTCTTGGCGATTCTTCGAAGCAGCGCGATGTTAAATTACAGTTTCCCATTTTCTTACACAGCCCCTTGCATTTTCATTGAACTCCACGAGAAGGTCTTTTGGGTGAGTGGGTAATAATAATAATAGCATTTATAGAGCGCCTTTCACCCGAGGGTCACAAAGCGCTGCACAAAGCTGCAGAGAGAACGACACGTCAACAACGACGGAGCACGGAAAATCAGCAACACATTTTTTTTTGGGGTTTTTTTTTCGTGAAGAAAAAACGGCACAACAGCACTTGCCCCTGCAGCCTGCGTGAGGCTACACGGGGGAGCTTTGTCTCTGTGTGTGAGTGGGTGAGTGAGTGTGTGGCTAACAGCACTTGCCCCTGCAGCCTGCGTGAGGCTACACGGGCGAGCTTTGTCTGTGCGGTGAGTGTTTAGGTGAGTGTGTGGTTGAATGAGTGTGTGGGTGAGTTGACAAGTATGCGAGTGTGTGGCTAACTGCACTTGACCCCTACAGCCTGCGTGAGGCTACCGTGGGGAGCTTTAGCTTTCTATCGCCCCCCGCCGCCTCCCTGAATAATTGATTGGGGGGCTCGTGAGCCCGCAGAGAGACCCCCGTCTCGGCTTTCATAGATTGACTAATCAGCAGCATCATCAGCAGCATGGGGGTCAAGGTAGAAGCGTTCACGTCGCGATCCCTGTCAGGTTAAGTACTCGGTTTGTCGCCCGCGAATTCTACCGAACACTTCGAGGCCGAGGAGCTGAAAGACAACGATGTCCAGAGGCTGACTGACATCGTGCTGCTTCGAACAATCGCAAAGAACAAGATCAGAAGCAGCATCCACAGGTGGGAGGGAGAGAGGGTGTGTGGGGTGGGTGTGTGTGGTCGGTTGTGGTCGCCTCGTCGTGAGGGACGCTTCTGCGGGTCAGGGGCTCCCAGTGCGCAGCCCGTGACCTCGTGTAAACATCGCCACTGGGGAGACAAAGGCGGCCGGGCGTGGTGATGGCCACCCACGCCCTCTCTGTGTGTGTGTGCCGTGCCGCCCTTAATAGGTGCTAACTCGCTACTAACAGCACTTGACCCTACAGCGTGTGTGTGGCTACACGGGGGAGCTATGTCTGCGTGTGGGTGGGTGAGTGTGTGGTTGAGTGAACGAGTGATTGTGTGGGTGAGTGAATGGGTGGGTGGGTGAGTGAATGAATGGGTTGGTGGGTGGGTGAACAGTGGGTGTGTTTGTGTGTGTGAGTGATTGAGTGCTTGGGCGACTAGCCGTGTAGGCGAGTGGGCGTGCGGTACCTTCAGCCAGCAGTGGAGCGAGCGTGACGGACTCACTGCACCCAGGGCTTGGTGGGCAGACACAGGATGGTGTTTAATGATAGAACAGACGGAAACTAACACCATCATCATCATCATCAGCAACAACATCATCATCATCATCAGTAACGGCATCATTATAACAACATCATCGCGTAATATTAGGAATGTGGAGGTTGATGGTGGTGATGGTGGTGATGGTAATGATGATGGTGATGATGGTGATGGTGACACTGATGGGTAACAGAAAACAAAAATTGTGAAAGGTCACGACCTGGGGGGAATCTAAGATGCGGGTCATTAGGTCAAAGGTAAAGATATCAGGCATTCAGGGTCAAGGTCAGGGGGTCACCCCCTATTGAGTTTCTATTCCCATTTACCCACGTGTCCCCACGTGTCTCACCGTGTCTCCACGTGTCTCCGAGTCTCTACTCCCGTGTCTCCACTTCTCCCACATGTCTCCACGTGTCTCCCCGTGTCCCCACGTGTCTAAGCCGTGTCTCCTACCCTTGTCCCCCAACAAGCGTCCCCCTGGGTCTCCCCCTGTCCACGAACGTCTCCAAGTGTCCCCCACGTAGTCTCCGGGTGTCACGAGTGTCCTACCCTCGTGTCTCTCTCCCTTGTCCCCAAGTCTCCATTTGTCTCCCCGTGTCTACATAATACTAATAATATTTGTTACATTTATAACGCTGCGTGGCACATATTCATTCACTGTCGAAGGTAACTCATTCAGCGACGAGAGAACGACTCGGAGGCTTAGCGAGGAAAACGCAGAGAGGCGGAGGAGGAGGAGGCAGCCAGGCGGTTTTACCCGCGCCATATTGCCACCAAGACACTGCTTCCTATACATTACGATGTTATCGGCCAAATAATTAACGAGTGGGTTTTTTTAAGTTGTGGGAGGAAACCGGAGAACCCGGAGGAAACCCACCGCAGAACGGGCGGAGAGAGGACAACACACAAACTCCGCACAGAAAGGCGCCGCCCGAACCGAGATTCGAACCCGGGAGCTTCTTGCTGTGAGGCGCAGATGTTACCAATGCGTCTCCCCGTGTCCGCACGTCTCAGTAGCCTCGTGTCTCCACCTGTCTCCGCCTGTCTCACCCGCGTCTCATCATCTCAAAGTACAGAACACTCTCCCGCGTGTCGATTCGCGCGTTCGCTCGCTACGTCGACACAGAGCTTGCAAGCTCACCGGGTATTTTTCTACCGCAGTAAGAATAATAATAATAGTAATATACATCCATCCATTGTCAGAAACCGCTTAGTCCTGTACAGGGTCGCGGAGAGCCGGAGCCTGTCCCGGCAGACACAGGGCGCCAGGCAGGGGAACACCAAGGATGGGACGCCGGTCCATCGCAGGGCGCCCTGGGGGAAATGTTAGTCGGTAGGCCGATTAACCTTGGCGGCGTGTCGTCTTTGGACGGTGGGAGGAAACCGGAGTGCCCGGTGGCGAAAACCCCACGCGGACACGGGGAGGGAACGCGACAAAACTCCGCGCAGAAAGGCACCCGAACCTTTCTGTGCGGAGTTTGAATGTCGGGTCAAGGTAGGAGCGTTCACGTCGCGATCCCTGTCAAGTAATACTCGGTGTATTACCTGCAAATTCTACCCCAACCGCTTCGAAGCCGAGGAGCTGAAAGACAACGATGTCCAGAAGCTCAACAACAGATGCCAGAAGCCCCCTCAGTCTGGAGCAAGAAGAGAGGCCAATGCCCGCCCGCCTTTAAGGCCAGCCACTGACTATTATATTTCTAAATGTCGAAGGGCTGTCTCTGCGACTCAAGAAGAACTTGTTGCAATGTGGGGGAAACAACTGTCATGTAACCGTCACGCGTCGAAGAATCGAATCGAATTCGAACAGCTGAGGTTTAACGGTCAGTTGGACTTCTGGGTTCCGATCAAGGTAGGAGCGTTCACGTCGCGATCCCTGTCAGGTACTACTTGGTGTTGCCTGCGAATTCTACCAAACACTTCGAGGCCGAGGAGCTGAAAGACAACGATGTCCGGAAGCTGACCGTCGCGCCGCTTCGAAGAATCGCGAAGAAGAAGATTCGGAGGAGCGGAGACACCCCTGGGCTCAGTCGGTTTGTCGCGAGGAGTCGGTGAAGAGGTGACTTTTTAAGAGTTTTTTTCTGAAGGCCGTGTGTTTGACGCAATAGGTGTGGCTGCAGGTTGTAGGGTGCCGCGAAGGTCGTACGGTGCGCGGAGTAGGTTCCGCGGCGAGCCGCGCGGACAGTACGGGATCGTGTTGATGCGAGTGGCCGGAGTAGCGACGCGAGGTATCGAGTCTGAGCCGATCTTAAATCGTCTCTGCGGCCTGCGTCGTTTCGCCTCCCAAGTTGGAGGCATCTTCGGAAATCGGGGCTGCGGAAACCCGCGTCGGTAGGTCGATCTTGTCGGTCGGTTTACGGAGCGACCGGGGATCAAGGTAGGAGCGTTCGCGTCGCGATCCCTGTCAAGTAATACTCGGTATTTACTACCTGCGAGTTCTACCAAACGCTTCGAAGCCGAGGAGCTGAAAGACAACGATGTCCAGAATCTCAACAGATGCCAGAAGCCCCCTCGGTCCGGAGCAAGAAGAGAGGCCAATGCCCGCCGCCTTTAAGGCCAGCCACTGACTATTATACAGTCATACCCCGTCCTACGTCGTTAATTGGTTCCAAAATCCGTGACGTAACCCGGTTTTTGACGTAAACCGGACGCGATTCCTTAAAAACGCCTTAAAATGAGGACAAACACCGTGAAACTAGCGTAAATAACTCGCGAAAGAATCTAACTATCGAAAAACCTTGAAGGACACTAAAACACATTTTAGTCAGATTTGTTATGACGTAGGTGACGTTGATGAGTGACGTAACGTCGGACGCAATGACGTTCGCCGATCTGAAATTTACTCTAGAAATGCGGCGTAAAGGTGACTTCGACGTAGGCCGGGGTATCACTGTATCTCTAAACGTCGGAGGGCTGTCTGCGACTAAAGAAGAACTCGTCGCAAATGGGGAAACTGCCGTGTAACCGTCACGCTTCGAAGAATCGTGTCGAATTCGAATGCCCGCCACCGGCGTCCGCCGCCTTTCTCCTGAAGCTCACGAACCGACGCTTCACTCCTGGGCTCCCCGGAGTAGAGTTCGCGACCCGGGCCGACTCTTGACCGCCGGAGGTTTCACTCTAGAGAGATCGGCAGCCGGCGGCCCCCCCACTCCATCCGTCCGGTTCAATCCGGTTACAACCGGTAGAAGGTAGGAGCGTTCACGTCGCGATCACTGTCAGGTAATGCTCGGCGCGTCGCCTGCGAATCCTACCGAACGCTTCGAGGCCGAGGAGCCGAAAGACAACGATGTCCAAGAAGCCGACCGTCGCGCCGCTTCGAAGAATCGTCGCAAAGAAGAAGAAGACCGGTCGTGAGCGCTTGCGCGCGACACGCTCTGCCGCCCGTTACAAGCGGTTTGTCGGACTCGAGGAGGCGACGTCCGCAGCTTTGTAGACGGAGGACACTCCCAGGCTCCTGGGTGGTCCACCACCACCTCCACCACCGGCTCCACCGGCTCCTCCACCGGCTCCTCCACCGGCTCCTCCACCAATGCCGCCGCCGCCGGTGACTCCGCCGCTTCCGCCGATTCCGGCCATCCCACCGCCGGCACAGTGCACAGTGCGCACCTTCACGATGCACACCTCCTGCTGAAGGTACGGCACGGCCAGCGCCGCCGACAGGGCCCCGGCGACGACGCCGGCGACGCCGCCTCCGCCGGCGTCCGAGGACGTCGCCGAGTCGTCCGGAAACGAGTCCGAGCCGCCGGGCTCCGTCGGCGAGCGCGCCGCCTCGTAGCCGGGGAAGCCGGCGTTGCCGTAGCCGACGCCGGTGTAGCCGGTGCCGGTGTAGCTGGTCCCGGTGTAACCGGTTCCGGTGCAGCCGGCGCCGGTGTAGTTGTTTCCGATGCCGGTATAGCCGGTCCCGCTGCCGGTGAAACCGGTTCCGGTGTAGTTGTTTCCGACGCCGGTGTAGCCGATCCCGGCGCCGGCGTAACCGGCCGCGGCGCCGGCGTAACCGGCGCCGGCGTAGTTGTTGCCGATCCCGGTGTAGCCGATCCCGGCACCGGCGAAGCCGCCCTCGGGGCCGGCGCCACCGGCGCCGCCGATCCCGGCGTAGCCGTCGCCGACGCCCGCGTAACCGGTCCCGGCGCCGGCCGCGGCGAGGCCGGCGTCGGCGCCGGCGTGGCCGGGGTGGCCGCAGCCGCGCCGAGCGGCCCACGGCCCTCCGCCGGGCCCCTCGCCGTCGGCGCGGTCCGCGGCCCAGGCGCCCCAGCCGGGCCCGGAGGCGGGGCCCGCGGCCGGAGCCTGGCCCGTGATGCGGAAATCGCGGAGGTCGCACGGCTGGGCGAGCGGGCGGGAGCGGTTGGCGGCGGCGGGGCCCGCGCCGACCGGAGCGGCGCCGGCGACGCCGGCTACGACAGATGCTCCGTCTGGACTGTTGCCTCCACCTCCTCCGCCACCGCCTTCTCCTGCTTTGACCCCCCCGGCTAAACCTCCACCTCCTCCGAATTTACCTTCTCCACCTCCCGCACCACCTCCTCCTGTTCCAAATCTGGCTTCACCACCACCACCTCCTCCTCCAGCTCCTCCTTTACCCGCTCCTAAACTTCCTCCACCACCGCCTCCTACACCTACCCCTGCTCCACCACCACCTCCACCACCACCTCCACCACCACCACAACCGAACGCGGGCCGAGCCAGGTGCGGCTCGGACCGCCGGCGCGGGATGTGGCCGGTCACGTGGTACGCCAGCGGGCACGGCTCCGGCTCCGGTAGTCCCGGCGGGCTACCGAAAAACGACCGGCACCCACCGCCGCCGCCGCCGCCGCCCGACAGCCTCCCGAGCCCGGTCGGACCCCCGGCCTCGCCGGGGAGCCCGGGGGTGACCGATCTGCCGAGGGGCCGGCGCGGCACGCGGCCCGTGATGTGAAAATTGTCGAGATCTGGCGGCTGAGGCGGCCGAGCGGGAGGTTGCTGAGCGGGAGGTTGCTGAGAAGGAGGTGTAGGTGGCCGAGGGGGAGGTTGCCGAGACGGAGCGGCGTAACGGGATTGGCCGGGCGGTTGAGAATGCGGTGTCGGTGGAGGTGGAGGTGGGTGACGAGGTGGGGTAGGCGGACGCTGGGAGGAACAAGGAGGCGGTGGTAGCGGCGGCGAGAACAGCCGCATCTCGTTAGCGACGCAAGGCAGAGCCGTGGAGCGACTGAGTGGAGCGGGAGGCGGCGGTGGAGGTGGAGGCGATGGAGGAGGTGGTGGAGACGCGGAGGGAGATGGGGGCCAGAACGAGGTGGGGGTTTGGATGGAGGCCGACACCAGGGAGGTTGTCGAGCGCTGAGAAGAGGAACCTGTGGACGGAGAGAGAAACAGGAGAGTCGGGTTTTAGCCACTGCTGGCTGTCGGTTAAGGCTACACGAGGGGGATCTTGTAAGGCAGTACTATAATAATAATTTTACATTTATAACGCTGCGTGGCACATATTCATTCAATGTCGAAGGTATTAATTCGATGGGAGAACGACTCGGAGGTGTAGCGAGGAAAGCGCAGAGTTGGAGGAGGCAGCCAGGCGGTTTTGCCGGCACCATGTTGCCACTAGACACTGCTTCCTACATATTACGATGGGGGTCAAGGTAGAAGCGTTCACGTCGCGATCCCTGTCAGGTAACACTCGGTATTTGCCTGCGAATTCTACCAAACACACTTCGAAGCCGAGGAGCTGAAAGACAACGATGTCCAGAGGCCGACCATCGTGCTGCTTCGAAGAATCTCAAAGAAGAAGAATCATCTATCTATCTGTGCGCGCGCGCGCGTGTTTGCGTTACGGTACCTTTCCACCGTGAGGCCGTCGCTTCGAAATCTTCGGTGGCCCAAGCGGTTTGCCCGGCGCCGCGTCCACCGCCGTCTCCCACGCAACCGCCTCCCACGCAGCCGCCGCCCGCGCCGCCGCCCGCGCCGCCGCAGCGTTCCGGGGGCCTCGGCGGCGTGTGGTGTGCGCGGTTGTGGGCGGGAGTGTGGTGGGGTTGAGCGTGGGGCAGGGAGTGCGCGTGGGCGTGGTATTGCGGGTGGTGGGCGGGCTGCTGGTGGGGCAGCGAGTGGTGGACGTGCGGTTGAGAGCGAGGCAGCGAGAGGCGAGTGATTTGGTCCTTGAGAAGTTTGATTTCAACCTGGTTTGGGCGGAGGGGAGAGAAGGGGAGACGCGGGGAGACACGGGTGGGTGGGTGGGTGAGCGGGTGGGTCGGTTTGTAAATTGGTGGGTGTGTGAGTGAGTGAGTGAATGGAGTGAACGGGTGTCTGAGTGAGCGTGTGAGTGAGCGAGTGAGTGAGTGAGCATGTGGGTGAGTGAACGGGTGTGTGAGTTTGTAAGCAAACGAGTGAGTGAGCGGGTGTGTGAGTGAGCGAGTGAATGGTTGAATGAATGAGTGAGTGAGCGAGTGGGTGAGTGAGCGGGTGTGTGAGTGAGCGTGTGAATGGTTGAATGAATGAGTGTGTGAGTGAGTGAGCGAGCGGGTGGGTGAGTGAGCGCGTGTGCACACTCACCGCCTGAGCCTGACACAGGCGTGTGAGCCGAGTGAGCTCCGAGTGAGCCAGCTGCTTGAGAGCCTCACAGTGCTGCAGCATGAGCTGCTTCTCAGCCTCCATTGGCAACACATAGGCTGCACGGGGGGGCGGCAGACGGAGGGAGACAGGGGGTGAGTTGATTTGTGAGTGAGGCAGTGTGACTGAGTGAACGTGTGGGTGAGTGTGTGCGTGAGTGAGCGAGCGAGCGAGCGGGTGGGCGTGTGGTTGAGCGTGTGGGTGAGGCCCACCCCCTCTGTGTGTGCCGTGTCGACCTTCATAGGTGCTCGCTAACAGCACTTGTCCCTACAGTCTGTCAAGGCTATATGGGGGATCTTTGTCTTTGGGTGAGTCCCACAGACTCCAATGTTAAAGTGTCTCAGACTCCGATGTTAAAGTCCCCCATAGACGCCAACGCTAAAGTGTCCCATAGACTCCAATGCTAAAGTCTCCCATAGACTCCAATGCTAAAGTGTCCCATAGACTCCAATGCTAAAGTCTCCCATAGACTCCAATGCTAAAGTGTCCCATTGACTCCATTGCTAAAGTCTCCCATAGACTCCAATGCTAAAGTGTCCCATAGACTCCAATGTTAAAGTGTACCATAGACTCCAATGCTTAAATGTCCCATAGCGAGCGTGTGGGTGAGTGTGTGGACGAGCGTGTGGGTGAGCAAGCGTGTGAGTGAGTGAGTGAGTGAGCGGGCGAGTGAGCGTGCGCGTGTGTGTGTGGGTGAGTCCCATATACTCCAATGTTAAAGTGTCCCATAGCGAGCGGGTGGGCGAGCGAGCGAGTGAGCGAACGAGCGAGCGATCGGTCGGTCTAGTCACCCTCGATAATGCGCTTGACCCTCCAGACCCTGAGGGAGACGATGAGGCTGAGTCCGTCCCAGGGCGAGTGCGGCCCGTTGGCGACGGTGGACGCGACCATCGGAGCAAACGACAGCATGACCACCGCCCCGTCAAACACCTCCAGGCGGTTCTCGATGTACTCGCCCAGGCCGATCACAACCACGCGACACACACTCTAGACAGGGAGAGGTAGGGGAGTGAGTGAGTGGGTGGGTGATTGAGTGGGTGGGTGAGTGAGTTGAGTGAGTGGGTCAGTGATCGGGTGAATGATTCTTCTTCATAGCGATTCTTCGAAGCAGCGCGATGGTCAAATTACAGTTTCCCATTTTCTTACACAGCCCCTTGCATTTTCATTGAACTCCGCAAGGTCTTTTGAGCTGCATGATTGAATGGGTGGGATGACTGACTGAGTGAAAGACCGAGTGACTGACTCACCGACCGAATGGCTAAGTGACTGACTGGCTGGCTGGCTGAGCGTGTGAGTGGGTGAGCGAGTGAGCGAGCGGTGCCAGGCCAGGTGCACGCGTCACCTCGACGAAGAAGACGGTGAGGATGAGGAAGCTGACCCAGTGCATGCTGGCCGAGGTGCGCCTCGCATTCTCAACTACAGTCGCACACACACACCGTCAGACACACACACAGTCACACAGCTAGATACACAGTCAGACAAGACATAGACAAAGATCCCCCATATAGCCTTCACAGACTGTAGGGACAAGTGTCAGACACACAGCAAGACACCCACACACAGTGACACCCACACACAGACACACGGAAACACACAGGGAGCACCATTGCCACTATGACAGTGGTTGTGAGTGCGGTTAGTGTGGTTATTGCGAGCGCGGTTGTGCGCGCGGTCACGAACGCGGTTGCGGTTTCGCGGTGGTGGTGGTGGCGGTGCGCGTGTCGCTCACACTTGAGCACGTGCGTGTCTATGAGCAGCTCGAGCGAGAGCAGGCCCACGAGTCCCAGCACCATGGCCACCAGCGCCACGTTGAGTCGGTGTCCCAGCAGCAGCAGGTGCCACAGGTCGGCGCCGCCGTAACCGCAGCACGGACGAGGCCACGTGGGGCTGCCGCGCGCGCGGGGGAGAGAGTTAAGCAGGGGAGAGTTAAGGGAGAGGTAAGGTGGAGAGTTAAGGGGGAGACAGAGGCTACTAGCGATGAACGCCACCTCCTTCATGGACGTCAACCCCCGGCCCAACGACTGAAGTCAAGAAGAAGCTTCCTCAGC
>JAZEWU010000050.1:1023767-1036513 GCA_036362915.1 Geotria australis | reverse complement strand
TCGAAGGATGGTGATGGTGAGGTCTTTGATGAGGTGACTGAGGGGATCGTGATGGGAGTGAGAGGGGGGGTGATTGGGAGTGATGGGGGAGTGATGGGGTGATGAGCAGGGAGGGGAATTTTCCTAAAAACAACAAACACGCTTGGGTCACTCGCGGTGCGCGTCCAGGAAACGGCGGTGGAGACACGGCGGGTCACGACACACCTACACACACACACTCACACACTGATGTGTAAAGACACTGATACACACACAGAGAGACACACTGACATGTAAAGACAGTGATATGTGTCGGGTAGGTGTGTGAGTGTGCGGTGTATTAGCCCGGTATGTTGGTGTATGTGTGGATATGTGTGCGTGTGTTTATATAGGCAGGTATGCTGGTATGTGTGGGGAGCGGTGGTGCAGTGGTTTGCGCGTTGCAGTACGAACCTGCTTTTGGCCGAGGCGAACTATCTAAACCGGTTTTGGCTTCCCCTAGGTCGACTCAGCCTCAAATGAGTACCTGGCGTGCTGTGTGAAAGCATCCGCACTGGAGAGAGAAAGGCGGCCGGGCGTGGTGTTTGCTACTCACCCCCTCGTGTGCCGTGCCGGCCTTCACAGGTGCTACTCGCTAACAGCACTTGCCCAAAGTTGTGTAAAGGCTATACGGGGTACCTTCGTCTTTGTTTGTTTATACAAATGGCCTCGTCTCGGCTCTCACCTGTGTTCACCCCTCACCCCAACCCGCACGCACACCTCTCCAAAGACAAAGCTCCCCCGTATAGCCTCACCAGACTGTAGGGTCAAGTGCCGTTAGCGAGGAGCACCTATAAAGGCCAGCACGTCACATGGGTGGCAATAACCACGACCGGCCGCCTTTGTATCCCTAGTGGCGACGTTTACACACCGCGCCAGGTATTCATTCGAGGCCGACTCGATCTAGGCGGAGGCCCAGGACTGATGTAGAGAATCGTCACTGGTGTTGGTGGCTGTGAGCTGATCGAACTCGTGTTTGTAAGTTCGTAGCGCAACGTGCTAACCGTTGCACCACCGCTCCCCCCAAACACATACACCCTACATACATACATGCTTGTATGTATGTATGTAGGTCTTCTTTGCGATTCTTCGAAGCACGATGGTCAGCTTCTGGACATCGTTGTCTTTCAGCTCGGCCTCGACATACAAGACATACAAGAAGCTGACCATCGTGCTTCGAAGAATCGCAAAGAAGAAGAATCGCAAAGACGAAGAAGCTCGGCCTCGAAGTGTTTGGTAGAATTCGCAGGCAATACCAAGTACTACCTGAAAGGGATCGCGACATGAACGCTTCTACCTTGTATGTAAGTACAACGCGACGACCCGAATTCGATTCCCACTCACGGCCACCAACACCAGTGACGATATTCTGGATCCCCCCTAGGTCGACTCAGCCTCAAACGAGTTACCTTGGCGCGGTGTGCAAACGGCACAAGCGGGGAGACAAAGGCGGCCGGGCGGAATTCCCCGGCCACCAACCCCCTCGTCCGTAAATAGCGGCCTTCACAGGCGCTTAATTAGTCATTTATTTTTTATTGCTTTGGTTTTTATTAGTTGTTTTGTCTCTCGTTGTTGACATGCCGTTCTCTCCGCGGCCCTTGTGCAGCGCTTTGTGACTCCTCGGGTGAAAGGCGCTTTATAAAATCATCATCATTGTCAGAAACCGCTTAATCCTGTACAGGGTCTATAAAATGCTACTACTACTAATTATTAATCGCTAGCAGCACTTGACCCTACAGTCTGCTGAGGCTACACGGGGAATCTTCATCTGTTGTGTGTGTGCGCGCGCGTGCGTGCCTTTATACGAGACGTCAATCAGAGTGGCAATGAGGCGCGAATTGCTCCGAGTCTTTCAGTCAAATGGCTGTGGGTCTTTAGCCGGCTCTTAAACGCCTAAGCACTTACACGTCTATAAAAAAAAAAGTTCCCTTCTCTGTAGAGACACGTAAAAAAAAAACACCCCACCGGACCAAAAAAAAAAAAAATACGGGTCTGCTGGTACTAGATATACCCCTCTTAAAGAGTTAGGTTCGCCTCTAGGTCGGTCGTTGTTGCGCGCTAATACGGCCCACCTTTTACGAGCTGCAGGGTTGTTCAGAGAAAGACGCTCGCTCCAGTTTGGATCGCATTTGTTTATTGAAATGTTTCACTCGCAGCGCTGCTTGCAGGAGCATACAACGCGTGAGGAACGGGACATTCTAGTTGTGTTAAAATATTTTCGATTTGTAATTTTGTTGCTTTGGTTTTTATTAGTTGTTTTTTCTGTCGTTGTTGACATGCCGTTCTCTCCGCGGCCCTTATGCAGCGCTTTGTGACCCTCGGGTGAAAGGAGCTCTATGAAATGATATTATTATTATTACTTACTAATTCATTATCGGTACCCGCTTAATCCTGTGCAGGGTCGTGGAGGGCCACAGCCTATCCCGGCAGACACAGGGCGCAAGGCAGGCCTATGCCCGGAATTGGACGCCATTCCATCACGTGGCACCAGGGGCAAATTAGTCGTGCAAATTAACCAAGGCGGCAGCGTTCCTTTGGTCTGTGGGAGGAAACCGGGGTATCTGACACGGCGAGAACATGCAAACACCGCACAGAAAGGGCACCCGGCCAGGGAATCGAACCCAGCTTTTTGGTGTGAGGCGGCAGCGCTTCTCAACGCTCCACCGTGCTGCCCGTATGCATTTTTATTCCGCGTAAAATCTCGTGATTATAAAGGAGGGGAAAACATTGAAATATCAGTGTGGGGACTTTTGTGAGCAATGCTTTGAAGGTCACTACCTGGCGTAGCACGTACGTGCTGCAATGGCCTCAAAGCAAGAAGGGTCCGGGTTCGATTCCCGGCTCGGGTGCCTTTCTGTGCGGAGTTTGCATGTTCTCCCCGTGTCTGCGTGGGTTTTCGCGGCTCGATGTGTGCAGAGAGTTGCTCTCAAGAGCTGCTCTTTTGGGATAGCCGTGTCACTGAGCGTTCCTCCTCATCTCTCCGCGCCGGTTCGCAGTGTCTGGCAAATGTTGGCGCCGGCTAACGCGTTGCTGCCTTCCCCCCTCCCCACCTCTCTGGTGGTTTTCTCGCGTCTCTGAGTCGTTCTCCGTTCGAAATTGAATGGCTGCGACCATCCATCCATTGCCAGAAACCGCTCAATCCTGTACAGGGTTGCGGTGAGCCGGAACCTGTCCCGGCAGACACTGGGCGCTAGGCAGGGCTATACCCAAGATAGGATGTCAGTCCATCGCAGAGCACCGGGGGAAATTAACCTACGCAGCAGCATGTTCTTTGGACTGTGTGAGGAAACCGGAGTTCTCGGCGAAAACCCACGCGGACACGGGGAGAGAGAACATGCAAACTCCACACAGAAAGGCCCCCGAGCCAGCACTATGATACAGTCATTATTATTACGAACACAAGACAGAGGAGGGGTGTAGAGTCTCCTGTATCTGCTCACTCGCGACACGTGACCGCTCACCCGAATCGCGTCAAACCCGGTGAACAGGTCTGTCGTGTGTCCTCGTGGAATGAGACCCGGGTGCGGGTGGGTTGTGACCCGACCCGCCACTGCACTCTGATGGACGCTACGATTAACTGCATCCGTCCATCCAGCCAGTCAGAAACCGCTGCGTAAAAGATACAAGGTTTACAACCTTTTCTGGAACGTTATCCATAGCATTTGTTTGCATGTTTTTGCCACAAGCATGCGTGGGCTGCTTGCAAACTGGAAGCGGCCCATGTTGTTGCCACAAGCATGCGTGGGCTGCCTGCAAACTGGAACCTTTTGCGAAAGGGTGTCCATTTGGTGTTTTGAGATCTTTGCCAGAAAAGGTTAAAACCCTTGTATATTTTACATTATTTTCACACTGGCTAAAAAAGGTGCCCATAGCAGAAACCGCTACCTCTGGCGTTGTTTCCCCCTCATGTCTGTCGCTCTGTCTTCCCGTCTCTGTGTCCCTGTGTCTCCCCCTGTCGCTCACCCTCCCTCCGTGTTTGTCTTTAAGGAAGTGACGGCCATCTTAGGGGACGCTGGCAGATTTTTGCCGCTCTTAAGATTGCCAGTTTCACGACCTTTCGGTGTATTCGATGCAGCCTTAATCGTTACATTTTTGTTGCTTTGTTTTTTTTAATTAGTTGTTTTTTTCCCCTGTCGTTGTTGACATGCCCGTTCTCTCCGCGGCCCTTGTACAGTGCTTTGTGACCTTCGGGTGAAAGGCGCTCTATATAATAATAATCTACTTTTGTAACGCGCGCGTTTTCTCCGGGCGCGTTGCACCCGTTGATTCGGAGGCGCGGAGCCCTGCTCAGTCGGTTTGTCGTGAGTCGGTGAAGAGGTGACTTTTTAACAGTTTTTTTGAAGGCTGTGGGGGACTGTGTTTGACGCAATAGGTGGTGGCAGGCTGTTCCAGGTTGTGGGTGCCGCTATTATTATGTTATCACTACTGCAGCCATTCGTGCTGGAGGCTCTGCGCGGCGGTGGCGCGGCACCAAGGCCGCGGCGCCAGCATGGGCAGCAGGAAGGAGGAGAAGGCCCCGGCGTCCTCCTGACTCCAGCCGTACTTCTCCAGCAGCATGTCGGACAGCGGCCACGGCGTCAGCTCGTCGATGTGCCGCATCTCTCCTGCGCGGGGAGTTGCAACCGGGCTCGCTCAGTGTCGCGAAAAACCGTCCTTCGAACCGCGATTAGAAACAATACTTATCCGGTTCGAAGACTTTCGTGACCGACGTTATCCATAGTGTAGCTCTTTTTGCGTGTTTAGGTGACGTGAAAAGTTATGCGAGTGTTGTGCACCCGTCGACATGTTGGAAAAAAAACGACTGAACATACAGCACTTGCCTTTAAATATGTTACCGACGTTTCGCTGGCAATTACATGCAGCTTCGTCGTTTTTTCCAACATATCGACGGGTGCGCAACACTTGCATGACTTTTCACTTTTGCCTAAACTCACAAAAAGAGCTACACTGTGAATAATAACCCATCCATCTGTTGTCCTCTACGTATTAAGATGTTTTTACGCGACAGGGTTGCGCCGGGGCCACGTGCGGTTGTTGGGGAGCGTCGCGGCGCGATGCGCCCTTACCTCTGCTGTTGAATATCTCGCGGGAATACCTCCCCGACATGGCGAAGCTCTTCGGGAGGTTTCCGAGCAGTTCGATGATGTGCGCTATGTGGTCTGCACGACAAAAAAACCAAAACAAAAACAGCGTTGCCGGTTGTTCCGTTCTCTGTCGTTGTCGGCGTGCCGTTCTCTCCGCAGCCTTGTGCAGCGCTTTGTGACCCTCGGGTGAAAGACGCTCTATAAATGCTGCTATTATTATTATTATTAAGGATCCCCCGTGTAGCCTTGACAGACTGTAGGGGCAAGTGCCGTTAGCGAGGGGCACGTATGGAGGCAATGTTTACACACTGCACCGTGTACTCATTTGAGGCCGAGTCGACCTAGGGGCAGGGGCCGTATCTACGGAAAATAGCGCCTATGGCAAGCACCGAAACTGCGCCCCTGTCCAAACATCTGACACCCACCCTGTAGATAACTTTACTATAATATCGGCTCAAAAATACAAGTGGTTTAACAATCTGGCCATCCTAGCGCTTCTCACCCGTGGCACCCCCCTTCAAGTGGCGCCCAGGGCACGTGCCATACCTGCCATTCCCGAGATACGCCACTGTATGCATGGAACTGCCGCCCAGATTATCGAGCCTCTAACTTGCTCAACAACACACGGCAATCGTTTTGACCAAAACCAGGCAAGTTACTGATTCGGTCACAGAATGCTGGACGTTAGTGTTCTTGCAGCACCGGTCACGTCATTTGTTTTTCAGGAAAGCCGCGCTAAGTATTTAATACGCTCCGCTGGAGATACAAGTGAACTCATCGTTAAGAAAAACATTTCGCATGCCGTTGCGGGTGATGCATGTTGTCATTGCGAAAAACATTTTATGAGTCCCCCCAAGCCGTCCTGTCAGGACTTCTGATGCGGCTCGGCGCTGTCGGGCTAATAAATTAAATAATTCACCATACCTACACACATTTGTCTCGTGATAATTTTCGGAGACATTCGTTTACAAAGTGACACATTGCTAATGGGCCTCAGTGACAGGTCATGCATACGTTTCCCTGGCTGGATATTTTCCGTCGAGGGTGCTTTTAAGAGTTGTGTCCTATGGGCGGTGCGTAGTGTTTCAGGTGCGGGGTGAGATTGGTTACCGCCTGCGAGTTTCGTCAATTGTAGAGATGAGCATGTTTAGAAGAGGAGAAAAGTGTTTAATGGAAGTTGCTGAATAGTTCAGTTAGTAGAAAATGGTTTGGTGGCAAGGCAGAGTACATTGTTTTTACGTCGTGTAAAGGTCATGGTGCTTGTGGAGTTAAGGTTGTTTGGTGCTCTGGGCATCCACAAGGGGGGGCGGGTCTGTTAGTTAAACGTGTGTGGCTGTAATGTTGTTTATTCGTTGTTAGCTGCACATTTCTAAATGGGAAAATTCGTGATGCACATATTTTTGAGTAGTTTATTTAGCGCAATACTTTGTTGGTAATTGTGTGCATGTGAAATGTTTAGTAGTTTGGGGGAAAAATTAAAATGTAATCATTTTAGAAGTTGATTTTATATATTGTATTTGAGTATGTCGGAAATAAATGTGCAACTTTTGAACCACCACCCTTGCCCGTAGTCCATGTCCATGTCCAGTCTTTGACGTTTACATGTGTCTCTGGACTCTGTCCATCTTTCCTTGTCCGGAACCGAGGGTTGTCTCACGCGAGATTCGAACCCATGTCCTCTGGCACACAGCCTTCGCACCCAAGCCTGAGAGCTCTACCACTGAGCCACTGCAGCTTGTACAAAGAGCTGGGTTTCTCTGGGCCCCAAGTAGATCAGAAATAGGGTGATAGTTTATTTTTCAAAAATGTTTGTTCCATCCACCAGAGGAGGTTTTCCTCTAACGTTATATTGCTCAACGGCATCCTATCAGTATACTGATCATTCTATTGATCACGGCGTTCGGCACCCGTCACTTACGAGGGTCTTACCTTTCCGGTTTTTATTTGGCAATTAAAAGAATCCGCAGGCGGGATTCGAACCCACGGTCCTCTACTGCAGGCACAAAGCCATCTCAGTCCAAGCGCTCTACCACTGAACCACTGCAGCTTGTACAAAGAGCTAGGTTTCTCTGGGCCCTAAGTAGATCAGAAATAGGGTGATAGTTTATTTTTCAAAAATGTTTGTTCCATCCACCAGAGGAGGATTTCTTCTAAAGTAATATTGCTCAACGGCATCCTATCAGTATACTGATCATTCTATTGATCACGGCGTTCGGCACCCGTCACTTACGAGGGTCTTACCTTTCCGGTTTTTATTTGGCAATTAAAATAATTCGCAGGTGGGATTTGAACCCACGGTCCTCTCTGCAGGCACACAGCCATCTCAGTCCAAGCGCTCTACCACTGAACCACTACAGCTTGTGCAAAGAGCTGGGTTTCTCTGGGCCCCAAGTAGATCAGAAATAGGGTGATAGTTTATTTTTCAAAAATGTTTGTTCCATCCACCAGAGGAGGATTTCCTCTAAAGTTATATTGCTCAACGGCATCCTATCAGTATACTGATCATTCTATTGATCACGGCGTTCGGCACCCGTCACTTACGAGGGTCTTACCTTGCCGATTTTTATTTGGCAATTAAAATAATCCGCAGGCGGGATTTGAACCCACGGTCCTCTCTGCAGTCAAATCTCTGGAACGGGGCCGTACGGGTTGAGCCACACGAGCAGCCACGGTAGCGATGTGCTCGTTGGTTTATATAAAGATGACCTTCACTGGTGGTAACACACCTGCCATGTATCCTGGACGCAAGTTCCGAAATAGGTTTTTTCGGAACTTCAAATGACTTTATCTCCTAAATGTTTGGGGCGGGCCAGCTGCTGCCCAAACCCTGTGGTTGGCTGAAGACCCGAACCACACGAACACACAAGGGGATAGTGCATCCAGCATTCCAGATGAAATCAAAGGTGTACTGCCATCCATCCCCTGGCCAACTCGCAGCCTACACTTACAACACGGTATATTCCCCGGCAGACTTCCACCCCAGCATTAATCGTATGACGCCTCGGTCATCTGCTCCAGGGCTCCTTTAGCAGCCGACACTGAGTCGCCGTTCGTGACCGTGTAACGGACGTGATTATGACTAATCAGCCGCAAACGTCCTGGATGCACCTCGTCACACGCCTGAGCTTAGCTAGGGAATGTCCTGGGCTCTTGAGTTTAGCTTTGCGGGATTGATGCTACATTCTCCTGACACTGAACTCAGCTCCCCTCATCACATGGATCTCCTCACGTTCCCAATCAAGAAACACTTTAAAAATAAAATAAACGGAGGAACCTGGATTTGAACCCATGGCGACACACTGGAGGGCAGCCACTCATCCCACTGAGCCACGGAGCTGCTGCATGCACGTGGTGCCCGTAACGCTATTATAAAAGTTTCCCAGCGTCTATGACGCCGAGAGAACTTCACTCTAAACACACGACAAAAATAATTCAAACATGCACCTGGATTTGAACTCCGGATTCCGAATCGGAAGCCGCGGTGTTTAGCACACCAAGCTACGAAGCCTCTCCTCGGGCTCCAGGTCTGGAACTGTGAAATACTCACCCCAGCGTCGGTAAAATTGAAAGAGAAGAAAGTCTAAAATAATATTCTTTGAGACGATCGTAGATTTGAAACTTGGATTTTCCTATCACCAGCCTGGTGGTTTCATCCACAGAGCCACAGCGCCGCTCTGCAGCCTCAGTGTCTGAAACTCTCTCATTGACGTGAGCGACTTCTCTGCAGGCTTATTTAAAACATTCCTTTGATACTCAGTGAGGCTTTCCTGTGTAAACAAATGACATGACCGGTGTTGCAGGAACACTGACGTCCAGCATTCTGTGACTATGAATCAGTAACTTACCTGGGTTTGTTCAAAAGCATTGCCGTGTGTTGTCGAGTAAGTTATAATATCCGCGGCGCTTCCATGCATAGGTAACAGAACCGTATCCATCGGGAGATGAGAGAGAGACGAGGTGACGGGGAGACAGAGTGTGGCTGCGAGTGTGCCTGGCTGTGGCGGCGAGCCTTCGACACTCCGCGTGGCCTCAAGGTGCCCCTGGCCTGGCACAGGCGCCGTGGTGACGTCACCGCCACTTAGCGGAGAGCTGTGGTTGTTGTTGTTGTGAGTGTGAGTGTGCGGCTGTGAGTGAGTGCGGCTGCTCACGAACCCTCGTCTCTGGAATACCCCTCCCCTGAGTGCGGCTCGAAGAGGTATCCTCCCGTGGCCAGCTCGAACGCCTGGTACGCGACACATACACGCGACACACACACGCGACACACACGATACACACACCGTTCTCTCCACGGCCCTTGTGCAGCGCGTCGCGACCCTCGGGTGAAAGGCGCTATATAAAACGCTATAATAAAAAATAATTATAATTATACACACACGCGCGACAAACACACGATGCGGTGCGAACCATGCAGGCGGTGCTCCACAGGTCGGCTGGCGTGCCGTACTCGGCCCCCAGCAGCACTTCCAGCGCGCGGTACTGACGCGTCTGGATGTCCTCCGAGAAGTGCTTGTCCTGCCCGGGGTGGGGTGGGGTCACGGGTGTCACGGCGGAGGTCACCGCTGTTGTTTGCACCCTGTGTCTGCCGGGATAGGCTCCGGCTCACCGCGACACTGCGCAGGATGAGGCGGTCTCTGACAACGGACGGGTGGAGCCGCTCTTTCGGGATAGCCGTGTCACTGAGCAGGCGCGTCGCAGCCGCGGGTGTTGCGGGTACACCCGCACTTTCACAGAAACATGATTCCATCCCCCCCACTTTTTCCTGAGGTAGTCTCACATCATATGTTGCGACACCCGCACTTTCACAGAAACATGATTCCATCCCCCCCACTTTTTCCTGCAATGCCCGTGGCTGCGACGCGCCTGTCGCTGAGTTGTTCCCCCTCTCTCTCCTTGTACCGATGTATGTTTGTCACGGCTCGACGGATTAGAATTGCTCTCCATAGCAGCTCTTTCGGGATAGCCGTGGCGACAGAAAGCCCGGAGCAGCAGCAGCCCGCCTTGACCGTGCCTCCCCTGACAAAAATAGGTTTCCCGCTAACGGCCAATCGGTCAGATGGGAATTAGCGACGGTTAGTGGGGAGCGATGAGAGAGGAGGGGGCGCCGCTGGGAGGGGGCCCGGTTACGGTTGTTATGATCGTTCGTCCGGCATCGCACGAACGATCATAACAACCGCTAAATAGAAGAGGAGGAGGTGTGGAAGAGGTGGAGCAGGTGGAGGAGGAGTGCGTGTATGGCGTACCACCCAGCAGGCGTTGCCGAGGTCCACCACCTTGATGAGGAGGTGCTGGGCGCTGGCGGGGTCCAGCACGTCCGGCAGGAGGTCGGCGGCGCTGGGCACTGAGGGGACACCCACACTTCCTCATCATCGTCATCAGGGGGGTCTGCGCGGCGGCAACGTCCGCGCGTCAAGGAAACAACGTCCCGCCCGAGGCGGTTCGATTCCCGCATCGGGCGCCTTTCCGTGCGGAGTCTGCGTTGCTCCCTCCGTCTCGCTCCCTCGCGACGTTCCGCCTCCCGCGCCGGAGGCACCGTCGCGCTTTCTCCGACGCGCGGCTATCCGCCGCGGCAAAAACATCGACGCGAAGTCGATCCTCGAGTTTGTTTCTGTGCGGAACGAATTCTTTGGGAGAGTGGGGCGGACGGTTCGTGGGAGACGGGGACCCACCGTGCCGCGGGGCGACTCTCGCGGCGGCCGAGCCGAGACCGTCCATCGCTGCCTCCTCGCCGTCGCTGCTCCCCGCCGCCCCGTTCTGCCCTCCTGCCCTCGCATCCCCTCTCCTCAACGCTGTGCCGTTCTCCAGGTTTTCGCTCGCAACTGCTCCCCCGTTCTCGCCTTCGGCTCCCCCGCCGTCTGTGCTCCCCGCCGCCCCGTCGCTGCCGCCCGCTGCCCGCGCCAACCGCCCGTCGTCGCTCGCCCCGTCCTGCCAATCCTCCGCGCGCGCCGCCGTCACCTCCGCGGCGGCGTCGGCGTCGCCGTCCTCGCTCTGCTCGCTCCACATGATGACCCACTCCTCGCTGTCCTCGCTCCGCCCGTGCTCCCGTTCCTCCGCGTCGTTCCTCCCGGCGGCTCCGTCCGTTCCCCCGCCGTCCGCCGCCGCCGCCGCCGCCGCTGCCCCCTGCTCCCCGTGCTCGCTGCCGTTCACCGTCCAATCTTCACCGAACTCGATCCCCGCGTCGTCCTCCTCCTCCTCGTCCCCGCCGTCGCCCCGCACCATCACCCCCCATTCCTCGCCGTCTTCAAACTCCCCGTCACCGAACTCGCCGTTCTCCCGCACCATCACGCCCCACTCCTCCGCGTCGTCGCTCGCAATCGCTGCGTCCCCTCCCGGCTCGCCTTCGCTGGAAGCGGCGCGGACTCTCCGCTGGGGGTGCTCGGCTCCCCCGCCGGTCGCCGCCGCAGCTCTCTCCCGCTCCTCCTCCTCCTCTTCCTTCTTGCCGTACGATCGCTCGCGCCGTCTGCGCGCAGGCTCCTGGGGATGGCGGAGAGGGGCGAACGCAAAATAAAATGAGATTCCGTCCTTCCCCAACAAAAAAAAGCTGCTGCGTTTAGACGCCCGATGACGCTTCCAGCGGGGAGGCAGAATGTCGTGAAGGTGAGAGGAGGAGGAACGCTCAGTGACAAGAATATCCCGAAAGAGCAGCTTTCGATAGAAAAGTCTCATCACGCGTCGAGCCACGACAAACCTACATCAGAACCCACATCAATACAAACCCAGGGTCAACACAAACCTACACCAACACAAACCTACATCAGCTTAGCCGCCGAGTGAGGTTGGCGAGCCGGCTCACCCACCTCGCTTGGGGTCGCGTGGGGGGCTTCGTGGGCCGCGGCGCGGGCCGCCAGGCGGCGGAGGTAGTCGTCGCCCACGCACAGCAGCACGTTCTCCGGCTTGATGTCGGCGTGAATTACCCCGCATCGGGCGTGCAGGTACTGCAGCGCCTGCAGAACCTGGCACGCCGGGGCCACGGCCAGCACACGCGACAGCGGCTCGGGTCAGCTAGTCCGCCGCGCTCGCTTAACGGACCGTGTTGCCCAGCTTGTTGTTATTCCCGCTGCTCGCTTAATGGCTTGGCTTTGCCCAGCTTGTTATTCGTTCTGCAAGCCCGCTCCCCTTCGCTCACTTAACACCCTAGCTTGCCCAGCTTGCTATTCCTGGTGCTCGCTTAAAGGCTTGGCTTGCCCAGCTTGCTATTCCTCCTGCCCGGCATCCCCCCCCACCCTTCGCTCACTTAACAGCCTGGCTTGCCCACGAGTACTGGACTCCACACCTGTTCACGAAGGGAGAACCTAGCAGGAGTGCTGGGACTCCAGACCTAACAACAGCAGAACAAATCTGAACAGCAACCATCAACAATAAAACTAACAACAACCGCCGTTGGCCACCAAGTGGCGGTGACATCACTACGGCGCCTGCGCTAGGCCATGGCCACTTCGAAGCCATGCAGATTGTCATAGGCTCGCTGACAGGAGGTCACGGGACAGACGTAGGTACTACTGGCTGACTGAGATGACTGGCTGCGGCACCACCTGTGCTCCCTGCCAGTCATCTCAGCCAGCCAGCCCGGTGGCACCACACAGCAACAACGACCCCAACAACACCAGAAACACAGGCCCACCTGGCGGACGATGGTCTTGACGCAGG
>JAZEWU010000050.1:1001379-1018846 GCA_036362915.1 Geotria australis | reverse complement strand
GCACCAGCTGTTTCATGCTTCCACCCCCCCCTCCCCTAGGGTTTCGATGATCCTCTAACATTGTTCCACCTGGGACAATGTTAGAGGATTACGGGAGGAAACCGGAGTACCCGGCGAAATCCCACGCACGTGGACACGGAGAGCCGAACGAACGATGCGCCGGAGTGAAAGTAAATGAAATGTGTCACTGGTTTTATCGCAACTCCCGCTTCTCACCTGTACCGGACCGTACCGGCTTACTTCCACCTCTGTCTATAGATTTCTGTGCGAGTCTGTGGGTCTCTATGCGAGTCTACGGGTCTCAGTGTGAATCCACATATCTCTGTGTGAGTCTGTGGTTCTCTGTGTGAATCTACATATCTCTGCGTGAGGCTGTGGGTCTCGGAGCTAGAGCACGGGGCGCTAACGTCCACTCCGGTTTCCTGCCGCTTGCTAAGCACTCATTGACGAAACCGGCCAAATGTCCCAAAGCAGGACGCTGCCGAGACTTGGCGAGGCCCTATCCGCGACAAATTAAGGCTGAGGTATTATTAGCCCGCGGCGTTACGAAAGGGAAAGGCCCCGAGTTGGATTTCTGCTGTCTTTATGATCCATGTCCTATAATTTATCGCGATTGCTATTTGTCCTGATGTTACGGACATGCCGTTCTCTCCACAGCCTTGTGCAGCGCTTTGTGACCCTCGGGTGAAAGGCGCTCTATAAATGCTATTATTATAATTATTAAACGGCTGCCGTCCAGGTAGACCCCGGGGGGTTGGTCGGTTGACCCCCAAGAGACTCCGGCTCACCGCGACCCCCTGTAGAGGATTAAGCGGTTTCTGACAATAAGAATGATAGCATTTATATAGCGCCTTTCACCCGAGGGTCACAAAGCGCTGCACAAGGCTGTGGAGAGAACGACATGTCAACAACGACAGAGAACGAAGGCACGCAAACGACGCGTTTCTCCGTCTCGACCGTCGTCGTTGCAGAGCGTTTATTGAAAAAACGATGCAAAGCAACAACGGTCGGGTCGGTTTCCCGACGGAGCAGCGAGCGGCGATATAAAACCGTACAAAAAAACAGCGATGGCCGCGTCGCCGTGCGACAGCCTGGTTTCCAAACTTGCCGCCTCGTAACGTGACACAGGGGTCTTCGGCTGTACAGTCCGGCAGGCTACTTATCAACATTGTTTCGGTGTGGGTTTGTCACGGCTCGACGCGTGATGGGAATCGCTCTCGAGAGCTGCTCTTCAGGGATAGCCGTGTCGCTGAGCGTTCCTCCTCTCGCCTTCGCGAAGTTTCTCCTGCCGCGTTAGAGGCAGCTTTCCAATGGTCAGTTTCCACACACATACCAGAACTACTGATGATGCTTCCAACGTCACGAGGGAGAGTACTCGACACGGCTATCCCGAAAGAGCAGCTCTGAAGAGCAACCACCGTGCGTCGAGCCGTGAAAACCTACATCGGTACAATGACTGCACCTTCGAGATACCTGATGAAGCTGATTGCAACTATCAGCAAAACGTTGTATTTCATTGTAAATGTCGTGGGTTCACTCTCCAACACACCGGTGTGAAGTAGTAACGAATTGGCACGTTTTGTTCACGTGATAAACCTTACTAAATGGCCGTGTCGGGTGGAGGCGGGTTTACGACACTTACATTTTTTTAACGCGACCCAACAAATAAAAGAGATAATATTAAGAATAATGCTGTTGTACTGGGAGGCGAGACATCATGAGGAAGGGGGGGAGAGCGCTTGACACGGTTTTCCCGAAAGAACAGCTCTGAAGAGCAACTATCAATAATGCTGTTGCCGATTAAAACGGCCGTTTATGCAGGGTGACCCACAATGGCCGGCAGCCCCCTAAAGTTGGGGGCATAATAATACTAATAATTATTTACATTTTTAAAGCACCTTTCAACGAAAGTTCTCGAAGCACCGTGCAAAGCTACGATCGAGTTAAAATAAAATATAACAGCTCGCAGGCTGACGTTGAAATCCCATTACGTGATCACGTGAATCGACACAGAACCCCATTACGTGAATTAACACGAAACCCTATTAAGTGATCATATGAATTAACACAAAACCCCATTTGTTGAATCAACGCAAAACCCCATTACTTGACTACGTGAATTAACACCAAACGATGTCCAGAAGCTGACCATCGTGCTTCGAAGAATCGCAAAGAAGAAGAACACCAACCCCATTTACGTGATCACGTGAATCAACACAAGACCCCGGCTAAGAGAGTCCCATAATACTTGTAGGAGCGGCGAATGCGAGTGTCGAGGAGATGGGATCGGAAGGAGCGCATGGACTTGACGGGTCGATCTCCTGACGTGTGTGACTACGGTTATCTCCACTCAATGTCGCGACGAACTCCGTCGACTATGTGGGTTTCAACCTCGTTCGAATGTCCTCCTCCGCGACCCAACCCAAAAGTGCTTGGTTACGTATAATACTGGTCGTATAATACTGGTCGTTATAATACTGGTCGCGAAAGCCATCACGATAGTTGCTCTTCAGAGCTGCTCTTTTGGGATAGCCGTGTCACTGAGCGATCCCCGTCTCTCCCTTCGCGACGCTTCGCCTCCCACGTTGGAAGCATCATCATCATGTGTTCAGAATTGGTGAAAATAAAACTCGTAAGATGCTTCCGACGTGGCGGGCGAAACGTCGCGAGGGAGAGAGGGAGATCGCCCGGTGACACGGCTATTCCGAAAGAACGGCTCTGAAGAGCAACCATCACGCATCGAGCCGTGAAAACCTACATCAGGACAAAGCCTTCACGCTACTCATTCAGCCGCGTCGCTTGTTTATCCGGCATGGGACGCCGATCCATCGCAGGGCACCGGGGGCGATTCAGCCAGCAGGCCAATCAACCTCGGCGGCAGCAGCAGCGAGTCTTCGAGCAAAACCCGGAGCGCCCGACACGGCACGGCGGGGTTAAACCGCGCACGGATCGGCGCCCGCGGCGTCAAATCGAACCGCGACGGTCGGCGAGCGAACGTCCGGCGGCGCGCCCCGCTCACGTCCTCCCTCCTGCGCCGGCCTCTCCCGCGGGGGCCGCTCCGGGGCCGCAAGCCGGGGCCGGCGGGAGCGGTTGACCCTCGTCGGAGCCGCACTGCGCCAGCTCGTCGAACATCATGTAGCGCTCGAGCGCGGCGGGCAGCCGCAGGCGCCGCACGGCCCCCAGGCGCGGCCGCGGCGCAAGATGGCGGCCGATGGCGGCGCGGGCCAGGTGCTTGAGGGAGCGCGGCGCGCGGGCGCGGCCCTCCAGCCACGACACGACTGCCGCCCGCGGCGCCAGCTGCTTGGGGACTTCGCCCGTTTTCTGCCGGGATAGGAGACGTTGAGGGGGGGCGCGGTTGGCAATGACAGTTTTCGCGGCTCGGCGCTCGGCGCGTGACAGTTGATTTTCAGGATAGCCGCGTCGAGCTATCCCGACGGAACAGCACAGTAGTTGTCTCGGCCAGACTAAGGTACTCTCTATGAGCAAGGTAGCTGTCTCAGCGAGAATAAGGAATTCTCTATGAACAGGTTAGATCTCTCAGTCAGATTAAGACACTCTCTATGAGCACAGTAGTTCTCTCAGGCAGACTAAGGTACTATGGGCAGGGTATCTGTCTCAGCCAGACTCCGGTACTCTCTATGAGCAAGACATGCTTTCAAGATGAACCGTTCTGCCAACATACAGTTTCACAGATGGCCAAACCCTCAAAATCAACATTTCAATAACTCTAATAATACACGCGGGGCGTTACTTTGAAGGCGGTTATACTTAGCCGGTTTATTTACGGCAGGAGTCAACAGATAGCCACTACGGAAGGAAACCGGGGTACCTTGATATCGGCCGTTCCAACAGCCAACAACAAGGCGCAGTGGTAACGTCTGCGCCTCACAGAAAGAAAGTACTACGACGAGGCGGTTCGATTCCCGCCTCGGGCGCGTCTCTGTGTGCAATTTGTGTGTTCTCCACCTGTTCTGCGTGGGTTTCCTCTGGGTTCTCCGGTTTCCTCCCACCGTGCCGCCCACGTAACGAATACACGCCACGCGTTACAAACAATATTTGCTATAAATTTAACGCGAAGGCTTTCGCGACCAATGTTATCCATAGTCTAGCTTTTTACGAGTTAGGTCGCAAACCCGCCTCCACCCGACACAGCCAATCAGTAAAGGGTTGTCACGTGAACAAAAACGTACCAGTTCATGACTACCTCAGCACACCGGGTATGTTGGAAAGCGAGCCCACAACATTTACAATGAAGGTACGACGTTTTGCTGATAGTTGCAAATCAGCTTCATCAGGAACAAGGATCTCGCGAGACCCCAACTCGCCTTCCCCAAGCCCTCTATATATAGGGGGAGGGAAGGAAGGTGGGCGGCACGGTGGCGTAGTGGGCAGCGCTGCCGCCTCACAGCAAGAAGCCCCCGGGTTCGAATCCCGGCTCGGGCGCACTTCTGTGTGGAGTTTGCATGTTCTCCCCGTGTTTGCGTGGGTTTTCGCCGGGCACTCCGGTTTCCTCCCACCGTCCAAAGACATGCTGCCAGGTTAATTGGCCGACTGACTAAACTTCCCCAGGCGCCCTGCGATGGACTGGCGTCCCATCCTCGGCGTTCCCCTGCATTGCGCCCTGTGTCTGCTGGGACAAGCTGCGGCGAGCCGAGCGTCGTCACCTTGTTTCTGTAGGTCATGACGGCCCCGGCGTGCACCAGCAGCCGCAGCCCGTCCAGCTGCCCGTTGCACGCCGCCAGGTACATGGGAGTGACCCCCCACTTGTCGGCCTGGTTCACATCCGCCCCGTGCTGTCGCGGGACAGAGGGTGTCGGTAGCCGCGCGGCCACGCAGATATGGTATTGTTATTACAACGTAAAAATACCCGGTGAGCTTGCGAGCGCTTTACGGGGATTCGTGCGTCGACACCAACAAACGTGCGATGGGGAAGCGTCGTGAGAGCGCGGGCCGGCAGGGCAGCGCGAGCGGGATTCAAACCGGTTCGCGGATTCGCGGATTCACAGCTGTTCTTTCGGGATTAATAATAATAAATACACCGATGAAAGGTTTTCACGGCTCAACTAAAAAAGACGATAACATTTGGCCGGTAACACCACGATATATCGGACGCAGTGTCTGGCAAATGTTGGCGCCGGCTAACCGCCTGGCCGCCTTTCCCCGTCTCTCTGTGGTTTCCTCGCACGTCTGCATAATTCCCTCTTCGAATGAATACCTTCGATATAGAATGAATATGCACCACGCGTTATACACTGTATTTATTATATTTCACTTCAGCATCACCTTGGTCCATATGTGCAATCGATCTTTCCCAGATGTTGCCAATAGATGGCAGCAGACACACCGGAGTAGCGGTTAGCTTCTCAGCCAACAGCTGCGTTTTCCGGGTGTTTGCATCTCAATGTTTACGTCTCCTTTCTCAGAAACACGTGGTGTGCTTCGACGTATTATCGGTTTCACATTACGATGGTTTCACATCGCGATACGCGTCATGGAACGGATTAACATCGTAGGGGCGGCACGGTGGTGTAATGGCGAGTAGCGCTCCTGCCTCACAGCAAGAAGCACCCGGGTTCGAATCCCGGCCTCGGGGAACTTTGCGTTTGGAGTTTGCATTTTGGCGCATAGGTTAATTGGCCTGCGGGCTAAATTGCCCCCGGTGCCCTGCGATGGACTGGCATCCCATCCTAGGCGTATAGCCCTGCCTTGTGCCGTGCATCTGCCGGGAGAGGCTCCAGGTCAACCGTGACCCTGTACACGATTCGGCGATTTCTGACAACGGACGGACGGATTAAACGTCGTGAAGCGTGGGAACCGCTTTAAGCGCCGCACATGCCGACCTGCACGAGCAGGGTGGCGCAGTCGGGGTAGAGGCCGATGACCGCGTGGAGCGGCGTGCTGCCGTGCTTGCACCGGCTGTTCACGTCCGCCCCGTGGCCGATCAGCCGCTCCATGCACGCCCTGTGACCCTTGTACGCCGCCCAGTACAGCGGCGTCTTCCCGTAGAAGTCTTTGGTGTCGTACGAGGCTGGGTCTCGGACGACAGCAAGTTCGAGAAACGTTAACTGCGCGTAACACTCTACACGGCTCGGCACAGCATCTACACACGGCGCTCACGCACAACCTTCGCGCAACGCCGATTTTCGGTCGCGGCACCCACAACCTGGAACAGCCTGCCACATCAAAAAACTCTTAAAAAGTCACCTCTTCACCGACTCACAACAAACCGACTGGGCCAGGCTCCGCGCCTCCGAATCAACGGATGCAACGCGTTACAAAAATATATTATTATTATTAACAGATAGAAATAGGACTATGGGTACATTTTTTGGCGGTATACAAATGATGTAAAACAAATATACGAGGTTTTAACCCTTTTCTGGCAATGAAACAAGTGTTAAGATCTTTAAACGCCACATGGACGCCTTTTTACAAAGGGTCCAGTTTGCAAGAAGCCACACATGCTTGTGGCAAAATTATGCAAACAGAATGCTCTTTCTACCAAATACATTTTCCCGTAAAACTGGCTCACACAAGAGATGGCTTTCCTTAGAGCCCAATCTAAGTGCTAGCCAAGAGTTGCCGAAACGCAAGCAGTTTTGCACAGGGAGTGCTCGACACGACTATCCCAAAAGAACAGCTTTGAAAAGCAACAATCAACAACAACCGCCGCTCACCACTAAGTGGCGGTGATGTCACCACAGCGCTTGCGACAGGCCAGGTGCACTTTGAGGTCACGTGAAGTGTCACAGAATTCTTTGGTGTCGCAGGAGACAGACGCAATCTGGAACGGCGGCAAGAACAACAGCCGCCGCCATTCGCCGCTAAGTGGCGGTGACATCACCGCCGCGCATGCGACAGGCCACGTGTACTTTGAGGTCACGTGCAGTGCTGCGGGCTCACTGGCAGGTCACGGACAGAGCCAGCTGTCGTGGGCTGTCTGACTGAGATGACTTGGCAGATGCACCATCCATCTGTGTGGGCCTCCCTACCGTGCCAACCTGCCGCGTTTTAGAACGCCCGGCGCACCGCCGCTCGTTGTTGTGAGCGTCGCCCCCCTGCCCTCCACTGTGGGGTTAGTTAGTGGGTTAGCGAGTCGGTCAGTCAGTCAGTGGGTTAGAAAGTGGGTTAGTCCGTCGGTCAGAATGCTTTGAATGTGGACGTTGCGGTGGTGTGGGGGAGAGGCTGTTCCACGTTGTGGGCACGAATATGGATAGACGTCGTTCTGCGTTGTGTCTTTGAGCGCGGAGGGAGGGATGCCGAGTGAATGTTGTGAGGAGCTGCGGGGATGTTGACGACCGCTCAAGCCATGCCGCATTGAAAGCAAAGGAGTTCGTCGCGTAGTTTCGTGAGTCTGTCGAGTATGGCGTTGTCGTAGTCGGCTGCTGACGATGCAGCCAGAGTGCTCGTAGAGGGAAGTTACACAACATCCCCGAGCAAACCACAGCGAACCAACACAGCACACGCGCAACACACAGCACAACGGCACACGGCTGACCTGTTGCTTGCAGCAGGATGTTGAGCTTGTGGAGGTCACCGCGGCTGGCTGCGTAGTGCAGGTCTGTCCAGTTGTAGTCGTAGCTGGGAGAGCGTTTGCACCACGTGGACACCGTGCGCTCACCTTCCGTGCGTTTGGAGCCGAACCAGCTCAGCGAGCTCCCGTGTAGGCCCATGGTCGTGACCGGGTCACCTCAAGAGCTGCGAGGTTCAGCTTAGTGGAGGTGTCCCTTTACGTTGCAAGTAAGGTGAAAATTATAGCTGGGACGATTTGACGATCACGGTGATTACGCGACCAAAAAATAATAGTCCATTACCGTGATTATCGTGTTTGTTGTATCGCAGGAATCCCACAAAGATCCTGCAAGCTCACTTGGTATTTTCTGCTCTAATAAAAAAACATCTATCATATGTCTCGTGTTTCATCGATTACAATTACCCGAGCGCCTTTAAAAAATTATGCTCACCCCCACATCCTGCCCTACCGAAGGTGGGAAACCCCCGCAAGCCACCCACAGTGATGCAGCTGATGCCGATTATGGCCAAGCACCGCTCATAACCTCCCGTCCAGTGGCACATGTGCCAAAAGAGGCGATACTCCCCCCGCCGCAATATTTTTCTGTTTTCCAGATTATTCTAATAATGAAACTGATAGTCAATTGCCGAATCGATTAGTTGAGTGATCAGATGGACGACGAACCTGTACTTGTTGCTGATCCACTGAGGCCCCAATGTTTACATAAGAGCTTGAGATGAGAAGGGAATGTCCTCTGTGATTTCTCGGCGTAAATATTCGGACAACTTGTGATTCTGAACCTGCCCAGGAGCAGAAGTTGAAGGAAGCTAAGAATAGACATTGCTATAGCCGGTAAGCATTACATCTGTCCATCCGTTCATCCATCATAAGATTTTGTACGACAGACAACCCCAAAAGCAAATCGCTATTAAAGTAACTACACAGTTCACGGTTTTACAGGCACCAATGCCCTGAGCTGTATGGCTTTTTGGGGCAAGACAGTCTGTGAAACTTTCATAAACGAGCTAAGCTGCGTGTTTTCACGGTTAGCACGCGTGAGTGTAGTAAGCAGAGGTGTTTGGAATATTGTAAACCCCACCGGTGCTTCGCAATAATAATAATATCAATTTAGATAGCGCCTTTCACCCGAGGGTCACAAATCGAAATCCCCCGGAGAATGTGGATGAGGCTCCCTTACTGGACCGGCGTGGCCGCTTGTTTTTTGACAATTTATTTATTACTTCAATACAAATGTGAAAATCGCCGAATTGAATAATTCACTCACTGCATCAAGTGTACCACATCGATTAACAACCCTGGGATCGTAAAGACTGGATTGGTGTGGTTCTCTCTATGAAGGGCTGTTATGATGATGATTGTGCAGAATCAATAATGTTCAACAGTTCACGTGTGACGGGAAGCTGTTTAATGTCCTGATTTAATAATCGAGCGTAGGGTGTTTGTAATGATTTTTAACCGACATCGTCTTGTACTCCTCACAATCGCTAATCGCCACGGCTGTTACCACTTTATTCTAAATCGTGACCAGACAAAGAGCGATACTAATAACGTTTGTTAGACTTTACCAGTGGAGTACCAGCAAGCCTTTGTTGCCATTTACCATTTACATATGCAGTACAGTACTTAAACAGTAGCTCAGGAGCTACAACTCGTAAAGACACACAATCAACTTGTTAAACTACAGCACACAAAAGCTCCACGAACTTCATCGCGCAACTAACACAACCAATTGCAAAACATAAGTAAAACGCATCAACTTGCCACCGGAGACCCCATGGCAAACGCGACGGCTCTCCCCGGGGGTAGGGCGCTCTCGACCCGGCCGAGCGATCCAGGCGAGACCGTAGGCCTTCGCTCCGTCTTCCTAGGCCTCAGTAACGTTACCACATGGCCGATTGGGGCATATAAACAACCGAACAATAGGCTATCGCAACCGTACGCCTTTAATTGATGTGTCTCTGCTAATCGCTGAGCGTGGCTGGCTTCTGGTTACGCTAGTTTCAGGGCCGTGCTGGATTCGTTCAGTGTAAGGATAAGAGACGTGCAACAGGAAATACAGAGGGCGTGCGAGTGGTTTAATAAATGCCCATTGGGTGGGGCTAAGTGTCATCAACATCGGCGACATCGAGATCAGTCATGGTCTCTCCACTGATGGATGAAGGCTTCCAACCCCCAATCTGATAGGATCCGTCACGACGATTCTACAATCTGATAACACCTCCTGCCCCCCGTGTAGCCTTAACAGACTGTAGATAGATAGATTATTCACTGCAGAAAAAATACCCAGTGAGCTTGCAAGCTCTTCACGGGATTCCTGCGACAATGATGTTTGCGAGTAGCACCTATACAGGCCGGCACGGCACTCGAGGGGGTGGTTGGCCAGCAACACGCCCGGCCGCCTTTGTCTCCCCAGTGGCGATGTTTACACACCGCACTAGGTTCTCGTTTGAGGCTGAGTCGACCTAAGGGAGGCTCAGCACCGGTTCAGAAAATCATCACCGGTGTCGACCGTGAGCGGGGAATGTAACTCGGGTGACCGGGTTCGTAACCGCTGCGCCACCGCTCCCCATCCGTGAACGTCCATAAAACACACCACGGGGGGCACGGAGCAGTGAACAAACGCAATATGCAAGATGCCCGGTTCGGGTCTGCGTTGAACCTTGGGAGCCAAATGGCACCGTGATGAGGCCCCCCTCGGTTAAAGGGGGCCTTTGTGCGGACGATAAATCGTGGGCGGACATTCGAGAAAAAGAGCCCATCGCTGAAGAAAAAAAAAACAAATCCAGATCACTTTATTTTTCCTCTGCCAGGGGACCCACGGTTACATCACAAAACGCGCAGGGTTTTGTGAGCACCGTGCACGGTGGCGCCCACCGCCTTTTGTGAGCACCGTGCACGGCAGCGACCCTGATTGATGATGGCTCTTTTGGGGACAAATAATAGGGGGCGCCACCCCCCTCCCCCCGCGCCCCGGGGGCTTGTAGCGAGGGGACAAATTAATCGCCCCACAAGCCGGGAACGGATCGTTTGTCACGGCCCCCGACTTTGCAAGAGCGGAGTTGAGGGTTCAGCCGTGGGGTGTGAGTGCACTTTGCATGCGGGTCGCAGTTGTTTGGAGTTTGCGTGTGTCTCCCCCCGTGGCCGCGTGGGTTTTCGCCGGGCACTCCGGTTTCCTCCCACCGTCCAAAGACACGCTGCCAGGTTAATTGGCGTACTGACTAGATTTCCCCCAGGCGCCCTGCGATGGACTGGCGTCCCATCCTTGGTGTTCCCCTGCCTTGCGCCCTGTGTCTGCCGGGATGGGCTTTTGGTCTCACCGCGACCCTGTACAGGATTAAGCGGTTTCTGAAAATTGATGGATGGAGTTAACCTTACAGTCCAATACTTAGAAGGCTACCAACAAAGATGGATTTCCAGACGGAGTTGTTTGTTAAACAGTACAGTTTTAATAAAAAAAACAACTGCATATCGTAGACAATATATAGAAGAATACAGAGAACCCTGTGTAAAACGTAGCAGATTACCCCTAGCGCAGCTGTCGCGAATTTAATAACGGTAAGCATGAACGACCGCGTGATTTGCATGTCATGTAAGGGATCACATAAATACCAGATTTGTTTAGGGTATCTGATTTCAGATAATGTGTGTGTAAGGGAGGCAGTCCAGATTTTCGACTGTTCTAAAAATATCGTCCAGATGTGAAATGTCGTCGTTTTCCGAGTGTTTGTTTTGATTCGGAATGATCGGAAAAGTGACGTCCTCGTTACTCTTCCGCGAGAAGGGCCGTCACGTGACACCGTTTGATATATTAATCAGAAGGTTAATATATATTAATCAGAAGGTAATGGCAACGAATTTAACACATTTACAGAATTATATTGTGAAGAGATAAAAGTTACGCTGCAATCATAATGTAAGGAGTTCAACGTGAGGCCAGAGCATTTGAAACTGGTATCAAAATCCTGACTGACGGGTTTTTTTCAGAGCTCTTCTTTCGGGATAGCTGTGTCGAGCGATCTCCATCTATCCCTCGCGACGTTTCGCCTCCCACGGTCTATCCCGAAAGGACATCTCCGAAGAGCAACTATCATGAATCGAGCCGTGAAAAGCTACATCGGTACAC
The DNA here is from genome assembly GCA_036362915.1 of Geotria australis. Taxonomy (NCBI): domain Eukaryota; kingdom Metazoa; phylum Chordata; class Hyperoartia; order Petromyzontiformes; family Geotriidae; genus Geotria; species Geotria australis. The sequence goes on along the minus strand of JAZEWU010000050.1, from coordinate 1,007,189 downwards.
AACCCCGACTGTCACCAAACCTTCGGTGGCGGGTAATCGCGACACGGCCATTATGAATCCACCGTCACCGCCCCGGACGAAACCGGAACCGTTTGGCAGCCCCCGAGTTCTTAAGCGCGCGACGCAAACGCCAAAGCGCGACTCCGTTATTAATGGCTTATGCAAAACGACACGCTGTTGTGTTCCATTCGGGATAATGGATTGAACGACACTGGGGGAGCCACAAAGAGAACTCCGAGCCACCCATCGCTCTCCCGCGACCTCCTCGTCGCCAGAGAGCGCGGTCCGGACCAGGCAATCGCCGGTTCTCTGACCCTAGTTTCCATCCCCTCTCTCATCGTTTTTTTGTTTTTGTTAATTGGTTAATTTGTTATTTTTTGACATATTTTTTGTTTATTTTTTTGTCAATTCGCGTGTCTGTTGTGTCGCAGGAATCCTGCTTCCAGAGCTTGAAAGCTCACCGGCTATTTTCCGCTGTAATAATAAGCGTCTATATATCTACGCGGATTTGTTTGTGACTTTATAGAAAAGAAAAGAGGAGGAATAAAAAAAAACAAATAAAGAGAGACAAGAAAAATTAATCTACGGGTGGCCGGGTGGTTTCGGATCAGAACCTCGGTTTAATTCCAGGCTAGTGACCTGTGATTATAACAGACGGGCGGCATGGGTGTAAGTTTCCTACTGGTAGAGTCGCGTCGCAACCCCCATTTTCACCTGTGCCATACCGAATGCTTTGGCCACTTATCGGTATACCGTGAAGGACCGTACCGGCTTACTTTCACCTCTGTCCAGGGATCAAAGTAACTTAAATTTCTCACTGGTCAGGTCGCATCGCGACCCCAGTTCCCACCTGTACCGTCGACAAGAGACGTCAGAAGAATGCGTTACACGCTCGGAGCAAGATCGCCCGTAGGGCGGGTACTCTGCTAACCTACTAAATGTGTTGCACTGCTGCTACGCGGTATCTTGAATGCGCGGCTGCGATTACGCAGCTCGATAAATCCACACTGCACTGTATCGAATACACTCTCCTGCACGCGTCCAGTCGGCGGAGCTCCACCCGGGTGCCGCGTCCCCCTAGCGCGGAGCTCCGCGCTAGGGCGAGGCCCCCTCGCAGAGCTCCGTGTTGGGCGGCGCGAGCCCACCCTTGTACCAGCCGCAGGGCCCGTGTCGGCGCCGCACGCAGGCGTAGTGCTTGGCCTGGTGGCCCGCGTGAGTTCCGCGCGCCACGCGGTCCGTCCACACGCACTCGTCGGCTCCCCCCTCCGCGCACGGCAGCGAGCGGCACTCGCGGATCTGTGTTGGGGGGGGTGGGAGGGGGTTGGTGGATGTTGGCGCCGGCTGACCGCGCGGCTGCCTTCACAACCCGCCGGCCGCTCGCCGCTCGCGGCCCGCGGCCGGGTTTTCCGAGCTGCGTCGCGGAGTTGTTCCGAACGCTGTTGTTCGAACGTTGCTGAGGCGTAGCGAGGAAATCGCAAGGAGGTGGAGGAGGCAGCCAGGCGGTTTCAAAAGATCGCAAGCTCACTGGCTATTTTTGGCTGTGATAATAAACATCTAGCTATCAGCCAATTCTTTTTTTTCAGTTGTGGGAGGAAACCGGAGAACCAGGAGGAAACCCACGCAGAACAGGGAGAGCGAGAGAGAACACACAAACTCCGCAGAGAAAGGCGCCCGAAGCGGGATCAAACCGGCTCGGGGGGACCTTCTTCCCGCGAAGGCGCGGGTGTCGCCGCGGCACAGCCACCCCTACAAACAAACCATCGACGGACGAGCGAGCGGGCGATCGAACGCACCTTGCAGTCACAGCCCATGCGGTAGCGGTAGCTCAGGCTCTTCTTCTGAGACAGCGTGAGGCCCTCCCAGGGCTGCACGTAGTCACACCCCGACACGGACACACGGCCATCGCGGTACTTCCCTGCGGGGAGGAAAACAGTCCCGGAAAATAGTCCCGGCTGGCTCGCGGATCCATCGGCCGAGAGAGGAATCAGATCGCGGCCACGTTTCGGAACCCGAGGCGGTCCTACTCTCTCTCTCAATGTTGGTCGTTCAATAAACTACCTATAGTTAGTTGGTCGTCCAATAAGCTATCTATAATTGTTTACCTGTTTTATTTAAATATATATTTATATTCTTTGTCAATTCGCGTGTTTGTTGTGTCGCAGGAATCCTGTTAAGAGCTTGCAAGCTCACTGGGTATGTTTCTGCTGTAATAATGAACATCTAAAATCTAAACATCTTACGGACCGCACAGGTCAACGCTAGCTGGGTCATACCTGGGTCACGGGGGTCAGCCTGCAGATAAGGGGTCACGTGACAATGAGTCATAATGGCGTCATGATTTATAGACACCGTGCTAGGGATAATGCTAGAAGCCAGCCTTAGCAGTAGGAGGCAGCGTTACAAAAAAATTATTGCTGGTTTTCCGTGCTCTGTCGTTGTTGACATGTCGTTCTCTCTGCAGCTCTGTGCAGCGCTTTGTGACCCTCGGGTGAAAGGCGCTATATAAATGCTATTATTATTATTACAGACAAGAACCGACGTTCTATACGTAAGCCAGCGTTAGAGGAGGCGCGGATGTTACCACTGCACAGACACCCTGCTAAAGATAATAATAATAATAATATCAATTTATATAGCGCCTTTCACCCGAGGATCACAAAGCGCTGCACAAGGAGCCGCGAAGAGAACGGCATGTCAACAACGAAATAAAAAACAACCAATAAAAACCAAAGCAACAAAAAAATAAATGATTAAGGCTGCCTCGAATACACTGAAAGGTCGTGAAACTGGCAATCTTAAGAGCGGCAAAAATCTGCCAGCGTCCCCTAAGATGGTCGTCACTTCCTTAAAGTGACTTAAAGTGACGACCATCTCTCCGTGCCGCGCGGACTTCAGCCACCGTGCCGGCGGTAGGGGGTGGGGTGGCCCGTGAGTTTGTGGGGTATGGGTTGCGCGCGTTTTTACCTGTGATGATGTACTGGGTTTTGCTGAGGTCCAACGTTGGTGCACACAGACCGTCCATGGTGGGTGTGTAGATCTGGGTCACCTCGCCCAACAGCTCCATGCCCTTGTAGATCTACGAGGAGACCAGAAGACATCTCATCACGATGACCCCTGACAGTCCCGGCAGGGTGTCTATGCGGCGGTAACGTCTGCGCCTCCTCACAGAAAGAAAATCCTACCCGAGGCGGTTAGGTTACCCGCCACGGGCGCCTTTCCGTGTGGAGTCGGCGAGCCTTTCCAGGGCAACAAGAATCGCGCTTCCAGAGCTTGAAAGCTCACTGGCTATTTTCTGCCAAAATAATAAACATCTATCTATCTATCAATCAGTTTTAAAGATAGGAGCCAGTGTCAGAGATAGGAGCCAGCGTTAGAGACAGGAGCCAGTGTTGTATCGCACGAATCCCGCTTGCAGAGCTTTGCAAGCTCACTAAATATTTTCCGCCATAATAATAATAAACATTCACAGCAAGCAGCAACATCAAAGGCCGTTGTGGGCGGGGACTGGAGGGGCGTGGCCATCCGTCCACAGGAGCCAATCGCAGGCGAGCGGGGGCGTGGGCCACCGCGGCACTCTTGGGTACACCTTGTGTCAAAGCGGCCTTCTCTTGGGTGCACTTTGTAAACGCTCACCTTGATTTGCTTGACTCGGTGCAGGACCATTTGGAAGGGGTGTTCGTGGGCCGTCAGGTTGAAGTGACCCATCACGATCTTGCGACCCACGATCCTGGCCCTGAGCACTGGGGGAAGTCACCGCGGCGTGAGAGGGGGGTTTCGACCAGCGTTGGTGTCGCACCGCGGGCGGCTAGGTGCCGATTAATCAGGGGGATCGTTTATTAGCGGAACCCGCTTAGTCCTGTAAGAGGGTCGCGGTGAGCCGGAGCATATCCCGGCAGACACAGGGCGCAAGGCAGGGCTGTACCCAGGATGAGACCCCGGTACATAGCAGGGTAATTAACCTGAGAAGTAGCAGCGTGTCTTTGGATTTGTGGGAGGAAACCGGAGTATCTTGCGAGTGGGTGGGTGAATTAATGATTGAGTGAGTGAATGAGTGAGTGAGTGGGTGAATGCGTGGGTGGCTGGAACAGTGGGTGAGTGGCAGCAGCGTGTCCTTGGATTGTGGGAGGAAACCGGAGTCTCTTGCGAGTGGATGAGTGAGTGAGTGGGTGGCAGAGTGATTGCGTGAGTGGATGAGTGAGTGGGTGAATAAGTGGGTGGGTGAATTGGTGGCTGGCGGTGTGTGAGTGGCAGCAGTGTTGTCCTTGGAACTTGTGATCAAACCTTAGTACCCAGCGAAGAGCTCGCAGATACGGAGATAGAGAGAACATGCAAACCTACATCAACGTTGTATCGCAGGAATCCCGCTCACAGAGCTTGCAATCTCACTGGGTATTTTCTGCTGTCATAATAAACATCTAGAAATCTAATGACAAAAAACAAAGATCCCCCGTGTAGCCTTAACAGACTGTAGGGTCAAGTGCTGTTAGCGAGTAGCAACTACGAAGACCGACACAGCACACGAGGGGGCGGGTGGCCAGTAAACCCGCCCGGCCGCCTGTGTCACCTTAGGGATTCGGACTCGGGTCATAGCCAGGTTTGTAGCCCAGCGCGCTAACCGCTGAGCCACCGCTCCCCACATACACACACAGGCTCCAACACCGTTCACGCCGCTCTGCGCAGCGAGGTGTTCACTCGGGGGTTCACGCAATGTTCACGCGGGTTGAATGTTAATCACAACACAGCGCCTTGCACCCCGCCCCCCGCCCGTCATCCGTCATCGTCCAGCCCCCCCTCCTCTCCCCGCACCCCCACAGATTAATATAAAAACGCCACCGTGAGTCTCAGGGCAGATTGATCGATTAATGGATGAGACAATAAAACACTTTATCAAGACGGGTGGGTGGCTGTGTAGCCGGTAGCGCTGTTGCACCACGGACCGAAGGCAGCCCCCGGTTCGATTCGCAACTCGGGTGCTAACCGCCTGTACGCGTGTGTGTTAATAATAATAATAATAGCATTTTATATAGCGCCTTTCACCCGAGGGTCACAAAGCGCTGCACAAGGACCGCGGAGAGAACGGCATGTCAACAACGAAATAAAAAACAACCATTAAAAAAACAAGGCAACAAATAATGGGCAGCGCGCTGGGCGACAAACCTGGCTATGACCCGAGTTTGATTCCCGCTCACGGCCAACACCAGTGACGATTCTCGGAACCGGTCCTGGGCCTCCCGCTTAGGTCGACTCAGCCTCAAATGGGTACCTAGTGCGGCGTGTAAACATCGCACACTAAGGAGATAAAGGCGACCGGGTGTGGTGCTGGTCACCCACCCCCTCGTGTGCCGCGTCGTCCTTCGTATGTGCTCGCTAACGGCACTTGACCCTACAGTCTGTGCAGGTTAAACGGGGGATATTTGCCTATGGGGATCGGTAGCCCGGTGGTTAGCGCGCTGGGCTATGAACCCACCGACCCGAGTTCGATCCCCAACTCACGGCCACCAACACCGGTGACGATTTTTTTTTTTTTACTTTTCCTGGGCCTCCCCTAGGTCGACTCGGCCTCAGCGGGGGAACGCGGGTGTTACGACTTCACACCCCTGGCGCCCATCTCATCCCCGTGACGCGCTGACGGTGATGTTTACACGACAGGGCTGGCACCTGGCTACAGATGACGGTGATGCTGGCGATGCAGGCTTGCCATGAGATTAGACTAATTGCTACGCTGATTGCTTCATTTGGATAATTACAGACAGTTGTTGTTATCGTTGAGTGTGAAAGAAACCCCCCGCCCCCCCCCCAGAGACCCGTCA
>JAZEWU010000050.1:989702-1001315 GCA_036362915.1 Geotria australis | reverse complement strand
CCCCCGCCCCCCCCCAGAGACCCGTCATTCAAGATGTGTGGCAACGTGTTTTCAGCCGCCGTTTCATTCGCTCGTCGTCACTCGCCGCTTGATCCTGCACAGGGTCGCGTGCAGGGCGGGAGCCTATCCCGGCAGACACAGGGCGCGAGGTATGGTTATGCCCAGGATGGGACGCCAGTCCATCGCAGGGCACCGGGAGAAATTTAGTCAGCAGGTTAGTTAATCTATGAAGCACCAGCGGCAGCGTGTCTTTGGACTGTGGGAGGAAACCGGAGTACCCGGCTCGGGTGCCTTTCTGTGTGGAGTGTGCATGTTCTCTCCCCGTGTCCGCGTGGGTTTTCGCCGGGCACTCCGGTTTCCTCCAACAGTCCGAAGACATGCTGCTGCATAGCTTAACTGGCCTGCGGACTACATTTCCCCCGGTGCTCTGTGATGGACTGGCGTCCCATCCTGGGTATAGCCCTCCCTTGCGCCCTGTGTCTGCCGGGATAGGCTCCGGCTCACAACGACCCTGTAGAGGATTAAGCGGTTTCTAACGATGGATGGATGGGTCAGGTGTTTAACAAAACGTGCCAAATGCTTTACTACTTCAGCACCCCGGGTGTGTTGGACAGCGAACACACGACACTTACATTGAAGACACGACGTCACGCTACGGATAGATAACATCGCTCACGAAACCTTTCACGTTCAAATAGGCGCGTCGCAGCCGCGGGTGTTGCGACACCCGCACTTTCACAGAAACATGTTTCCATCCCCCCGCCCGCCCTGCCACTTTTTTCTGCAACACCCGCGGCTGCGAGGCGCCTGGACAGATAACATCGCTCACGGGAAGCCTTCGACGTTCAAAGTTCACTCACCCACATCGGCGGAGCAGAAGGCCTGCTGAGGGTGCATACTAGAGGCGCAGGAGCAGGCCTCCACGCCGGGCCGCCAGCCAGGCCCTACCGCCAGAACCAGGGACAGCGCGAGGCCCAGGAACGAGGCCCGTGACGCCGCGAAGGCCCGCGAGGGAGCGAAGGCCGCAAACATCCCGCGGCGCGCGGAGATTCGGGGCTGCTGGGGGCAGACTGGGGACGAGGAGGACGAAGGAGGAGAGACGTGAGGTGGGTTGTGGACAGGGTGTTATAGGAAAAAGTGGGGGGGGGATGGAATCATGTTTCTGTGAAAGTGCGGGTGTCGCAACACCCGCAACTGCGACGCGCCTGATTGCGGTGGATGAGTCCACTATATATTCATTCATTCCATTGTCAGAAACCGCGCAATCCTGTACAGGGTTGCGGTGAGCCGGAGCCTATCCCGACAGACACAGGGCGCAAGGCAGGGCTATACCCAGGATGGGACGCCAGTACATCACAGGGCACCGGGGGCAATTTAGTCCGCAGGCCAATTAGCCTATGCAGCGTGTCATTGGACTGTAGGAGGAAACCGGAGTGCCCGTCGAAAACCCACGAGGACACGGGAAGAACATGCAAACTCCGCACAGAAAGGCACCCGAGTCGGAAATCGAACCCCGGGGCTTCTTGCTGTGCGGCGGCAGCGCTACTCACTTCCTCTCTCGGATGCATCTTCAGATACACTTTGATATACACAAAGACAAAGATCCCCCGTGTAGCCTAAACAGGCTGTAGGGTCAAGTGCTGTATGTGAGTAGCACCCATCAAAGCCAGTACAGCACCGTTGGGGGTGGGTGGCCAGCACCACGCCCGGCCGCATTTGTCTCCTCAGTGACGACGTTTACACACCTCACCAGGCACTAATTTGAGGCTGATTCAGAAAATCGTCACTGGTGTTGGCCGTGAGCGGGAATCGAAATCGGGTCGCCAGGTTCGTAGCCCAGCGCGCTAACCGCTGCGCCACCGCTCCCCACACGCACACGATGACACAAATACAACAATACCGACAAAGATCCCCCGTATAGCCTTAACAGGCTGTTGGGGCGAGTGCTGTTAGCGAGCAGCTATGAAGGCCGGCATAGCACACGAGGGGGTGGGTGGCCAGCGGCTCGCCTCACAATAACAAAATACCGACACACATACACAATTCCATACACGTACGTAGACGTACCCACACGCACACAACAAAGACAAAGATGCCCCGTATAGCCTTAACAGACTGTAGGGGCAAGTGCCGTTAGCGAGCACCGATGAAGGTCGACACGGCACACGAGCGGGGTGGGTGACCAGCACCACGCCCGGCCGCCTTTGTCTCCCTAGTGGCAATGTTTACACACCGCACTAAGGTACTCATTTCATGCTCCCCACACACACGCGCACGTACCAGAAATACACGGATCACGGATGACGGCCGGAGACGATTGTCGTGGATGATGTTAGCTGGAGGCAACATCCCCCCACGTCTCGCGTGTGTTTATATCCCATCTCCCTCCTCCTCCTCCCCTCATCACCCCACTTCTCCTCCTCAACGGCCCCCCCCCACCACCACGCTGTATCCACCACAGCCAATAGCGTTGCTGTGAAGACGAATGCAAAACGTACGTGGCGCTAACCGCGAGCGGGCAGCACTTGACCCTACAGTCCGTTAACGCCACACACGGGGGACCTTTGTCTTTGTTCGAGAGTAGCACCTACGAAGTCCGGCACGGCACACGATCTGGTCGGGTTGGCCACCGCCGCCACGCCCGGCCGCCTTTGTCTCCCCACCATTACTCCCTCCCTCCATCCCTCCAATGCTTATCAATTCCTCCCAACCCATACCCAACACCATCCATCCCTTCACCACCACCTAATAATAATAATATCATTTTATAGAGCGCCTTTCACCCGAGGGTCACTCCCTTTACTCATCTGAACTCCACCTCCCCCCCTCCCTCAATCCCCTCACTCCACCGGCTCCACGTGGGAGTATAATTGAATCCGTGGGGCTAATTGAATCGGGCGCCTTTCAATTAGCGCCCTAACGCGGCGCCACGCTAATTATCGGGGGAGACGCGGGGGCTTGGGAACGCGGGCCTGGGTCTCCCCTAGGTCCACTCAGCGTCAAATGACTACCTGGTGTGGTGTGTAAACATCGCCACTAGGGAGACAAAGGCGGCCGGGCGTGGTGCTGGCCTCCAACCCACTCGTGTGCCGTGCCGACCTTCCATAGGTGCTGCTCGCTAACAGCACTTGACCCTACAGTCTGTTAAGGCTATACGGGGGGATCTTTATCTTGTCTTTGTCTACGTGTGTACCTGGCCTGGCACGGGCAAAGTACACGTGGCCTGGCACCTGGCCTGGCACATGCGACGTGGAGACGTCACCGGCACTTAGTGACGCACCGCGGTTGTTGTTGTTGTACGTGTGTGCGCGCGTGTGTGTGCCAAGGGCTGACTGCTGTGCCAGGCTAGGTGCACCTCGAGGTCAACATCAATGCGTGACAAACCCACACAAGTACTCCCCGATTACAGTCTCTCCTCGACTTACGACACATTCGACTTACGACCACCCGCACTTACGCAAGGCGCCCTTATTTGTTATTGCCTGGGTCTGGGTCTGTGTTTGGGTGTCTGGCAGCTGGTTGTGTTTCGTTTACAAACCGTTATAAGGGTATTTTCGATTTCCGAGAAAATCGACATACGACAGGGTCATCGGCGCGAAACCCCGTCGTAAGTCGAGGAGAGAGAGTGTCTATCAAATTTTGAGATGTGTCTTAAATCATCCAGGGGCGGCGGCACGTTGTCGCAGTGGGTATCGTTGGCCGCCTCAAAGCAAGCAGGTCGCAGGTTCGAATCTCGTCTCGGGTGCCTTTCTGTGTGGAGTTTGCACGTTCTCCCCGCGTCCGCGTGGGTTTTCGTCGGGCACTCCGGTTTCCTCCCACCGTCCAAAGACACGCTGCCAGGTTAATTGGCCTACTGAGTAAATTTCCCCGGGTGCCCTGCGATGGACTCGCAGTCCCACCCTGGGCGTGGCCCTGCCTTGCGCCCTGTGTCTGCCGGGATAGGCTCCGGCTGACCGTTGACCCTGTACAGGATCAAGCGGTTTCTGAAAATGAACGGATGATGGATGGAAATGATCCATTCACACGGCTCCTAACGAGCCCGTGGGTTCGCGCCGCTTGGTAAACATTTGTTGCGCGTTGAATTCAATTCAGCGTTAACGTTTAACACGTGTCGACCGTGACTCGCAGTCGTAATGTAATCAGTGAGTAATTGACGACATATCCAGCCCCGTGTGAATGAGCCGTGGCGCTGGTTCGTCTGGGCGAGCGGTGGCTCAGTGGTTAGCGCTGTGCCGGGCTACAAACCTGGCCGTGACCCGAGTTCGAATCCCGCTCACGGCCACCAACACCGGTGACGATTTTCTGAACCGGTGCTATGTCTACTCGGCCTCAAGTGAGTACCGCTCTTAAGATTGCCTGTTTCACGAACTTTCAGTGTATTCGAAGCAGGCTTAATCATTTAATTTTTGTGGCTTTTTTTTGTCGTTATTGACATGCCGTTCTCTCCGCGGCCCTTGTGCAGCGCTTTGTGACCCTCGCGTGAAAGGCGCTCTATAAAATGCTATTATTATTATAATTACTACCTAGTGCGGTGTGTAAACATTGCCACTAGGGAGACAAAGGCGGCCGGGCGTAGTGCTGGTCACCCACCTGCTCGTGTGCCGTGTCGACCTTCATAGGTGCTGCTCGCTAACGGCACTTGACCCGACAGTCTTTTCATGCCGTACGGGGGATCTTTGTCTTTGGAGGGTGGAGAGAGGATCGGATGCAATTACCACGAAGGCGACCTAGGGGTTGCCCAAAACTGTGTGGTGGGTGGGTGAAAGAAAATAAACTTCATCCAGCAGTGGACTGCCAGGCTGTTGCTCTTCAGAGCTGTTCTTTTGCTGTAGCCGTGTCGAGCGATCTCACTCTCTCGACACGGCTATCCCGAAAGAACAGCTCTGAAGAGCAACCGTCATGGATCAGGACACCGTGGGGCAATTTAGTCAGCAGGATATTTAACCTGGGCAGCACATCTTTAGACTGTGGGAGAAAACCGGAGTACCCGGCGAAAACCCACGCGGAGCCGGGAATCTAACCCGGCGGCTCGACTCACCGCTACGCCACCCGGTTACCACGAGGTGGCGCGCGTTGCTTGTAAAAGCATCGGAGATTTCACAACGTCCATCCATCCATTTTCAGAAACCGCTTAATCCTGTACAGGGTCGCGGTGAGCCGGAGCCTATCCCGACAGACACAGGGCGCAAGGCAGGGCTATACCCAGGATTGGACGCCAATCCATCGCAGGGCACCTGGGGCAATTTACTCGGTAGGCCAATTAACCTGGCAGCATGTCTTTGGACGGTGGGAGGAAACCGGAGTGCCCGGCGAAAACCCACGCAGACACGGGGAGAACATGCAAACTCCACATATAGTCTTAACAGACTGTAGGGTCAAGCGCCGAGCTACTAATGCATTGATATTTGCATTGTCTAAGGACTGCTTGCCTTTTGGCAACACTTGGCTAAACACTGAGACTAGGCTCCAACGAACGATGTCTCTAGTGTTGGGCCAATCACTCTGAAGGACAATGCATTTGTCATAGCATTCGTTTGCATGTTTTTTGTTACCACACGCACGTGTGGCTGCTAGCAAACTGGAACCTTTGCAAAAAGGCGTCCGTTCGGTGTTTTAAGATCTTAACACGTCTCTCACTGCCAGAACCGGTAAAAAACCTTATATATTTGACATTGTCTGTAGTTAAAACGTTAGTGCGGTTTTAAAGTGGTGATTCGGGTGCGGCGGAGGAGGAGTGTAGGGTCGACAACCGAAGCGCCTCCTCAAAACGTCGTATATTTAAAGGCTCCGGTGCAGAGACGGGAAGAGCGTCGTTAGAGATACGACGGTTGACGGATGCGACCGCCTCAGATTGCAGATGGAGGTGTGCTTAAGGCGAGAGCCGCAGATTAAATTCGATACGTGCCACGGGTTTTTGCCGCAACTCCGAGTGTGAGATTAAATTGACTTCTCAGCCCACGCTGGGGTTGGAGGGAGGGCGGGTGAGATGCGGGGGGAGGGTGGGAGGTTGGGGAGGGTGGGGGAACCGGAGCCTATCCCGGCAGACACAGGGCGCAACGCAGTGCTATACCCAGGCAGGGCACCGGGGGAAATTTAGTTTGTTGTGTCGCAGGAGTCTCGTAAAGAGCTTGCAAGCTCGCTGGGTATTTTTCTGCTTTAATAAATAAACATCTGTCTATCGATCATAGCAGGCCAATTAACCCTGGCAGCAGCAGCGTGTCTTTAGACTGTGTGAGAAAACCGGAGTGGTTGAGTGGGCGGCTGGTTGAGTGGGTGGGTGAGTGAGTGGGTGAGTGAGTTGATGAGTGTGTGTGAGTGAGTGAGTTGATGAGTGTGTGAGTGAGTGAGTGAGTTTACGAGTGGTTGAGTGAGTTGAGCGGGTGAGTGAGTTGAGTGTGTGAGTGAGTGAGTTGATGAGTGTGTGTGCGGGTGAGTGAGTTGATGATTGCGTGAGTGCGTTAACGATCTTTCCCAGGAATCCCCTCCGCACTTTCCCTTTGGACTGTGGGAGGAAACCGAAGTGCCCGGCCAAAAACCTCCAAAGAGTCTCAGGGTCAAAATCTTCATTGGCCGTTTCCCAAACGGCACGTTCCCTCCCCCTCCTTCTCGCAGCGTTACCGCCCATTAGGCGAGTGAGCTGTGTAACGGATTAATTTGCATTTAAATGGATGAGATTGATAAAAATGTAAATTCTGGAACGACCACGGGTGAGGAGGTGGCCGCCAGTGACGCAGAGAAAACCCTCCACAGAAATCGACGGAGCTTTAGAGATAGACAGAGAGCTGGACAGAGACGCCGAGAGACGGGGAGAGGCGCGCAAAGGGTGGCGCAGTGGTAACATCTGCACCTCACAGCAAGAACGTCCCGGTTTCGAATCTCGGCTCGGGCGCCTTTCTGTGTGCAGTTTGTGTGTTCTCACCCTGTTCTGCGTGGGTTTCCTCAGGGTTCTCCGGTTTCCTCCCGCAACTTTAAACAAAAAACACTCATTAATTATTTGGCCGATAACATCATAATATATAGGAAGTAGTGTCTTGTGGCAATATGGCGCCGGGAAAACCGCCTGGCTGCCTCCTCCTCCGCCTCTCTGCGCTTTCCTCGCTACGCCTCTAAGTCGTTCTCTCGTCGAATGAGTACCTTCGACAGTGCATGAATATGTGCGCGTTATGAATAAGTTGTCGCAGGAAACTGGAGAGAACCCGGAGGAAACCCACGCAGAACAGAGAACACACAAACTCCGCACAGAAAGGTGCCAGAGGCGGGTATCGAACCGTCTCGGGCAGGACCTTCTTTCTGTGAGGCGCAGATGTTACCACTGCGCCACCCTGCCGCCCAAAGCACAACGCTACAGAGGGGTGGAGGATCTTTACCTTTGTAATCGTATCAGACGTTACGTGATGTTAGTTGCGTGATGTGAGGTGTTCAAAGCCACCGACAGACCTGGATTCGAACCGGGGTTCAGCGGGTTGTGATGTCGGTTCATTGCCCCGGGCCCTATTTGTACGTGCGCGGCGTGACTTTGGGTGTCTCTGTGTAATAGGTGTTTGATTTGGGCTGTGAAAGCCGAAGATTATCAAACACAGAGGTTCCTCTGTTCTCACACTATGGGGAACGTGGAGAGAATTGCTGAGTAACTCACCTACCGATCGCCTGACTCCCTCACTCGCCTCACTGTGAGCCCCCGACGCTGGCTTCTGTCTCTAACGCTGGCTGCTATCTCAAATACTGGCCGCTGTCCCTAACACTGGATCCTATCTCTAATACTGACTCTTGTCTCTAACGCTGGCTCCTGTCGCTACCACTGGATGCTGTCTCTAACGCTGGCTCCCGTCTCTAACACTAGCTCCTGTCTCTAACACTGGCTGCTGTCTCGAACACGTTGGAGGCATCGTCAGGCTTCAGACATCGAGCTGTGAACACATACACCAACACGAACACAGGGGAGAAATGTTCGCCACGACTATCCCTAAAGAGCAGTGAGTGTGTGGCTAAATGTTGCCTACATTTGTGTACAATGGAGTTCCAATCCTTCGGCTCTGTAGAATTTCCCTGGTTGCGACCCAAGTGTGCCGTGACCTCTGTGCCAAGTGCCACCTATAGGTCACGCCGTGTTACTGCGGGGGCAGCCCACGTGTTACTTCTCTACCGCCCCATCGAGGCACGCCAGCGTACGGCGCCTCGAGTGAGATTATAATAATAGCATTTTATAATAATAATATCAGTTTATATAGCGCCTTTCACCCGAGGGTCACAAAGCGCTGCACAGGGCCGCGAAGAGAACGGCATGTCAACAACGAAAGGAAAAAAAACAAGCAATAAAAACCAAAGCAACAAAAAATAAATGATTAAGGCTGCTTCGAATATACTTAAAGGTTGTGAAACTGGCAATCTTAAGAGAATGATGCTGATGTGGGCTTTTAACGTGACGGCTTTCGTCAGTCAGTGAATGTCCATCCATCCGTTGTCAGAAACCCCTTAATCCTTGTACTGGGTTGCGATGAGCCGGAGCCTATCCCGGCAGACACAGGGCGCAAGGCAAGGATATACCCAGGACGGGACGCCAGTCCATCACAGGGCGCCGGGGGCAATTTAGTCCACAGGCCAATTAACCTAGTGACCGATGTCATTCATAATATGTCCCTTCTGTGGGTTGGGTCACGTAAACAATATGTGTCGTGTGATCGACGTGTGCCGATTCTTTACTACTTCATCACCCCGGTGTGTTGGACAGCGGCGCGCCGGTGTGTTAGAGAGCGCCACATCGATCTATCTAGCTATAGGAATCACAGTGTTAGAGACAGGCGTTAGAGGCAGGAGCCAGCCTTAGAGACGAGCCAGCGTTAGAGACAGCAGCCAGCGATAGAGACAGGAGCCAGCGTTAGAGGCAGGAGCCAGCCTTAGAGGCAGGAGCCAGCGTTAAAGACAGGAGCCAGCGTAAGAGACAGGAACCAGCGTTAGAGGCAGTGTTGTTTTGCAGGCATCCCGTTCTCTAGGGCTTGCAAGCTCACAGGGAAATGTTCTGCTGTAATAATAAACATCTATCTGTCTGTCCATCTGTATAGAATTGATATTACATATGATTAAACGGTGACTGATAATGACAGACGGCAGTGTGTCACAAGACTGTGTTATTGAACGGTGCAAGTACCGTATCGTCACTGCTCGCGCGCGAGAGATGGGGCCGACCGCACCACGCCCGGCCGCCTTCGTCTCCCCTGCGCGGAACCAGGCACTCGTCACTCGAATCGGCTTGCGGACGGTACAGGCAGACTGCTGGTTCGTAGAACAGCGGCCGTGGTCGGGAGTCGAACCGCGGGCTGGGTTGGTGGGAGGGCAGCGGCGCCAGGCTACCGCTGCCCCGCGTGTTTATCCGGAGACAGGAGACACGCGGTCTTCCGGCGAGGGGAGCTTTGATGTCGCGGAGATACAGCGGCACGTGAGATGGGTAGGAACGAGGCTTGCTCATTTGCTCTCTCTCACACACACACACTCGCAACACACCCACCCACCCGCACACCCACTACCCACCCACACGACACACCAAGCATCCCACTCACTACCCACACTACACACCAATCCACCCACCCACCACCCCATCCACTACACACCCACAACCCACTCACCCGCTACTCACTACCCACAACACACCAACCCACCCACTACCCGCCCACCCATCACACAGCCTGGGCAACGCCTAGGTCGCCTTCGTGGGAAATGCTTCCAGTCGATCCACTCCGAAAGACAACGATCCCCCGTGTAGCCTCGACAGACCGCAGGCTCAAGTGCCGTTAGCGAGTAGCACCTATGAAGGTCGACACGGCACACGAGCAAATAAGTACCGCACGAGGTACTTATTTGAGGCTGAGTCGCCCTAGGGGAGGTCCAGGACCGGTTCATAAAATCGTCACTGGCGTTGGCCGTGAGCGGGATCGAACTCGGGTCATAGCCAGGTTTGTAGCCCAGCGTGCTAACCGCTGCGCCACCGCTCCCCACTCCCCCTCTGGTGAACAGTCCCGATCACGTGCTCTCTTATCAGTAGATACGCGCACACAGACAAAGGTCCCCCGTATAACCTTCACGGAATTACCGGGCGAGTGCCGCGAGCCGGTAGCACACTGTGAAGGCTGGCACGTCGCGCACAGAGGGGGGTGGGCGGCCAGCACCGCAACTGACAAAGCTGCCCCGTATAGCCTTAACAGACTGTAGGGTCAAGTGCAGTGCACACCGACACGACACATCCCTTGACTGAAACTGTGTTTTCAGTCGTGAGCTATCCCCCTCCTCCTCCTCCTCGCTCTGGCCCTCTCCCTACCCCCTCTACTCCCTCTCTCTCCCCCTCTCCCCTCTTCCATCCCACTCCGCCAGGCATTCATTCATTCCTCCCACACGCAGGAGCGGTCGGCCTGGCGGGAGAACGGATGTAGCGACGCGCGCACGACAGAGAGACCACACACACACACAGAGAGATAGAGAGAGAGCTAGACATCTCCAGATTAGAGAGAGACAGACGGAGAGACGGGGAGAGTGCGCAACGCGGAGAGCAGGGGATAGAGAGAGAAGGAGGAGAGACACGGTGATGTTTTACGTCAGGAATTCGGTGTTGTCCTAGCACCTTGTTACGCGATGCTCACGCACGCGTGGTGTGTAATAACATCGCCGGAGCCGTTCAGATCATCACCAGCACCATCGCTGACAACATCAGCAGCACCATCATCATCACCATCAACATCATCGACAACACATTCACCAGCATCAGCAACATCATCACAGTCAGCAGCAGAATCATCATCATCATCATCACCATCAACACATTCACCGGCATCTACATCAGCACCATCATCATCACCATCGTGGGTGTTGGGCTGGTCATCGGTCACCGAGCGTTGTCCACATCACCGGCGCTACCATCACAAGCGTCGCTCACACTGCTCGCGGTTACCGGCATCATCGGCGTCATCACCTGCATCATCATTAGGAGCATTATCATCATCACCACTACCACAGCCGTTACCATCACAATGCTGCCATCGTGCGCGGACGGGGCTCCGCCGTCGGAGCGACACAAGGCGGCGACTCCGGGCGCCGCTCACCGTCCCGGCATGCGGGTCGTCATGCTCGCCACGCGGCGTGGAGACGACGGCACCGGACAGGCCCTCGGCACCGAGGAATGGCTGGGCACTGCCCCACCTTCTCGCTCGGGAGGACGAGCCGGTGGCGGAGGAGCAGGTGGTGGCGGTGGAGGTGTTGACGCGGCCGGCGCGTCTCGCTCCCCGTCTCCCCTGGAGCCCAATCGCCGCCGGGTTGGCGCCCTGACCGGGGTGGTGCTGCTGCAGATGCTGATCGGAACTGTGGCGACGGCGGTCGCGTTTTCTACCGGCGACCTGAGTGCGTCCCTGCGACCGCGCGACACGCCGTACTGGGCAGGATTGCCGGTGAGAAAGGTGTCGGCTCGCCACCCCCCCAAAAAACAATAATAATAATAGCATTTATATAGCGCCTTTCACCCGAGGGTCACTTGGCTGTGGAGAGGACGACATCACTTACCTTGATGCTTTTTTCGATTCGATTCTTCGAAGCGTGATGGTTACACGACAGTTTCCCATCGCAACAGGTTCT
>JAZEWU010000050.1:978727-989470 GCA_036362915.1 Geotria australis | reverse complement strand
TCTAGTGCGGAGTTTGTGTGTTCTCTCTTGATCCCCCTCTGTTCCCCGTGGGTTTCCTCCGGGTTCTCTCTGGGTTTTCCTCTCACAACTAATAACACTCACTCATTAATTGGCCGATAACATCAGATTACACAGGACGCAGTGTCTAGGAAATGTTGGCGCCGGCTAACCGCGTGGCTGCCTTCCCCCTACCCGCCTCTCTGTGGTTTCCTCGCGCCTCTGAGTCCTTCTCGTATCGAATGAATCCCTTAAGCGATGAAGGAATATGCGCGGCGCGTTGTACGTTGTATTTATTATTATGTTTGGCCGTGGGTTCGTTAATAATTTAACATTTAATATAACTACATTTACAATTTATAACGCGACAGTATTTGTGGCGGCACGGTGGCGCGGTGAGTAGCGCTGCCGCCTCGCAGCAAGAAGCTCCCGGGATCGAATCCCGGCTCGGGTACCTTTCTGTGTGGAGTTTGGCGTGTTCTCCCCGAGTCCGCGTGATTTTTCGCCGGGCACTCCGGTTTCCTCACACAGTCCAAAGACACGCTGCTGCATAGATTAATTGGCCCCCGGTGACTGGCGTCCCATCCGGGGCAAAACCTCACCTTACGCCCCGTGTCTGCCGGGATAGGCTCCGGCTCACCGCAACCCTGTACAGGATTAAGGTGAGGTTTCTGAGAAGGAATGAATGAATAATTTATCGATAATGATGATGATCGTAGCAATTATATTTCTAAGCCGACCGGAAATTGACCTTGCCGGGGAATTGAACTCAGACTGACGCGGTCTGGAGCTCAGATCCGCTCTGACAGCTGAGTTTTGTGCTCAGCTGACAGCTGAACAAGACAACGCATGATAGACCCCTGCGTTGTCCTGCCAGGCTATATCCATATTCTGATGCCGTGTCTGTCACAGGGAACTCGTGTTTCAAGCAGGGGAGCGGTGGCTCAGTGGTTAGCCTGTGTGAGTGGATGCGGTGTGTGTTTTAATTAGGTCCTGATTGAATACGTCGCCAGCACTCACAAAGCTAAAGCTCCCCCGTGTAGCCTTCAACAGACTGTTGGGGCAGGTGCTGTTGTAGCGAGTGCGAGGCTGACACGCTGCTGAGTCGACCTAGGGCATGCCCAGGACCAGTTCGGAGCCTATCCCGGCAGGCACAGGGCGGCAAGGTAGGGCCGTGCCCATGACGGGACGTCAGTACATCGCAGGGAGCAATTTAGTCAGCAGGCCAATTAACCTCGGTAGCAGCGTGTGTTTGGACTGTGGGAGAAAACCGGAGTACTTGTCGAAAACCCACGCGGACACAGAAAGTCAACCGAGCCGGGATCTGAACCCGGGTTGCTTCTTGCTGCGAGACGACAGCGCTAGTCACCGCGTCACGGTGCCGCCCACAACTTTAATTATGCAAATTGAAAATGAAGACTTTACACAGCGTGCACGTTTGCATTTGTAAAGAATTCTGAAGCTTAATTAGCGAGATTCTAAAACGCCCCGTTTAATTAACGGGGGGGAAATTGTTTTTATTGAGAGTTGCTCTCGAGAGTCGCTCTTTCGGGATAGCCGCGTGCAACGCCAACCCCCGGCCCAGACACCGCGCCCTGTCACGATGCTATCGGCCGATTAATTCACGAGCGTGTCGATCAGTTGCGGGAGGAAACCGGAGAACTCGGTGAAAACCCACGCATACCATGGTGGGGGGGGGGAGATCACACGAAGTCCACACAGCGAGGCGTCCGAGGCAGGAACCGAACCGCCTCGGGCACGACTTTGTCTGACGCTCAGATGTTACCACTTCGCCGCCCTGCTGATTATATAATACATAATACAGTTTCTCCTCGACTTACGGCATGTTCGACTTACGACCACCCGGACTTACGACGGTCGTCCCGGTAACGCTGTTATATTATTTTCGAGTCGCGACGGTTGCGATGGACTGGCGTCCCATCCTCGGTCTAGCCCTGCATTGCGCCGTGCGTTTGCCGGGATAGGCTCCGGCTCACCGCGACCCGGTACAAGGATTAAGCGGTTTCTGAAAATGGATGGAGTCCCAACGGTTGGTCGTAACATCGGCCGGGCGCGCCGCCGCTAGGCGGCTATATTTGTTATTGTCCGAGTCTCGGTCTGTGTTTGGGTGCCTAGCAGCTTGGCTGTGTTTCGTTTACAAACCGTTACGAGGGCATTTTCGACTTACGACCACATCGACTTACGACGGGGGTCATCGGAACGTTACCCCGTCGTAAGTCGAGGAGATGCTGCGAACAACTGACAGTTGCAATCATCTTACAAGCGTGACTCATCCATCCATTGCCAGACGCCGCTTAATCCGGTACAGGGCTGCGGTGAGCCGGAGCCTGTCCTGGTTAGACACAGGGCGCAAGGCAGGGCTATACCCAGGATGGGACGCACACAAGCGTCACTGTCCCGATTAAAGCCCTTCTCGGACGCAAGACAGGGCACCAGCTGGAATCTCAATCAGCCCGAGTTCTGTGTGTGTGTGTGTCGGTGTGTGTGTCTGTGTGTGTGTGTGACATGCAAATTTGGCAGCTCCCTCCCCACTTATCGCTAACGATGGCCCGCCACTCAAGCGAGAGAATAACGAAGGGACAAGACAGATTCCTCCGGATAATACAAAGATCCCCCGTGTAGCCTGTGCGAGGATGTAGCGGCAAGTGCGGCTAGCGAGCGTCGCCTGTCATGGTCACCACGCCCGGCCGCCTTTGTATCCCCACTCCCCCCCCCCACAAGTGGAGATGTTTTACGCATCACACCGGGTACTCATTTGATGGCTGAGTCGACCTAGCGGAGGCTCAGGGTCCATCCATCCACTGTCAGAAACCGCTTAATCCCTGTACAGGGTCGCGGCGAGCCGGAGCCTATCCCGGCAGACACAGGGGGGCTAGGGTCAGTTTAGGAAATCGTTGTCGGATGTTGGCCGTGAGCGGGAATCGAACTCGGGTCGCCGGATCTCTCGTGCGGCGCGCTAACTGCTGCACCACCGCTCCCCTACGCACAACAGACACAGCTCCCCCGTATAGCCTTCACAGACTGCAAGGGCAAGTGCCGTTAGCGAGTAGCACCTATGCAGGGCCGACACGGCACATGAGGAGGTGTGAGTGACAAGCACCACGCCCGGCCGCCTTTGTCTCCCTAGTGGCAATGTTTACACACCGCATTCGAATTCGATTCGATTCTTCGAAGCGTGATGGTTAAATATGACAGTTTCCCATTGCAACAAGTTATTCTTTAGTTGCAGACAGCCCGCATTAAGTTGCAGACAGCATTAAGTACTCATTTGAGACTCAGTCGACCTTCGGGAGGCCCAGGACCGGTTTAGAAAATCCTCACTGGCGGTTGGTGACCGCGCGCGGGATTCGAACTCGGGTCACAGCCAGGTTTGCAGCTCAGCGAGACGCAGCGTGTTTTCACTGCACAGAAACACCAGCGTAGATCTCTCGTCAAAGTCACACGACAGAGGGGGGCGGGGGGAGGGGAGTTCATTTCAGCCTGAGCTGACTTAGGGGTGTCACGAAGGCGTCTGGATGTCCGCCAACACTCGACAGACGCCGTGTTTTTTTTTTTCTGGAGTGTTTGACGGCTCTCGTTCTCGGCTCATCCATCAGCCGGGTTAGTCGAGCTGCGGACCCGGCCCACGCCGAGTTCGATTCCCCCACTCGCGGCCACCGCCACACCGCTGATTAACTTCTGAAACCGTTGTGGGCGGTCCTCTAGGTCGACTCGGACTCAAATGAGTACCAGCCCGAGGCTGGTTCGGTACCCACCTCGCACGCCTCTCTGTTTGTGTGGCGTTTGTGTGATGTCTCCCCACTGTCCCGCCTGGGTTTCCTCCGGGTTCGCCCGTTAATTAATTGGCCGATAACATCGTAATATAGAGGATTCGGTGTCTGGCGGGTTGGCGCCGGTTGACCGCGTGGTCGCCTCCCCTCCACCTCTCTGCGCCGTCCCGCAGCGCCTAGGTGCCTCTGAGTTTTTGCCGGGCACTCCGGTTTCCTCCCACAGTCCAAGGTCACGCTGCCGCATAGGTTAATTGTCCTGCGGACTTAATTGCCCCTCCCGGTGCCCTGTGATGGACCGGCGTCCCATCCTGGGTACAGCCTTGACTTGCGCCATGTGTCTGCCGGGATAGGCTCCAGTACAGGATTACGCGGTTTCTGACGATGGATTAAGGATTTGAACCCCGGTGCCCTGAGCGCGGGCACACACACTCGCGAGCATGCTCCATTACGTACAGATTTTGATTATTCTATGCGCACGCACAATTGCTTGAATTACTTTCAATATGTAAATGGAGGTGCTATTTAATAAAGAGAGGACATTTGAAATTCCACCCAATATATGAGCCATTCATTCCGTTACGGTCATGCAAAGTGTAAACCCGTATTAAATCGCTCGTAATGTAATGGGTTTTCGCCGGGCACTCCGGTTTCCTCACACAGCCCAAAGACACGCCGCTGCTGCCGCAAACTCTCACCCGTTCGCTCAGCAATTCACTCAACCACCTCACTCAAGTCACCTGACGAGATGCTCACCCACCCACCTGCCCACCCACCTGCTCACTCACCCACTCAGTCACCCACCCACCTAACTCACTCACCCACTCACTCCGGTTTTCTCCCACAGTCCAAACAGACTGCTGTTGCTGTCTAGATTGATTGACCTGCTGACTATTGTTCCCGGTGCCCTGAACCGGTCCTAGGTCTCACCTAGGTCGACTCAGCCTCAAATGGATACCTAGCTCAGTGTGTGAACATCACCAAGGGGGAGACAAAGGCTGCCGGGTGTAGGGCTGGCTACCCACCCCCTCCTCTGTCGTGCCGGCCTTCACAGGTGCTTCTCGCTAACAGCACTTGACCCTCCGGTCTGTGGAGGCTATACGGGGGATCTTTGTCTGTGCAGGTGTGTCTGGCCGCTACGCTGGGTTTCTACATGCAGTCCATGAGCCACCAAGACGAGGAGACAGCGAGGATCATCAATGTGAGGGTACGGAGACACGGGGACACGGGGACACGGGGACACGGGGACACAGGGACACGGGGACACGGGGACACGGGGACACGGGGACGCGGGGACAACTGTTTGGCTGAAGTAGCATCGTGGCGGCCGTCATACACACCCACCCACTCACACACCCATCTACTCTCACCATCCGGTGTATGTAGGTGGATACCCACTCTCACCCATTCACACCCACCACGCTCACCCACCTCCCCCCCTTCACACAGGTGGCCTACTTCCTGTGCTGCACACTGGGCGCGGCGCTGTCGCTCACCGCCGCCTGCTTCGCCGCCCACCACGGCGCCCTGCTGGCCAGCGCCATCTGCCAACCGCGCGCCCACGCCGGCGGCCGAGCCGGCACCAAAAGCCCAGGCGGCGGCGGCTCCAGCAGGGGCGACACCGGGACCGGTCGCGGCGGTAACAGCGACGCAGCCGGCGAGGGCAGCCACGGCATTTGCGATTGCCGGCTCGTGAGCCGCGACGTCCTGCCGTCTCTCGCGTCGCTCCCCGAGCCGCCGTCTCTCCCGGCTCCCCGCACCCTCACCTACGCGGGGCTCCACGGCCCGGGCTGCCGGCCCGTCACCGGCGCGCTGCGGGCTTTCCTCGCCACCCAGGTGCTGCTCAACGTGTGCGCCGCAGCCTGCTGCCTGGGCGGGTGCTACCTGCTGTGGCGGCGCAGGTACCAGGGGGTGCCCCTCGGGCTCAGGCCCAGGATGCCCGGGCGAGGTGGAGCGGGCGCTAGGGGTGCGAGGCCAGGAGGTGCACGAGGTGGTGGTGGTGGTGGTGATGGTGGACGAGGAGGCGGCGGTGGAAGAGGTGGTGGTGGAGGAGGAGGTTTACTGGAGTTGAGAGCGGTGTCACTGCCCGCACATTGTGTCGACCTGCCCAACGCGGTGTGTTGACGGCAGGCGCCTCGCAAGCCGCGGGTGTTACGGGTGTTGCGACACCCGCACTTTCACAGAAACATGATTCCCCCTCCCCCACTTTTTCCTGAGGTAATCTCATATCACATGAGACTTCCTGTTGCGACACCCGCACTTTCACAGAAACGTGATTCCATCCCCCCCTACTTTTTCATGTAACACCCGCGGCTGCAACGCGCCTGGTGTTGAGTGACTGCGATCAGCTGTGCGGGTGGCGCTGGCCACCCACCCCCTCCCCCCGTCTGCCGTGTCGGCCTTCGGAGGTGCTCGCTAACGGCACTTGACCCTGCAGTCCGTTAAGGCTATACGGGGGGGGGGATCTTTGGAGAGGGTGGGTGGCCGTGGGTGAGATGGCTGAGCGAACACAGGACGTATAACTCAATCGGCCGCTCGCACTCAAACGCCTGAAGATGCCTCCAACTCGGGAGGCGAAACGTCGCTAAGGAGAGACGGAGACACGGCTATGGACTGTATGTACAGACGATATGTATAGACTAGAGAGGGAGAGCGCTCGGTGACACGGCTATCCCGAAAGAACAGCTTAGAAGAGCAACCATCGTGGATTACATTGGCCGCGAAAACCTTCATGTTAAAACTCACATCGGTACATTATAATGTCAAGGCATGACCTCACCAACATGGATGGCACATCAGAGGCACAAACATCTGGTAGGTGCCGTGGGAGTGGAGACATTGAGAGACAGAAGGGACGGTACCCCGTGTGCCTGGCACAATCCCAGACTTTGAACGAATCACTTGCTCCGGCAAAAACTTCAGAATCCCCAGGACAACCGCCTCCTGGGAAAACTGAGACAGGCGGCAACACTGCTGGCTCTCCGACAAGGGGAGGACGACGTGCAGGGAGCCACGGGAAACCGCGGAGGAGCGGGGAAGGCAGTCAGGCGGCGAGCCGGCGCCAACAATAATCGCCCCGAGATCTGCGCTCCTCTATACGAGAAGGTGTTACCATGGGCGCTCACACGTGGGAGGAAACCGGAGCACCCGCGGCTCGTACAGTCGACAACAACCTCCGTTCGCCACGAATTGGCGGCGACGTCTGCACGGCGCCTGCGCCAGGCCGGGTGCACTCTGAGGCCACTGAAGTGTCAAACGCTCGCCGGCAGGAGGTCACGGGGCAGACCCACTTGCCGCGGGCTGACCTCACTCAGATGACTGGCTGATGCACCACTTGTGTCAACTGGTTTCTCGCACACCGCCCAATGGTGAGGGTGTCGAAGCAGAATCTCACGGCCGGATGCCCTTCCTGACGCCAACCTCCTTTAGTCGGAGGGGCTTCGGATTGTTATTTCTCTGGAACCTCACCTCCAGACCTGTTCACCAAGGGAGACCCTAGCAGGAGTGTTAGAGACTCCAGGTTATACAACGCTGGGCTTCATTGGAACACGCACTTCGAGGCCGAGCTGAAAGACAACGATGTCCAGAAACTGACCATCGTGCTTCGAAGAATCGCAAAGAAGACGATTGGAACACGCAAACCCCTCCGGACACGATACGGTTCCGGTCGTGTTTCTGAATCCCACTCTGCTCACACCGCGCCTCACACCTAATCAGTCAGTTTGTATATTTACTTGGAAGGAACCGTTGAGCTATGTAGCCCTTGTTAACAGTTGTCCAGCGGGGACGGGTAAGCAAGTTACGGCATCTCAGGGCACTGGGGGGGAATTTAGTCACGACAGTTAACCTTGCAGCATTTTCTGTGGACCGTGGGAGGAAAGCGGAGTGCCCGGCGAAAACCCACGCGGACACGGGGAGAGAACATGCAAACTCGACGCAGAAAGGCACCCGAGCCGGGATTCGAACCCGGTTACTTCTTGCTGTGAGGCGGCAGCGCTATTCACCGCAGCACCTGCTTCGTACGCATGGCAATCGCCCATCGAAAAGCAACCTCCATGTTCAAAACCTGCTTAGCTTGGTCACAGGCAGAGGTCAAAGTAAGCCGGTATGGTATACCGTTAAGTGGCCCAAGTGCTCACGAACAGGTAGGAAAGGGGGTTGCGATTTGAACGGATCTGTAAGAAATCTAAGTTATTTTTGTATCCCTGCTAGTGGGTAAGTGGGTGGGTTGGTGAGTGAGTGGGTGGGTGGGTTGGTGAGTGAGTGGGTGGGTGGGTTGGTGAACGAGTGGGTGGGTTGGTGAGTGAGTGGGTGGGTTGGTGAACGAGTGGGTGGGTTGGTGAGTGAGTGGGTGGGTTGGTGAGTGAGTGGGTGGGTTGGTGAACGAGTGGGTCTGTTGTGGAGTGAGTGGCGGTGGCTTTTCCACGGCGCTCGTGCCAGGCCAGGTACACCTTGAGGCGACCACGTGAACATTCGATAGCTTGCGGACTACGCGCGCACACACACCGGTTCTCAGAGCAGGACGATGTGAAGTTGTGACTCAAGAAGATAAGAGATGTTTGGACTGAGAAGATGCGAGTGATGATGGATCTTATGTGCGGCTTCTGACTGCAAAATCACGCAGGAGCCACTTCTAATTATGAATAATAATCATAATTTATTATCTACATTTCCCCTGGCGCCCTGCGATGGACTGGCGTCCCATCCTCGGTGTTCGCCTGCCTTGCGCCCTGTGTCTGCCGGGATAGGCTCCGGCTCACCGCGACCCTGTACAGGATTAAGCGGTTTCTGAAAACGGATGGAGGGATGGAATGTATTGTCTTTATATAATAGCGCCTTTCATCTAGACGTCCCGAGGCCCTGCAGGAAAGAGAGGTGTGGGGAAGGCAGCCACAAGGTCACACGGCGCCAACCCGCCAGACACTGCGAACCTATATATTATAATGATGGTAACGGCCAAACATTTGGACTATTTTGTTGTTGTTGTTGTGGGAGGAAAGCGGAGAAGCCGGAGGAAACCCACGCGGAACAGGGGGAGAGAACGCGTGAGCTCCGCACAGAAAGGCGCCCGGGACGGGAGTCGAACCGCCTCGGGCAGGACTTTCTTTCTGTGAGGCGCAGATGTTACCGCTGCACAGACACCACGACATGAACCCGTGTTTGTCGTTTTTTCACGGCTCGATTAGTGAGAATTGCTCTTCAAAGCTGCTCTTTCGGGATAGCCGTGTCACTGAGCGCGGCCCCCTCTCTCCTTCGCGACGTTTCGCCTCCCACGCCGGAGGCATCCTCATGCTTTCTGAGACTGAGGCGTGAGTTGGTGAGTGGGTGGGTTGGTGAGCGGGTGGGTTGGTGAGCGGGTGGGTGAATTGGTGTGAGCGAGTGGGTCAGTCTCGGAACGCCTCAGGATGCCTCCAACGTGGGAGGCGAAACGTCGCGAAGGAGAGAGGGGGAGCGCTCAGTGACACGGCTATCCCGAAAGAGCTGCGTTGGAGAGCAAGTCTCACGAACTCATCTTTTCAAACTAAAGGTCCTGCCCGAGACCGTTTTACAGTTTTGGCAAAATGATGTGTCATTGATTACTTGCGTTGTTAATATGATTCGTGTGTTGTTGTTGTTGTCATTGCTTTGAAATGTTGTTAAATATAACACGTATTATTTTATATATAAAAAAAGGACATGTATGCTCGCTACGTGTGTGGAATGGTGTTCTGGTGGGGTACAATGTGGGTGGCTTGCGCCCTTGTTCGACCCCTGTGTGGGCAGGTTTGCGATGAATGGTAATTTATTTATAGAGGATTTATTTACGAGTTCGGATGTGTGCGCTGATACATGTTGTATTGCCACGCACACACAGCCACAAAGACAAAGATCCCCCGTATAGGCTTAGCAGACTGTAAGGGTCAAGTGCCGTTAACGAGTAGCACCTGTGAAGGCTGACACGGCACAGGATGGGGTGGGTGGCCAGCACTACGCAGACGCGCAGCCACACATCACACCAAACGTCACAACCGCGTTGGAAGGTGTCCTCAGGCGACGGAGAGAGGAGGAGGTGGAACGCTCAGTGACACGGCTATCCCGAAAGAGCAACTCTCGAGAGCAATTCTCATCACACATCGAGCCACCGTGACAAACCTACAGTCTCTCCGCAGCCCTGTGCAGCGCTTTGTGGCCCTCGGGTGAAAGGCGCTCTATAAATGCTATTATTATTACAGAGGAGGAACGCTCAGTGAGACGGCTAGCGGTTGGCGCTAGCCGCCTCACAGCAAGAAGCCGCCTTTCTGTGCGGAGTTTCCATGTCCGGCCCCGTGTCCGCGTGAGTTTTCGCCGGGGTACTCCGCTTTCTCCCCAACAGTCCAAAGACACGCTGCTGGCTGGGCTAATTGACCTGCTGGCTAAACCCATGCTGGCAATATGGCGCCGGTAAACCGCCTGGCTGCCTCCTCCGCCTCTCTGCGCTTTCCTCGCTACGCCTCTGAGTCGTTCTCTCGTCGATGAACACCTTCGACATTGAATGAATATGTGCGCGTTATAAATGTGTTGTTATTATTATTATTATATCCCCGCCTTGCGCCCTGTGTCTGCCGGGATAGGGCCCGACCCTTCCACCATCGGTACCAATCACAGGAGAGCGTGTTTTTTTTTACACAATTAATTCCAGAGCCTGTGTTCAAGGAGGTTGCCGGCATAACCCACAATGCTGTACTGGCTCCGAATGCCGCCTATTTACCCGAGCGCCCCCGGTGCCCCATCATATCGTGATCCACCCACCCCGCACGGTGACTGATTGACGGACTGATTGATTGCCGTGGGGCCCCGCGCCCAATTGACAGCGGGCTTTAATGGCTGTAACCTGACGTCCTCATGAATCCTCTCATGCGTGGATTATGAGTCGCGGCTGGATGGTGCAGAGCGGCGGCTCTTAACCTTTACTGCAACCCATGTTAATAACTAGGTATAT
>JAZEWU010000050.1:597713-610017 GCA_036362915.1 Geotria australis | reverse complement strand
TGAAATGCCTCGTCCGAAGCTCACATTACTCATTCAGTCCTTGAGTCCATTCGCTTAATGCTGTACGTGACGCGTGCCTGCCTGCCTGCGCGTGTTGTGTTGGGGGGGATGTGGGGGTGTGTGGAGCGGTGGCGCAGTGGTTAACCGCGCCGGGCTACACCAGCGACGATTTTATTTTTTTTCTGGTTCCGAGCCTGTACCTCCGTTAGGTCGACCCGGCCTCAAATGAGTACTGCAGCTGGTTCCGAGTGTAAAACACCGGCAGTGGGGAGACGAAGGCGGCCGGGGGTTGTGCAGATCGTGTGCCGTGCCGACCTTCGGAGGCGCCTCTCGCTGGCAGCACTGGCCCCTACTGTCTGCCAAGGCTACACGGGAGTGCACGCGTGCACTACGTTCCGTGCCGCCAGCAATTCCCCGTTGTAATCGCCATCTGCGGGGGCAGGGTGGGGGGCCGTTTATAGTCTTCACTCACTCGTTCATTATCATCCATCCGTCTATCGTCAGGAACCGCTTCATCCTCTACAGGGTTGTGGTGAGCTGGAGCCTATCCCGGCAGACACGGGGCGCAAGGCAGGGATATACCCAGGTTAGGATGCCAGTCCACCACCACAGCGGCACCCGGGGGCAATTTAGTCGGCAGGCCAATTTAACCATAGTGAAGCTCTGTTTGTGAGTTTAGGTCATGTGAAATAAGCGTGTAAGTGAAGTGCACCCGTCGATATGTTGGAGCAAACGAGCGAGCACATGCATCACTTACCTTGTTAAAAGATGGTACCGACGTTTCGCTGAGACTTGCACTCGGCTTCATCAGGGCTTGGAAAGGCCAATTTAACTTATGCAGCAGCATGTCTTTGGACGGTGGGAGGGAGGGGTGGTGGGGGGTGGAGGAGGGGGGCCGCGACGTCATCTCTCACAAAGAACTAATACAGGATTAGAATGGCACCTAGCATTTCTAATTAGGGCCATCCAAAATCACGGCCTTGGGTGTTAATTGGTTTTTTAGTCGTGGGGCAGGTGTGACCGTGAACTTTTAAATTGCTTCGAAGTCTCGTAATAAACACTCGCTCGTCTGCGATACAAACTTGCCGCGTGACTGATTAATAGGGTGATAATAGGGTGATAACATCGTAATATGTAGGATGCAGTGTCTGGCAAATGTTGGCGCCGGCTTACCGCGTGGCCGCCTTCCCCCTACCCACCTCCGCCGTTTCGTCGCACCTCTCGTGGAACGAACACGTTCGACATTGAACAAACAGTGCGGCGCCTCGTGAATCGTGATATGGCGTTATTAAATTAAGTTTTAAAAATATATTATGCATTAAAAAACAAATATCTTTCTAATGCGTTGTTGATGGCGACTGTTGTGATCTTGGATGACCTCGCGGTGCAGTTGAATTAATATTGACAGAGTGTTTATCGTCAAACTCCACGGATAAGTACTCTAGGCTTAATCAATATCACGAATGTGCAAATTATGAAGGATGTCTGGAAGCAAGTAGGTTATAGGATGATTAATATCATATAGGGTGGCACAGGGGCGCGGCATCGCTGCCGCCTCACAGCGAGAACCACCCGGGTTCGATTCCCGCTCGGATGCCTTTCTGTGTGAAGTTTGCGTGTTCTCTCCCCGTGTCCGCGTGGGTTTTGGGTGGGCACTCCGGTTTCCTCCCACAGTCCAAATACACGCTGCTACTGCCGCCTAGGTTAATTGGCCTGCTGACTAAATCACCCCCCCTCTGGTGCCCTGCGATGGACTGCGTCCCATGCTGGGCACGGCCCTGTCTTCGCCCTCTGTTTGCCGGGATAGGCTTGAGGTTTGAGCAGCTACTGTAATAATAATGTGCGGCACGGTGACCTTTTCAAACGTGATGGTTGCTTTTCGAAGCCGTTCTTTCTGGGGATAACCGTGTCGAGCGCTCTCCCTCTCTCCTTGTACGACGTTTCGCCTCCCACGTCAGAGGCATCCTCAGGCGTTGGAATAATGTTCTATTTATTATTATTATTACGCCACTAACAAATGTACTACAACAACAAAAACAAACCGCCCCGTATATTTCCCGCGCGCATTTCCAGCACGCCTTGCGACCGACTCTCCGCTCAAAAGAAATCCGAATCCGCCGCGGAGTGTTTTAATCGTCGAAATTATGCGAGCCACCTTCATCCGTTTTAATTCCACGCGGGTCGCCGAGGCTTCGCTGATTAATCCTGAGCAGAATTTCGCTCGGCCGAGACATCGCATCCCCCCCACCGCCCGCTCGCTCGTTCGCTCGCCCGTTCCGCCAAGCCGCGGGCTCGTTGATAAATAATGCATCGATGGGGATGGGGAGGGTGGATGCGTCCTTTGCCATTCCTGATCTAGCCAGGGGTCACGGTGGGTCAGGCATAATCTCAGACAATCACGGGACACGCTGCTGCCGCCGCCGGAGTCGTGCCCCCCCCCCAACCCACCCCACCCCCAGGCTATGCCGTGGCGACGTTTGCTCACAAACTGATTGTTTTAATTGAGCGTGTCGCCACGCGCGTCTCGCCGCGCATTCCTATCGAGCGATTAGCTGTCGCTCCGTGTCCGAGCCCCGTGCACCCCCCACCCAGTGATGGCCCACGTTTACGCGGCCGCGCTAACGTACTGGTTTGAGGCCGAGTCGACCGAGGGGAGAGGCCCAGGACCGGTTCAGATAGCAGTTTATTATCACGGCAAGGAAAACAAATTACCCGGTGAGCTTAACGAGCTCGTTACGGGATTCCTTGCGACACAACAAACAAGCAAACTTGCAAAAAATAAATAAATACATATATGAAAATAACAAATTAACCAAACGATAAACAACAACCATTTACACACTGCATTGTCGCCGGGTATTCTGGTTTCCTCCCACAATCAGTGTCCGAGACAGGAGCCAGTGTTGTATCGCAAAAATCCTGTAAAGAGCTTGCAAGCTCACTGGGTATTTTTTCTGCTGCACTAACAAACATCTATCTATCTTCTGTCCATCCACCCCGAGTGCACTGTTCCGGCCTTAATAGGTGTTCGCTCACAGCATGTTGCCCCAACGGTCTGTTAGAGGCTGCAGGGGGGGATGGGTTTGCTTGTCGCCCCTTGGGTGGCCGTGTTTGCCCGAGCGATCGCTCTTGAACCCTGGGCACTTCTCGTCTGCTCTTGACTCGTATAT
This sequence comes from Geotria australis, assembly GCA_036362915.1. NCBI lineage: Eukaryota > Metazoa > Chordata > Hyperoartia > Petromyzontiformes > Geotriidae > Geotria > Geotria australis. The sequence continues at coordinate 606,847 of JAZEWU010000050.1, read as the reverse complement.
TAATATTGTTCCTGTCCGTGTTTACTCGCACGATTATGGTTGAATAGATACAGCGTCACGCCATCGTGTACAAAGACAAATATCCCCCGTATAGCATTAACAGACTCTAGGCTCAAGTGCCGTTAGCGATCAGCACCTGTAAAGGCTGTCACGGGACACGAGGGGGGTGGGTGCCCAGCACCACGCACGGCCGCCTTTGTTTTTCTAACTCCATTCATTCCACGGGGCGACACGGTGGCGCGGTGAGCAGCGCTGCCGCTTCACAGCGAGAAGGACCTGGGTTCGATTCCCAACTCGGGTGCCACCTTTCTGTGTGGAGTTTCCATGGTGTACTGATGTAGGTTTTCACGGCTCGATTCAGGATGGTTGCTCTTCAGAGCTGTCCTTTCGGGATATCCCTGTCGAGCGCCCTCCCTCTCTACCCTCGCGACGTTTCGCCTGATGATGCTTCCAACGTGAGAGGCAAACGTCGCGAGGGACATCGCTCGACACGGCTATCCCGACAGAACAGCTCTGAAGAGCAACCATCAGTTTGCATGTTCTTCCCATGTTCCGCGTGGGTTTTCGCCAGTTTCCTCCCACAGTCCAAAGACACGCTGCTGCCCAGGTTAATTGCCCTGCTGGCCTATTAGTTGGCTACATTTTCATCCGTTGGCTTATGATGGCCTGGCGTCTCATCATGGATAAAGCCCTGCCTTACAGGCTATATGCGGCCCTTCGCGACCCTCCGCAGGATCAAGGCAGTACTGATAATAAGCGAATTAAATTGAACACACACACACGCGTATTAGACTCGCGGCTAACGCTTGTCAGCGAGCGATAGGAAACCTTTGCATGGCATTACATAACCCTTCGCCGTAACCTTGGGAGGGTTTTGTTTCGTGTTATATCTGTGCGCGCGGCGGACGTGTAATTAATGCGCATTAGCACAGCTCCCCGACACAAGCCGAGGCTCCCCCCGTAGTTCGTTCCGCGATACGGGAGGTGGGTTTGGGTTGGGGGGGGGGGGAACTCGATTCGGGGAGCGAATCGCCCGCATCATTAGCACTCCAGTAATTTTCCCTCGTCCGCCCACCCCCCTACCCCGCATGCGTCCCCTCCTCGCCAGCGCGTACTAGGTAGGCATCACTCAGCGAAGGAAGGCAGCTCGTACCACACCCCCTCGCTCGCTCTCTCTCTCTCTCGCTCTCCCTGGGAGCGCGGAGGAGCGCACACGCCGTGACATCCCGCGCACGCTTCGCCGCAGCGGCACGACGGAGCCAGCATCCCCTCCCCTCCTCCGTTAATCGTTAAATAACACACACACGCACACACACCCGCACGGAACAACAAAAATCACACCGCCTGCGCTCTCGTCTCGGGCCGGTCGCTTCAGCTTCGCAACCGCTTTCCACCGCAAACCGACGTGAGAGGAAAAAAAAAACATTTCAGCTCTCTCGACATCACGCTCTAAATTCGATCTTTGTTCAAAAAAAAAAAAATTGTTTTATTTATTTTAACAACCTCCTTCATCCGCTCGAAGCCGCTTGTCGTTTTGGCGGCGTAGCCGGTCCGCCGCGGATCACGGAGAGAGAGGGAGAGAGGAGGGGAGGGAAGATGCAGCCTTAGCGGCAGCGGCGAGGGTGGCTTGCCGGTGACACTGGGGCGGCGATGGACGACGGGACGATGCCGACAAATGCGGGTCGCTTGCGAGGCCCGTCGGGCCGTCCGTCGGTACCCGGCCGGAGCGAGGGTCGCCCGAGCCGGCGCCGCCGCGTGATCTGAGCCGCGCGCCCGCCCGCGTGGAGCAGCCATGTGATCGTGGGGCGCCCGCTTGGTCATGTGGTGCATCAGCTGTCGCTCCGAGAGGTCCTCCCTGGTTGAGAATGAAACGTCTGACAGGTACACAACGGAGCGACCGCGGGGGGCACGCCGCGGTTAGCCGGCGGAAACCACCACCACCAACACCACCCTCACCCAACCACCACCACCACCACCCCCGCTTCGCCGCTTTGACACGTGGGTCCCCGCCCGGCCGTCTTTGTTTACGTGCGGTGCCCGTTTCGTGACGCGGTGCGGTTTTGATATCGGCTACGCTCACGGTCCTGCGGTTGTCGTCTGTCTCCCGGCATTAAGAACGGAGCCCATCGTTTTATCCGTGGAAGCGGCTGCGGTGCTCGGGCGCAATAGGTTATCGCTGTCGTCTCGAGCCGATGCTGGCAAGTCCACGTTTCTATGGCGGTGCCGGGGAAGGTCTCTGTGGCTGTAACCGGTTATTTGGTGGGGGGGATGCTGCTGCTGCTGCGTTAGTTTTTCTGTTCAAGCGCGGATGATGAATACACGGAGCTCAGTCGGCGATCCATCCATCCATTGTCAGAAACCGCTGAGTCCTGCACAGGGTCGCGGTGAGACGTAGCCCATCCCGGCAGACACGGGGCGCAAGGCAGGGGTCATACCCAGGATGGGACGTCAGTCCATCATAGGGGGAGCACAATCGTGGTTGCTTATGTAAGAATCGCTTGTGAACAGCTGCTCTTTTGGGATAGCCGCGTCAGGCGTTCCTCTCTCAGCTTGTTGCGAAATGCTTATCCCTGTCGTCACTCCGTTCGAAGGGGAGAGGAGGAACGCTCGACCCGGCAATCCCGAAACAACAGCTCTTGAGAGCGATTCTAATACACCAAGCCGTGACAAATCTACGGCCGTTTGCCCAAAGCGTCGCCTAATACGTATCGTTCCTTTTCAAGGTGAAGTTGTTGACAAATGTGGTGAGGCTTCGGGTTAAGGATGGGATAGAATACGGACTGAGCGCAAGCACAAACAACAACAACAGCGCGACACGTTTGTCAATAACACTGCCCTTAGATGTAAAATATCTCAGCTTGTTGCGCAATGTTTACCTCTGTGGCCTCTGCGTGTGATGTGAAGAAAGGCCTGAAACGTTGCCCGTTACGTATTCGTGTCACTGTACGTCGTCATACACCGTTATCATCGGCAGCCATGGTCAATCCACTGCTGGATTACAGCCTCCCGAAGCCCACACTGACTTCGCGTGAGCCTGTATAGCGCACGCGTTCCGGTAGTCGCACACGTCGCGAATGGCTGTCACATTTGACGGCTTTCACGGCTCGATGGCGTGTCCTGTCACGGCTCGAAGCACCGATCATTGCTTTTCGAAGCTGCTCTTTCGGGGATAGCCGTGTCGAGCGCTCCCTCTCTCTCTCCTTCGCGACGTTCCGTAACCGTGTCTGGTCCATGACCAGGTGTGGAATTTCCATGCAATGTTTTATTCTTAATATCGGTGCCGTTTTAAACGGCCTCTCTCCAGGTTAATAATAATAATAATAGCATTTATAAAGCGCTTTTCACCCGAGGGTCACAAAGCGATGCACAGGGCAATCCGGGTTGGAGGGCCTTCGGATCGATATTTAACTGGAACCTCCCCCCAAACCTGTTCACCAAGGGAGACCCTAGCAGAGGCGCTAGACTCCAGACCTGTTCACCAAGGGAGCCCCTGTGGGGGCGTGGAATGGGGGGGGGGAGGATGGGTTGTAACATGGGACACAAGTTTCCCTTCGTGAAATTTCACCGGCGCCGACTTGACGCCCGAGTGAGCGACACGGCTGGGAATAGGCGGCCCAGGGCAATATTGGGAGCAAGCTCCGGGGCGCGTTCTGTCGACACAAAGCTTCGAGGCGGCGGCGGCGCAGGAGGAGGAGGCGACGGGGGGTGGCGGCGAGCCGTAAACACACCGCGTCCAAAGTGCCGGTGGCCGCGGGCCGCTGGCTGGCAATCGCCGCACATATTCATTCAATGTCGAAAGTATTCATTCGAACGACTCGGAGGCGAAGCGAGGAAAGCGCAGAGAGGCGGAGGAGGCAGCCAGGGCGTTTTGCCGGTGCTTTCACTGCTCGATTCGTGATGGTTGCTCTTAAGAGCTGTTGTTTCGGGATGGCCGTGTCGAGTCCTCTCCCTCGCGATGTTCGCCTCCCACCCCTGATGGTGTTTTCCAACGTGAGAGGCGAAGCGTCGCGAGGCATAGAGGGACACGGCTATCCCGAAAGAACAGCTCTGAATATATTTTTTTCTTACCCGTTAAAGGAAAATTTTTTTGGTCGGCCGACGCTTCGTTAAAAAACGCGGGCACGCCCGTATTATTATTATCATCATCATTTAAGACGGGCCGCGCACGGCAAACATTCGATCGCCGGGCGAGTCCAGCGTGCAACGCCACCGCCGTTATGGACGGACGACCCCGAACCGCGCGTCCTTTAGTCGGGGCGTGCCCGCTCGGCCCCCGCCAGCGTGAAACAGGGCCCGGGACCCCGCCGCTAATCTTCCCGGCCGAGACGGCGCCGGCACAGCCGCTGCATCTTAAGTAAGCGGCGCCCGCTCGCCCTTTGTTTTCGGAAAAGACAGCGTCGACGAAAAGACGCGAGAAGGGGGAGAAAGTGTGCTGCCGGGGACCTTCCTGCGAACGCGCGCACGTGCTGCTGTGACAATAAATTATTTGTCACAATAATAAAAAATAATTTGTCACAATTGTACTGATGTAGGTTTTCACGGCTCGATCCATCCATCCATTTTCAGAAACCGCTTAATCCTGTAGACTGTACAGGGTCGCGGTGAGCCGGAGCCGATCCCGGCAGACACAGGGCGCAAGGCGGGGATATACTCAGGATGGGACGCCAGTCCACCGCAGGGCACCTGGGGCAATTTACTCAGTAGGCCAATTAACCTGGCAGCATGTCTTTTGACGGTGGGAGGAAACCGGAGTGCCCAGCGAAAACTCACGCGGACACAGAAAGGTCCCCGAGCCGAGAGATTAGAACCCGGGACCTATCTTGCTGTGAGGCGGCAGCGCTACTCACCGCTACGCCACCGTGCCGCCCCCGGCTCGATTAATGATGGTTGCTTTTCAGAGCTGTTCTTTCGGGATAGCCGTGTTGAGCGTGGGAGATCGCTCGACACGGCTATCCCGAAAGAGCAGCTCTGTCTGAGGTCTGTCTGAGATCAGGCGCCGTGGGTTATTTGGCTCTCTGCCGATCCCCCTTTGGTCGTGTCCACTTAGACACAGGTCGTAATTTAGCGACGCTCTCATTTCCAATTGCGATGTACGCACTCCCCTCGGAGCAATGAGCTGTTTGTCTCCAAAAGTAAACGAGGCTCTCTGAGGTGATTCCCCGAGAGTTGTTCACAATCGCCCCCATCCCTCCCACCCCGTCTCCCAGCATCTCCCGGGCTACGCGCTGTCTATGCAGAGGTGACATCTGCGCCTCCTCACAGAAAGCAGGTCCTGCTTGGCCAAGGCAGTTCGAATCCTGCCTCGGGCACCTTTCTGTGCGGAGTTTGTGTGCTCCCTCCCCCTGTTCTGTGTGGGTTTCCTCCGGGTTCTCCGCTTTCGGCCCCCACATGTGGATCGTAGGCGTTAGCGCGTTCCAGTGAAGCCCAGAGCCGTGTTGTGCGTTCCTCCACCTACCTCCTTCGCGACGTTTCGCCTCCTGCGTTGGAGGCATCGCCAGGCTGGCCATTCCTCCTCGCGAAGGAGAGAGAAGGAACGCTCGACACGGCTACCTCACACGCGAAGCCGCGAAAGCCCTACATCGGTACATTTACGACCTCTGACTACCTGGGTTCGTCCCATCGGCAACAGCAAACGCACAGGGTGCATGGGGCTCAAGGTAGAAGCGTTCACGTCGCGATCCCTGTCGGGTAAATACTTGGTGTTGCCTGCGAATTCTACCAAACACTTCGAGGCCGAGCTGAAAGACAACGATGTGCAGAAGCTGACCATCGTGCTTCGAAGAATCGCAAAGAAGAAGAAGAAGACAGGGTGCATCCGCCAGTCATCGCTACGCTCTGTGCCGTGACCTCGTGCCGTGACCTCGCTCTGTGCCGTGACCTCGTGCGAGACGAGCCATCGACACGGCCTCGAACTGCACGTCGCCTGGCACCGGAGCCGCGGTGATGTCACCGTCGCTCAGCGGCGAATGGCGGCCGCCGTTGTTGTTGTTGTTGTCGCGAGAGCGAGCGGGCGAGCGATCGCTCGGGCGATGTTGGACGAACGGGGGAACGGAACAAGACAGAGGGGCTGGGCAGCAATCGTAAATTCCCAGCACTTCGCCTCCCACAAGCGTATTAATGCATCCGTCTTGCCCTGAGAGGATAAACCAATTGCTCTTGCCCTTCACTTTCAATTTAGAGGTCTGGACAGTTTGAAAATAGTTCGGGCAGGAAGAGATAGGCTGCTCACTCACACTCGTTCTCGTTTTTTCCCCACCTGGAGAAAACCAATTCCGGCTATTTTTAGCCGCGGTGTCAAAAAAATAAAATAAAATCAACACCGTCCCCCAAACAACAATAAAACCCATTTTTCTCCCGGCACGGACAGATGCCGTCGCGCGGCAAGTGACCGTGAGGACAGCGTGGCCCCGCCACGCATTCTCCATCCACCCCCCCTGGGTTATTTGTGTTGGAGATGGGGGTCGTTTAAGACGTCGCGTAGAACCTAATGTGTTTCTCGAGTCCAAACGAGTGGCCGCGTTTATTCGTAAACGCTGGCGGGCGCCGGCGCCGGTCGTGAGCACCTATTATGTGTCGCGTGTGAAAGTGACGGCGTCACTTGGCCGGCCGTGCGTCCCAACAGCACGTGGCGTCCAGCAAAGATTGGCGCGAATACACCGCGCGCCCGGTGCTCTTTTTGGTGTTCGGACGGCAATTTTCCCCCCCCACGTTGGAGGCCATCGTCGGGCTCCGAGTGGTGTTTCGGTCGAATATTTGTGACAACGTATTCACGTTGCAGCTCTCCGTTGTTCCCACTTCCACTGCTGCGTCATTGAGGCGTCGAGCCTCGATCCGGACACGGTCCTGCGTGTGTCTCACGGGTGGTAACCCCTATCGTGGTGGAGGCGTTTATTATGAGAGCAGAAAATACCCGGTGAGCTTGCAAGCTCTTTACGGCATTCCTGCGATACAAAGCTGGCTGCCGTCTCTAGCGCTGGCTCCCTTCTCTAACGCTGCGTCACCCGTGCCCGACGAGGCATCGACGCCTCTCTCCGTGACCGGCGGTGGCACCGTGGGCCGCGGGGGGCCCTGGGCTGCGTGGGCGAGATGCCTCCCGGCGGAAAACGCGTCGTGGGCGCGCGGGGCGACAGACAGATGGTCGTTCCTGGAATGCGGCGTCACGGCCTCGCCCGCGTTGGTGCGCCGGCATGCCGCGGTTTAGCGTATTTAGCGCGTTTTTTTTTGTATCGCGTCGTCGTTGCTATTTTTTTTTACGAGCTGCGCGGCGTTGTTATTCGGGGGTAGCAGCGGCGCGGGTTGGCGTTCTCACTGACGATATTCCCTCTCGCCGATGTTCCCTCTCCCCCTGACGGGAGCCGGCGTGAGAGACGGGGGCCAGCGTTAAAGACGGGAGCTAGCGTTAGAGACGGGAACCAGCGTCAGGGACAAGAACCGGCGTTAGAGACAGGGGCCGGCGTTGGAGACAGGGGCCGGTGCTTTCAAAGTCCGTTGAATGGAGGTCCGTTAAATCGAGGTTTGACTGTAAACATACGTGCTCACACTCGGTCTGGGCACTCGGGCAGCGGAGGAAAGTAAATTAAGTGGAAATGATTTGGCTTTTGTGTAATGCTGTGTTCATCCTTTCTCGACAACATCGTTTTAATTAACGTGTCCAAAGATTGCTTGTTATTTTTTGTGTACTTCTTAATAGTTTTGTACCGTGCTCGTGATGCGCTACTAATAGCGCGAGGGCGGCACCGTGGCTCGGTGAGCAGCGCTGTCGCTTCACAGAAAGAAGGTCCCCGGGTTCGATCCCGGCTCGCGTGCATTTCTGTGTGGCGTTTCCACGTTCTCCCCTTATCTGGGTGTGTTTTTGCTCGGCACTCCGGTTTCCTCCCAAAGTCCAAAAATATGCCGCCTAGGTTTATTGGCCTGAATTCATCACGGACACTGTTTGGAGTAGCCCGGCCTTGCGCCCTGTGTCTGCCGAGATAGCCTCCGACCTCCCATGACCCTGTAGAGGACTAAGCAGATACTGATAATGATAAATGATGTTGACGGGCTTACTCCAGACCTGTTCACCAGACGAGACCCTAGCAGGAGCGCGCGACCCCAGACCCGTTCACGAAGGGTGACCCTGTCAGAAGCGCGGCGGACTCGAGGCACCGACAGCTGTGGGATTTGCCGGAACACACAAACCACTCCACCTCGATAAGGTTATGATCCTCGGGGGGGGGGGTGGGGAGGAGGAGCAGATGAACTAAATGTGGCGTAAAATAGGTTTCCATCATCGTGTGACGGCGGTTGGGGAGGTTGGGGGGCGGCGTCGGCCCGGTCTCCCGCTCCCGTCGCTCGTGCCCCGTGACTCGGACTCGGCCGAGCGCGTGACCCGCCGCCGGATTGAAACGGTCCCGGGGAACGCGCCGCTCAATTTAATCTGGCGGACGCGCGCGCGGCGGTTGCCGCCGAGGGCGATTCCCGCGGCTCCCCTCTCCGGCGCCATCCTCCGAACGCTCGCTCCGCCCCGGCGCTTCACGGCGCCCTCGGCTCGCGTCCCGGTTGCCCCTCGCCGAGGTTTAAGAGCGACTTTTTAGGGTCGGTCGAGATGGGGGCGGCGGCGGGGGAGGCCCGTCGAGACGATCGCTCGGCTCGCTCTCTCGCGGTCGCCCACTCCCCCCCCCACCACCCCCCGTTTTATTAGCGGAGCCGAAGCAATCTCGCGTTTTACAGCGGGAGATGCTGAGCGCGGAATTGCGAAATAGTCCACGGCAAATTGACCCCAAACCCCTTTTTGTGGTTTAAACAGAAGCCACGCCGCCGCGCCGCCTCGCCGCGGAATAAGCCGCTGGTCTGGTCCGTGGAGACCAGACCCGAGTGGGCCCACGTGCATGCTTGAGGTGAAAAAGCCTGAGAATCAACCCCCTTGGCGCTTAGCTCATTGCAAAGTGACGGCGGTGGTGTAAATGGCGGCAAATACGAGGATGTTTACGTCCGCACGTTTCCTAAAATCAGTGTGGCCGCACTTTGTCGGTTGGGAGTCGCCGATGAGCATGCAATCACGGGGTTTTCTGGGCTCTTACCTCTCCCCAGCACCTCTCCCTCGGGGCGGCTCAGAACCCGTAAGGGCAGGGCTGGCATTTCCTCCCCCCCCCCCC
>JAZEWU010000050.1:581327-591600 GCA_036362915.1 Geotria australis | reverse complement strand
CCATGGTGACGGCCCTCACGCACCCCTCCTCGGCAACCATCCATCCGTTGTCAGAAACCGTTTCATCCTGTACAGGGTCGCGGTGCCTTTCCCGGCAGACACAGGGCACAAGGCAGTTTACCCAGGATGGGACGCCAGTCCATCACAAGGTACCGGGGACAATTTAGTCCGCGGGCTACCTATCAAACGAATTACGTGAATTCAGTAAAATATTCAAACCTTTTTCCGTCTTTGTTTTTGCGCCCTGTGGATTCCCTACAGTTCCACTTACACGGGGTGCCCCGTCTGTTGCTTTGTTTTCCCAGTGCTGGTGCTAAGCTTGGCCTCTAGCCGTTGCCAGTGCTGCGGCAATGAGAGGATGTATTTGAGTGCGAGAAGGCCACAGTACAATCTCATTAGGGCAGCGAGTAGAGGATCTCCAGCAGCGATTGCACCCAGAGCCAATCGCTGCTCATACTTACTGAAAGGCCGTTGCTCGTTACGGTTTTCCTCGCGATACCAACAAACGGGCGGTGTGACCAAAAAAATAAGCACTTAAAAAATGTCGTAGAATTTCTCTTGAGAGCTGCCGTTTCGCGATAGCCGTGGTCAGGCATTCCCTCCTCTGTCCTTCACGATGCTTCGCCCCTCCCAGAATTAAGGTATCGTCAGCCTTACGGATACCTCCAATGTGCATCGTGAGCATGATGATGCCGCCAACGTGGAAGGCAAAACATCGGGGAGAGAGGACGGCTGCTCAACGCGGTTATCCCAAAAGAGCAGCGCTTAAGAACAATTCTCATACGTCGAGCTGTGAAAACCTACATCAATACATAAGAACAAAAAATAAAATGTAAATATAACTGTGGATAAGATTTAAACGGGGCGGCACGGTGGCGTAGCGGTGAGTAGCGCTACCACTTCACAGCCAGAAGGTCCCGGGTTCGTTTCCCGGCTAGGGTGCCTTTCTGTGTGGAGTTTGCACGTTCTCGCCGTGTCCACGTGGGTTTTCGCCGGGCACTCCGGTTTCCTCGCAGAGTCCAAAGACATGCTGCGCGCATAGATTAATTGGCCTGCTGACGAAATTGCCCCAGTGCCCTGTGATGGACTGGATTCCTGTCACGAAGCGAGGGTGAAACCACTGTAAAGCTGCTAACTGATATATTTTAAAAACAAAGTGAGATAGACTTCAGAGAACTTGAGTCTACAGAAACGGTTGTGTGTGGTTTGAAAACAGGAGTGAATCGCCGGTCTGCGGCCACCCCCGAGTTCAGGAGGACTGGGAAATGTTCCCTGATAGGGTCGGAGCGGTGCACATCATGGTCGTGATGGGGATTAATATATCGTTCCATTGCTGTAAACTCGTTACCTTATTTTGTTGATGGTTATAGCTAAGTGCATTATTAAAGGTGTTCTTACTTGTTAGAAATACGTTTCGGGCTGTTTCTGTCTGCTCCCGACACCCTGCCTCTCACCGGATCCGTTCCCCATAGTGCGGGGAGAGTGAATAACTGGGCTCCACACTCTCAGCCCAGGGAAGTTTCAGCTCAGGGCCCAGTGCGTCACCGTGGCGTGTTTCTAGCCCGCCGCGACACGTCCCATCCTGGGTATAGCCCTGCCTTGCGCCCTGTGTCTGCCGGGATAGGCTCCGGCTTACCCCAACCCCGTACAGGATTCAACGGTTTCTGACGATGGATGGATGAATGAAAATCAGATTTAAACCCAAGGCATGACGCGTTTTTAATCACGGCGCCGAGACATTACATCCATTCCAGCAGGAACGGAGTGTCCGCATTGTTTAATGTAAACATGGCCAGCGGCAGATTAACACGTCACATTCACGAGCCGCGAAGAGCTTTTGACGGTGACAGGCGATCGCATTGAACGGGGCAGAAATGATTTATTTCACACGAAATTTCTCAGTCGTGTCTCCGACGTTAAGTGCTGACAGGGCTAGTTGGAATTGCTTTTTCCCGGCCGCTGATATGGGAACCCTGTGTCTACGATAAGCTATCGGTGCCGCCACAATATTCCCAAAGAGTTATATTGTCTATTTACTCGACGCAATGTCAACACGGGTTTCTAAATTAATGTTGCTGAAAATAACTTTCGGCTGTTACTCACTGTCACTATTATTCAGATGTTGATACATGTGTAAAGATATACTGCATCGGGGAGTATTTCACAACACGGCTTTAATGCTGATTTGTGTTTAATAGAGCCGTTTGATATAGGTGGTTGATATATGCGGGGGGGTATCTCCGAACACTTTATGTTGTAACATCTCACGGTGGGCTTGCGCAGCGGGAACATCTGCGCCTCACAGAAACAAGATCCTGCCCGAGGCGGTTGGATTCCCACCTCGGGCACCGTTCTGCGTGCGGTTTGTGTGTTTTCACAACTCGATTCACGATGGAGTTTGTGTGTTCTCCCCCTGTCCTGCACGGGTTTCCTCCGGGTTCTCCGGTTTACCTCCGGGTTCTCCGGTTTTCTTCCCAAAACGTAAACACACCCAAATAACGATCCATCATCAAATGCTGATTTGGCGACGTTCCTGAGGAGTCCGTGAGTGCACTATCCAAACCGACGCGAATCTGCGAGCCCGCAGAACGACCCCACATGAACCAGCAAGTCCACAGTCTGTGCCCTGGCATGAGTCTATGCGATTCTGTGTCAGTCCTCGGAACGTCTCCACCCCCACGGGCAATCTCCCGATTACGCACCTGCACGCGAACCTGTGGGTCTGCGGTACCAACCCGTCCCTGATCCCATTGGCGCCTGACCCCACGAACCTCTGACCCCACGAGCGCCTGACCCCCAGGAGCGGCGTGCGTTGCGCGCGCGCGCGAGCGAGCAAGCAACGGTACGTACCCACGTCGGAGAGGTCCCGCAGCGAGCTGCTGAGCGTGCTGCGCTTGAGGCCGTCGCTGGCCGCGTAGCCGTAGCCGTCGTCCATGCTGGCGCGCCCGCCCAGCGCGCCGTTGTTGCTGGCGCCGCGCGCCCGGCACCGAGCGCCGCTCTCCTTCTTGCTGCCGGAGCGCCCCGCGCCCTGGCCGCCGCCGCTCCCCCGCACGACGCCCTTCTGCTTCTCCAGCTCGGCTGCGGGAGAAGGGGGCGGTTGCGATTGCGGTTGTGGTTGGGGGTGGGAGGAGGGGCGGTGGTGCGGTCACAGTGGTGCAGTGACCGTGATGTGTACGAACACGGGCACAGTGCCGCCTCGTCAGCGAGAAGATCCCGGGATTCCAGATTCCATTCCCGGCTCGGCTGCACGGGTCTTACTCTGGGTTCTCCGGTTTACTCCCCGTTATTAAAAAAGATAAATTTGGGCGGCAGGGTGGGGGCGGTGAGTAAAGGGTTGCGGCGACAGCAGTGACGATTTTCTGAAACGGTTCTGGGCACTCCCCTAGGTCGATTGGGCCTCAAATGAGTGCCTGATGCGTCTGCATGGGGCGTCCGGACGCGACACCTACTCTCGATGCGGTGCTTCTCCATCTCCTGGACCTCGGCGATCGACTCCTTGAGGTCGTCCACGAACTTCTTGCGGTCCTGGGGGTTCGGCGCGTTGAAGAGCGCCAGGACCTTGGTCTCGGCGCCCGGCACCGCCGACGTCACCTTGATGCCGTGCGGGTAGACTACGCGGCACACGGGGGGGACCCGCGCGGCACGGTGAGAGGGAGCGCCGGGCGCCGGCGCCGGCGCGGAAAGCGATCGCGAGACGGTGGCACGCCGGGCGGAGGCGGGCAGCGTGAGGATTCCGGCTCACGGCGATTTGCGGGCGTGGTGCGCGACACGGTGTGGCGGTGAGTGGAGAGTGGCGAGTTTCAAATGGTGGAGGAGCGGTGAGCGGTGGGTGTCGAGTTGGCGGCTGGTGACCGACGAGAGTCCAGTGCCGAGTGACGCTTGGTGAGTGGCGAGCGGCGAGTGTCGAGCGGCGAGCGTCTAGCGGCAAGTGTCTAGTAGCGACAAATGTAAAAAAAAATAAAGCTACATTTTTTAACGTTTCCTTCCGGCTTATAAACAAACTGACTGACTGTATAGTGATGAGTGTCTATGGCGAGCGTCTAGTGGCGAGTGTCTATGTGACAGCTTGCTATGGTGAGTGTCCAGCAGTAAGTGTCCAATAGCGGAGGAGGTTTCGTGAAGGTCGCTACTGGGCAGTTGGAGGCAGTCGCCTTCCAGCAACTATAGAGGGCGGAGTTTATGTGTTCTCTGCCTATTCTGCGTGGGTTTCCTCCTACAACTTAAAAAAGACTAATTATTTAATTGGCCGATAACGTAATAATATATAGGACGCAGTGTGAAAAGAACGGCTCCGAAGAGCAACCATCACAAAAAACATCTGCTCTACATGCAAAACGCATTCGGCTAGGCCCCGGGTCACAGACAGGCCCGCACAGAGGGTTCCTCTCACTCACACTGGTTCTCGAAGAGCTGGACCTGCATGCCGTAGAGGGAGAACGACTGGCGGAAGCTGTACATCACCGCGTTCTTCTTGCGTTGGAAGATCTTGGTCACCTGCAGGAGGAATCCCACGGGGAGAAACTAAACCGAGGCGTCACAGAGACTGCCTTCGTGTAATCGCATTCGGTGTCGATTCAGTCGCGGGGTTCGCGCGGATGTGCGGTGCGGTGCGGTGCGTGCGCGGGTTTCGGTCACTCTCGACACACACGCACACAGAGAACGATTCGGAGGAGCGGGGGAAAGCACACGCAGCCATAACCGGAGCCAATAACTGTCCGAGCTCTGTGGTTCTATATTGTGGTTCTATATTGGGACGTTTGGCCGACTCCGTTAGCGAGTGTATCTACAGGCAAGAGTAAAATCAAAGTATGCAGAGAAATCGAATTCGGGTCGCTGGGTTCGTAGCGCTGCGTGCTAACCGCTACATTACCGCTCCAAATACAAAGATCCCCCCCGTATAGCCTTAACAGACTGTAGGGTCAAGTGCCGTTAGCGAGCACCAGACAGGACACACACAGAGCCACAGACACACACAGCCACAAAGACAAAGATACACACACAGGCACACGCAGACACGCAGACCGAGACGCGCACGGGCGCACCACGAGGAGGTCGTTGAAGAGGAAGATCTCGCGCTGGTGAAGGCCCAGCTTCTGCGGTTTGGTCGGGTCGGGCACCTCGAACAGGCGGCAGTAGCACACGAGGCGGCGGTGGGGCAGCGACAGGGCCTGCACGGACGGGCCCCCCACACACCGTCACCACGAGGCCATCGTCGCCACGAGGCCACCGTCGCCGCAGCGAGTATGCACTGACCCGCGACGCATTATCGCAGGAATCCCGCTTCCAGAGCTTGCGAGCTCACTTGGTATTTCTCCTGTAAGTGTCCTCCATCGTGTTCAATACACGTTTTGCATCTTAGGGCCACTGACCAACACATAGCGCGGCAGTGGCACAGTTCTTTATTGTTATTTAACATCATCTGAAACGCTTGGCGTATCAAAATCATTATTTTCGGTAAAGCGACTCATGCCGCACCGTGAAAAATGTACCACAATACCAACGTCATTCACGCGCATCGCGCTTGTTTAAAATCCCATTTGCAAACGTAACTAAACTGTAAATCTACTTCAGCTCGCATGCGTTCAGCGGGTTAGATTTTACCAAGGTCAGGGTTAAAAAAAAAAGCCCTGTTCATCAACCGTAATACAAGACGAACAGAAACCCGTACGCGAAAATAAACAAACAACAATAATAACGATACAGCGCAGCGAGCTTGCGCGACCCCGAGCCGCGAAATATCCCGCCCGGAGCAGAAGGAAAGCGATTAAATTTAACGCCAACTTAGCGCGCGTAAACCGCCCCGTCGCGGCATCGCCATGGCGACGCCGGGGGAATTGTGGAGTAAGACTCAGCGTCGTTGGTCTCGGCCCACGTCCCCCGAATCACATTTCCCGCCAATTCTCCTCAACGTTCTCTCCGCCCGACTCGGAGACGAGAAATAGGCGGGCGGGCGAGAGGGTCGTGCCGACCCCAGAAAAACTCGGGACGTTAAATATCGGCGGAGATTCGTGCGTGCGATGAGAGCGCTGAGCGCCGTGATTCCCAGTAGATAATGATTAATAATAATTTTACATTTATAACGCGCACATTTTTTTTTTGCTTTTTTTCTACCCTAGTATTTTTAAAGCTTTGTTGTTTCCATGTGTGTGCCAACACCGGGGTCTGAGAGAATCGAAATTTCGATCCTCGATAAGTCTTGGACATATGGCAGGATTGACAATAAAGTTGAATTGATTGATATCCATTCGACGAGAGACGGTCTCAGAAGCGCGAGTAAGCGCAGAAAGGCGGAGGAGGCAACCAGGCGGTTTTGCCGGCGCCATATTGCCACACACTGCTTCCAAAATATAATGATGTTATCAGCCAACTAATTAATGTGTGTTTTTTTTTTAAGTTGTGGGAGGAAAACGGAGAACCCGGAGGAAACGGGGAGAACACATAAACTCCACGCAGAAAGGCGCCCAAGGCGGGAATCGAACCGCCTCTGGCAAGACCATTCTGTCTGTGAGGCGCGGATGTTACCACCGCGCCACCGATACAGCCCCAGGCAGTAGCACTGGTTGCACTCGCGTACACGGCCACGCAGGGTCCCAGTTAATCCCCGCGAGCGAGTCCCGGATCCGTCCCCCGCGTCCCCGCCTGACGGGTTGCTGCCGTTACCGGTTTCTTGCCGACGATGGACTTCTCCACCTTGGTGACCTGCGACACGTGGTCGTCGTTGGTCCTCAGCTCCTGCTTCTGGATCCGCTCGTAGATCCCGACGAGGATCTCCCGCGGGATGTCGGCGCCGTCGTCAACGCCTGGGGCCGCGACGGCGCGGTGTGTAACCGTTAGAATTGTAATTGCAACTAGCAGGGGTGACCCGGCGTTGCCCGGGTAAATTTGATCGTAACTGGGGATAGTAATAGACGCGCCGCTTATCCAAAGTGCGTATTGTAATGGAGGCGGCGCTTATCGTAACTGGGTATTGTAGTAGCGGGCCGCTTATCCGAACTGGGAATTGTAATAGCTGCGGGCCTTATCCTCACTGGGGATTGTAATGGCGGCGCGGCTCATGGTCTTCTTCTTTGCGATTCTTCGAAGCACGATGGTCAGCCTCTGGACATCGTTGTCTTTCAGCTCGGCCTCGAAGTGTTTCGTAGAATTCGCAGGCAATACCAAGTATTACCTGACAGGGATCGCGACGTGAACGCTTCTACCGTGAGGGCACGGGGCGAACCGCAGAAAGCGATCCCGGCGGCCAGGGAAGGCCCGTGGTCGCGCGCTAAGGCGCCAAAGAGTCCTCTGGGACCGAGTGGCGTCGTTCTGCGAAGGTCCCACGCGATTTGGTGGAGTCTATCGTGATCAAACAATCAAGCACAAAAGGGCTTACGATTTTATATATATAGATAGATTTTGCAACGTGCGCAAGTTAGAATAATAATCGATGGTTTGCGCTTCAGAGCTGTGCTTTTCGGGACAGCCGTGTCGAGCGACCTCCCCTCTATCTCTCTCTCTCTCACGAGCGCGACGTTGATAACGCCTGATGATGCTTCCGACGTGGGAGGCGAAACGTCGCGATGGAGAGAGGGACATCGCTCGGCGACACGACTCGCGCGCAACGCAACCGCTGCCGCACCTCGCAGGTTCTTGACGAAGTCGTCGAGCCGCATCTTGCGCTCGGGTTTCACGTTGGGGCTGTACATGTCGGTGTTGAGCAGGATGATGGCGAACGCCAGGATGAAGATGGTGTCCGGGTTGTGGTACTGCTGCACCACGCCCGGGTTGCACAGGCAGTAGCGCTGGCTGCGCTCGCGACACACGGCCACGCGACGGTGAGGTTATCACACGTGCCGTCGAGTCGACCAGGCCCCCCGTTGCAAGTCTACTGGGTCGCGGCGTTGTTCTACAAGCCCCGATGCCTGTCGATGGGTCCATGTGTAAGTCTACAGAGGTCTCTATGCGAGTCGATGGGTGCCTGTGTAAGTCTATGAACCCCTCTGCCAGTCTATGCACCTCTATGTTAGTGTACAGGCTCCATATGCCAGTCTACAAGTCCCTCTGCCAGTCTACGGGTACCTGTGTTATTCTACAGACTCCTATGCCAGTCTATTGGTCCCTATGTAAGTCTGCACACCCCTATGCCAGCCTGTGTGTCCGTCGTGTGCGTGTGTGCGACGGGCCGCGTGCTGCGCCTTGCATTTTCATTTATTGATTTGGTCACTGATGTGCAATGCTGCGTGTAAATGTTTATTTTTTTGTTTTGTTTGGTTGACTGATTCCCACCTGAAGGCCTCGATGAGCCGCTCCACCTTCTGCGCCTCGCCCTGCACGCGGATGTGCGCCTGGAACTTGCGCAGCGCTTCGTCGAGCTCCATCGCCGAGAAGTCCATCTCGTCGACCACGCAACTGCCCGGGGACGCACGCACGCACGCACACACACACACACACACGCACACAACAAAGACAAAGATCCCCCATATAGCACACACACACAGGCATCCGGCAGCAAAGGGCAGGGGAGAAGGGTGGATAAATAATAATATCAATTTATAAAGCGCCTTTCACCCGAGGGTCACAATGCGCTGCACAAAGCGAGTTGGCACGGCCGGGAACACACACGGCCTTGCCAACTCGCTTTCATCTCAGACGGGGCGACCCGCGCGGGGCGACCCGCGCTCGGCGACAAACGGCGGTCGTCATCGTTCGTCGCCGTTTCGTCATCGTCGCGTCCGTCGCGGAAGGCTCACTCGAGGACGTCGTGGTTGAACTGCTTCTGCCGGTTGCCCAGGTACTCGCCGATCATCTGGCGGCTCAGCCCCTTGCGCTGCAGCAGGAAGTGCGCCACCCCGACGGGCATGTCGGGCACGAACCCGCGCTCGATCAGGAACTGGATCCCTCGCTCCGGCTTCCTGCCGTGACGGGGGCGGGCGCAGGTGACGGAGGGAGCGCAACGCAAAAGGTAATTAACGGGAAAAGGTCATCCGTGGTATATCTCTGTTTACGGGTCACGTAAAACGCAAGTGTTGTGAAGCCGCCTCCAACCTGTCTCTAACATTACGACTCCTATCTCTAACAGTGATACATAGTTTATTAGATAGAGAGATCTATCAGCGTTAGCGATAGGAGCCAGCGTCATGCCGCAGAAATCCCCGCACGGAGAACTTCCAAAAAGCTCACTGGGTATTTTCTGCTGTAACAAACAAACACCATCAACAACATCCACTGTGATGGACTGGCGTACCATCATCGGTACAGCACTGACTTGCGCCATGCGTCTGCCGGGATAATCTCCGGCTATCTGCTTATCGGTTTCTGACAACGGATGGTTCGAACGAACTTGCGCGCGTTACAAAACCGAGATTACTCGACGGACTGAACGGGATGCTCCCCACCCCCCCTTCCCACCGCACGCACTTGTTGAAGAGGTTGAGGCCGATGCGGTAGTGGCGCTTGCGCAGGGTGTCGTTGCTGAAGGCGGGCGAGTCCCAGCTGTGGCGCGTCTCGCGGTGGTACGACGGGCGGCTGAGCGCGGCGGCCGCAGCGGCGGCCTCCCCGCGCAGGCTGTCGCGCGACGACGACCCCGAGCTGCAGTTCGCCGTCTCGTTCGAGTTCGAGTTCACCGAGTTGACGCTGCCGTTCTCGCCGTCCTCCGCGTCGGAGAAGTCCGACTCGGAGCGGCTGGCCCGGCGGTGCGTGCCGGCCACGGCTGAGGAGGCGGCGGCGGCGGCGGGGGGCGGCGGGCAGGCCGGTGCCGCCGGTTTCGCTGAGCCGGAGCCGTTCACGCCGAGGTGCCCGCCTTCGGCGTGCCGGCCTGCGGGGCGGCAGCGGCGTCGACAAATGTCGTCATTCGGCAAATGTTGTTGACAAAAGCGTCCCTCGTGACGCGGTGACGACACGAGGGACGCTTTCCGTGTTTTCATGCGCAGCTCTTATATTCGCCGATAATTCTTCTAATTTACCTCTAAGATATAACTCAGCACTTGATTCAAGCTGTTGAATTTGTATTTAATGTGAAGCTATTGTTGAGTTTGCGTAATTGCCGTTATTTTGTTTTATTTTGTTTATAGTGTTAGCCTTGTAACTTGAGGCGGCCTAGTCCAGCAATTAAGCCCTACCCTTTCCTGAAGATCACTGCATATCTGGGTGTCCGTCCTGCTCAACACTCGTCAATACAGTAACGCACGGGAACATATAATTTCTCTTCACTCTTCATCCTATTGTTTATTTTGCGTAATTGCCGTTATTTGCTTATAGTCTTAGCCTTAATGTAGTGATTTTATCGTGCCGCAGC
>JAZEWU010000050.1:551956-570299 GCA_036362915.1 Geotria australis | reverse complement strand
CCCCCCCCCCCCCCCGTGGGTGAACGTGGAACAGCGGTTCAAAGTTCGGGTTCGTCCGGTTGATCGTAATGATGTAGCGTTTTCACGGTTCGAAGTATGAGAATTGATGTTCTTTCGGGGAAAGGTATGTCACCGAGTGTTTCCTTCTCCTTGGCGACGTTTCGCCTCCCACTGTTGGTGGCATCATCGGGCGCGTTCGAAACTGACCGTGTTGTGATGGGTTAGTTGGACTTTAACTTGGCATCGTCAAGCGTCGTGATGCCAGCAAGGTGGGAGACGAAACGTCGGATGATTTGTCGTCGAGCCTAACGGCGCCGCGAACGTGGGATGCGAAACGTCGCCGAAGAGGCAGGAGGAACGCTCGGTGACACGGCTATCCCGAAAGAGCAGCTCTTGAGAGCAATTCTCATCACACATCGAGCCACCGTGACAAACCTACATCGTTACATTGTAGGTGCGGAGAACGAGGTTGCTTAGAGGTGCCTAGATTCCTTTAAATTAAAACTAAATGCACCGTCCGTTGTTTTAAGGGGGTTTTTTTAAACGTACAATATATGTTTGACTAATATATCCCACGATTTTCCGAGGTTCCACCACCGTCGCAGCCCGCCACATCACGCTACAATTTGTTGTCTAAATAACCTCTCTCAAAGGTCCGAAAATGTGTTATTGCGTTTTGGATATCTCCCACCTTTATTTACTTTTCAAATACAGTGAATGAAGCAAACGCCTGAGGATGCCTCCAACGTGGGCGTCGCGAAGGAGAGTGGGGGGGGGAGACGCTCAGCGACACGGCGATCCCAAAAGGACAGCTTTGGAAAGCAATTCTCACGCATCGAGCCGTGACGAGCCTGCATCAATACACAGTGACTTGAGTAAAAACTTTTATTTTTGCAGATAATTGTGCCTCGGAGCTCGCTCTCTCACTAGTATCAGCGACGATTGTTATCCTATTGGCGAAATGAACCGACAACACAAGCGAGGCAGTGAGTACAGTGAGCTTGAAAGCTCTTTACGGGATTCCGGCGACACGACAGAGACGTGAATTGACAAAAATAAATGAAAAAAGTTAAAATAACAAATTAACCAAAAAATAATAATAACCATTTACACACAGCATTGCACGCAATTAATCAAATAAACGAATAGAAATAAAAATACAGTTATACATTGCGATGGGGTGGGGGGGAATAATTGTAGGTAACTTATTCAACATGGGGAGGGAACAAGTGCAACATTTGCGACATGTCTAGCTAATTCCGTGACCTGGATTAATCGTGGGAGGAAGGAAACTGGAACATTCCCATTCCGCCGCTGGCGCGTAGGCCCGGGGCCCATCGCACGACTGAATGTTGACCTTAGCAAAGCCACCAGGAGGGACAGGTGATCCCAGGCACCTTGACCCCGATTAAAATCACCGCGGACTGATTAAAGAAAGGCAACTCAAACGACCACAACAACGCAAAACACACGAGCGAAGCTAATTGGGATTTTAAGACCAAAGGCTCGCCTCTTAACGGGAATTTACGGTGACATTAATTAAGCGTTTGAACGCGTTTCGAGAAAGGGCCTGCAGCCGCTGGAACCCTGAGCCGAGCGACTTCGAGACTCCAGTGGCCGCTCGACTCCGCGAGCGGGTGACGTTTGTACGTTCACAGAACGCGTGGTGCGGGGTGTCTCTATACGGTGCACGTACAGTCAAGTGTATAGACACACACATACACAGTACGATGTGTACATATCATGCTGTATTTGCTCATTTCGAAATATGTTACTGCGTAGTGTTTAAGCCAAAACTGACCCGTTGCGATAATTTGTGACAGAGGCTTAGGACTGGACGAATCATTTTGCACTTTTCCAGTGGTGGGGGGCGGGGGGGCTATAAAATGACCGATCATGACGAGCCGACGATGCACACAATGCACTGATGTAGGTTTGTCACGGTGGCTCGATTCATGATGGTTGCTCTTCAGAGCTGTTCTTTCGGGATAGCCGTGTCGAGCTATCTCTCCCTCGCGACATTTCGCCTCCCGCGTTGGAAGCATCGCCTGACGGCAACAAACTGAACAATCTAGAGGGCCTCCTTGTGGCCCGGCTGCAGCAATTGGCCAGGGTCCGTGTCTTTTCAATACCCCAAGTGCCTCCGTGATCGGCACGGGAGCGTCGCCTGCGGGTCTTTGTGTGTGTGTGATGAGCATGCGGCATATATACATGCGTGGAGCGTACTATATATATATGAGGGTCTGGCATGTTGGTTGTTATCGAGCTAGTCCAAAGCGATTCTGTGCCTCGTCGCCGATTCTGCATTCGCAACGGATTGTAAAGCTGACGCGCCGCTGCGGGTTGCCACGGAGAGGATTGCTCAGCAGCTGAATGTGTAATCGGATCGTGATTGCCACACACAACTCGAACGCCTGATGATGCTTCCAGCGTGGGAGGTGAAACGTCGCGAGGGAGAGTGCTCAGTGACACGGCTATCCGGAAAGAACAGCTCTAAAGAGCAACCGTAATGATCGCACAATTTATAACGCGCCGCACAAATTCCACGCCTGGTCGCGGACGAGATACGGAGGCGTAGCGAGGAAACCGCGGAGAGGGGGGAGGGAAGCAGCCAGGCGGTCAGCCGGCGCCAACCCGCCAGACCACTGCTTCCTATATATTATTTTGTTGGCCAATTAATGAATGAGTGGTTTGGTTGTCGCAGGAAACCAGAGAACCCGGTTTCCAAACCCACGCAGAACAGGGTGTCGAGAGCGCAGAAACTCCGCACAGACAGGCGCCCGAGGCGGGAATCGAACCGCCTCGGGCAGGACGATGTTAGCGCTACAGCAACATCAGTCCAGCGTGGCACCTTCGTTTTCTTCAACCCGGAAGGGAGGCTTTCTTTATCCATTGGCGCCGCCTGCTGTCCAAAGCGCGCATCCCACGTGGGCATGCTGTATTTGAACAACTCGGTTGGCGGCACGGTGGCGCGGCGAGTAGCGCTGCGGCTTCACAGCAAGAAAAACCCTGGTTCGAATCCCGGCTCGGGGGTCCTTTCTGTGTGCAGTTTGCATGTTCTCTCTCCGCGTGTCCGCGTGGGTTTTTGCAGGGCAATCCGGTTTCCTCCCCCAGTCCAAAAACATGCTGCTGCATAGGTTAATTGACCTGCGGACTACATTTTCCCCCATACTCTGTGATGGACTGGCGTCTCAGCATGGGTATAGCCTTGCCTTGCGCCCTGTGTCTGCCGGGATAGGCTCTGGCTCACCGCGAACCTGTCGAGCATTAATCGGCTTCTGACGATGGATGGATGGCCGCTCCGGCTATGAAAGCTCGAGTAATTATTAGTATCTGATTAATCCTGTACAGGGTCGCGGTGAGCCGGAGCCTATCCCCGCAGACACAGGGCGCAAGGCTGGGCTATACCCATGATGGGACGCCAGTCCATCACAGGGCACCGGGGGCAATTTAGTCAACAGGCCAATTAAACTATACAGCAGCATGTATGTCAACTGTGGGTGGAAACCGGAGTGCGGCTTATAATTCGTAAATACACGGAGTTCATGTACCCCGTCGCTTGTTGGTACCTATTACACGGTTATGACGATGATGATGTATGAAGGACCACGTGTTTGACATTTGCGTTGCGGAGTTGTTTTTCCCCGGGGCTTTTAGGAAAGTCTCGAAAGACTGCGAAGCGTTGCTGGTTGACCAACTTCTGTAGTGCGTCGCTGTAGGTTTGTCGCAACGGCTCCATGTGTGATCAGAATCGCTCTCAATAGCTACTCTTTCGGGATAGCCGCGTCGGGCATCCCTCTCTCCGCGATCGACGACGGCTCCACGTGGCTCCACGTGGCTATCCCGAAAGAGCAGCTCTTTGGTAGCAATTCTCAACCCCGTATTTAATCATTATTATTATTCTGAGTCCATCATTAAACGTTGCTCACGTGTCACAGCAAACATTGCAGTGCGTCGAGCGCATTCTACCCTTGTCATGGTGTTGCCGGGACCGCACGGGTGTCAGGTCAGATGGAATGATGAATTATATTCTTCCCGTATCCTACAATACGTGCATTGTGTAGCCTTCGTGTGTTGGGCCGTCTGTGGTGTTTGGTGGTGTAGACACCGTGGTACATGTGGCACCCATTCGGTACGATTCCGAGCCGTCGCGTGGAGATGTCAAGTTGTGTCGATTTGCCCACGAAACGCAACTTAGAAACGCGCCGCGCGTCCGTTGGTGAATATATAAAACTGTGTGAATTCTCGCTCTAATGGTGAATACTAGTCAATATTTAATAACGGCTCGTATCCACACGAAAAGAGCCTGCATTGCTTTAGTGCAAGGGTGCACAACACACGGTCTTTGGGTCAGGTCCAGCCCGGCAGTACATTCTATCCGGCCCGTAAAAAATATATGGAAAATCAAACAAATTGTATTGAGATATAATGACCGAAAGAACGAGATCGCGGAGACAAGCGGCAGAAATGAGGTTTCTCCGCAGGGTTGGTGGGCTCACTCTCCGTGACAAGGTGAGGAGCACAGAAATCCGGGAGAGCCTCAGAGTAGAGTCGCTGCTCCTTCGGATTGAGTGGAGCCAGTTGAGGTGGTTCGGGGATCTGGTAAAGACGGCCCCTGGGAGGCTCCTCCGGGAAGTCTACCAGGCACGGCCCACGGTCAGGGTTAGGAGGGAGCGGGGGTCGTAACCAATTTGTGGCCAGATAATGTGAAAACATAAACAGGGTTTTTCCTTTTATGGCAATGAGACAAGTGTTAAGCTCTTAAAAACACCAAAAGAACACCTTTCTGCAAAGGGTCCAGTTTACAAGACGCCACGCAGGCTTGCGGCAAAAACGAGCAAGCAAAACGCTACGATTATATATGCATTGTCCGTGAAACTGATTGGTCCACACCAGAGACAGCTCTCTTTATAGCCTAGTCTCAGTGTTGACCAAGTGTTGCCAAAAGGCAAGCAAGTTTTGGACGATGCAAATATCAATGCATTAGTAGCTCGGCTGTAGCTGTTCAGACTATGAGCACCTTTTTTGCCTTGTGTATTTTTGGAATTATCTCTGTACACTAGCAAAAAAAGGTGCTCATAATTTGGGGCCGTTCGGTTACTTTATCTGGAACTGGGCCACGTGACGGATGTGTTGTGGCACCCATGCTCTGGCGCGATGCATCGATGTACTACTACATGTGTACGAGACTTGACGCGTGCATAGTACAATGTGCATTTGTGTATACGGTGTGTCTGCTGTGGTGTACGTGGATGTACCTGTGTGTGTGTTGTAAGCGACGATGCACACACCTTCCTCCTTGCGTGCGTATATACAAATGCATGCGCATACGTGGACGGTTTATACACATGTATCCCCCACTGCGAGATGTACACGGTTACAGGATGCCGCTTAAACAAATGCTCCAGAGCTCGCTCTTGCTCTCTCTATCTCTCGATCCTTTCTATCCTGTCTTCCGGCCCTGGCTCTCTACCTAGCTCTCACTCTGTCCACTCTCTCTATCTCTCTATTTCCTCCCTACCCTCTCTCTGGTTTCTCTTCAGAGCGAATAAATCTTTCGCCTTTTACTAAAGATGTCCGTGGAGAGGAATACTCTAATGAGTCTATGCTCTCTCTATATCCTCGCTCTATCGTCTCCTTATCTCTACTCTCTGCTGCTGTAGCAGCAGCAATGAAACTCGTCTAGAAGTCAAAGTCTATCCTCTCTCTCCATCTTCTCTGTGTCCTCTCTCTCTAACTTAAAAAAAAAACACTCATTAATTATTTGGCCGATAACATCCTAATATATAGGAAGCAGTGTGTGGCAATATGGCTCCGGCAAAACCGCCTGGCTGCCTCCTCCGCCTCTCTGTGCTTTCCTCGCGCCTCTGAGTCGTTCTCTCGTCGTATGAGTACCTTCGACAGTGAATTAATATGTGCGCGTTATAAATGTTAAATAATTTTTAAAAAAATCTCTTTCTACCCTCTCTGCCCTCTCTCTACATATACTCTCTATCTCCCGTCTCTCTCCCCCGTCTCTCGTCCCCTTTCTCTATCCTCTCTCTGTCATCGCTACAACTCGCGACACACACAGAGATGGGCCGCAGCAGGCGCGCACTGACCGTTTACAGACACAGTGGCCTCTGTCGCCGCGCGTGGAAACGTTGCTCCGAGATCGCCCCCCGACCGTTAAAGTTCAACACCCGACCCGGGTATAACCGCATGTGGCCGATCCAGTGACCTTAACGAGTTAACACGTACCCTCTTCGATCAGTGTCCGTCTTTGTCTCTCTCTCTCTATCTCTCAACAACATTTAAAACCCAACCGAGCCCGGAACATATGTCAGCCCTATACCATCCCCACAACTACGCGTCACCTTGTCAAGTCGCCAGTGTCTCTCCTTTATCCGGCGTCGTTCCTTCTTGCATGAGCTCCAGTGCTGTGTAAGCGGGCTGTGTGTACAAGCGGGGGTGGATTCATTTGCGTGGAGCGTGAGCGAGTGCCAGTTGTGTGTACATATAACCCCGCCCTCCCCCGCCCCGTATATTTTTATGCAACAATGTCAAAATGAATGTCAACCCGTGCCAACCATCTAACAAACCACACGTGTGCGCGCGTGTTTGATGCTCCTCCGCGTGCCACGTGTTGACACTTCCCCAAACAGTCGAGGTGTCGCACTTCGTCCCCACGCGGAGCCGCCTTTTAATTGGCGACAATTAGTTAACCGGATAAAACAATTACATATACGACTCGTTAATTGTGAAGTGTGCCCGACGTCACGAGACGAAAGACTCTTGTATCAACTATAAAGTGCTAACGAAAAACAAGAAAACCTGTTGATTATAATACGCGTATTCTATTATATCTGTGTTGAGCGTGTGTAAATTGATATACATTAATGTATCTGCATGTGCATATATAAAGTTATACATGCATATAATCACATATGCATATATACTGGCCGTATATATATGATCAAATGCTCGATATGCATATTTGCATACGAATATATGCATATATCATTATATGTATATATAAGCGAAACCTTGTACATAGCATATATGCACACACAGGATAAAAAAAAATAACAACACGTTTTGTCGTCCGGGGTCGGTCATGAGACACGTGCTTTATTACGTGAGTTGAATGTTCAAAATGTATATCGTATATACATCGTGACTGACACAACGGAGACGTGTTCATAGACACTGCAATAGCTACAATACTCCATAAGTATCATGTGTTTTAAGTACTAGGCAGTGGGACGTTTCCGACTGAGAACGACTGCTATTTTACCCCCCGTCCCCAGCACGCATTGTACAGTCCAAGTATTATTACGATTATTATGATTTCCGTCTGTATATAAAGTACATAAATATACATACAAATATATGCCTAGTTAATTTAATAAGAAATACAAAAGCAAACAAAACAAACATAGGCGTGAAGGGTGACGCGAAGACACAAACAAACATAGTCGGCAACTGGTGAAGGATGCAGCGTGGATGGGAGGGAGGTTGTGGCCCAATGTGCGCCGCTAGTTACAATGCTTGACGCGTGTGCCGGGCAATCCCTTTGCTGGGTGGTGAGAAGCTCGGGTTAGCACGAGTACAGATGTTGCTGCGTTTCCACGGTCAGTAGAAACCGGACCCGAGCCGTGCTAAGCTGTTCTCGGAACGACCTAGCACGGCTCGCTTCTTTGTCTGTGTGGAAAAAGACCCGTGCCCGTGGATTTTAAAGGGCGTTATGTGAAGCGTGAAACCAATAATAAACCATGCTATCAAGTGACGGTCGGTGTCTTCTTATCGGTGTGTCCTTGTAAGTTGTTGAACTCTTGTGGTTTTTTTTTTTACAACATGCCACACAGGGGTGGAATCGGAGAAAACTAAAATCACTGTCGGATCCGTGTCCCCTTTAGAGCTGAATAGACTCGTAGAGAAACATAGAGACTCGGTGAGATGTATAGAGGCTCACAGAAAAAAAACAAAGACTCAGAGAAACATATACACTCATAGACATGCATAGAGAATCATAGAGATACATAGACACACATAGGCTGAGTTTACGAGAACGTATTTCCTGCATTTATGTGACTTCTGAGATGTGAACTAACCATTAACATTTTAAGACCATGAAAACCTGGTAGGATCCCTTTGGGAGCGTCACTCTGGGAGCGGCGTTCCCACGCGTTACAGCCCAATTCCACCCCGTGATACCACACAAACAGTCAATATAAATATAGACACGAGTCATAGTGTTGCTCTTCAAAGTTGTTCTTTCGGGATAGCCGTGTCACTGAGCGCTCTCCCTCTCGACAGTCTATACATACAGTCTATAGCCGTGTCACTGAGCGCTCGCCCTCTCTCCGAAGCGACGTTTCGCCTCCCACGTTGGAAGCATCTTCTTGCCTTGTCTCGTTCATTAATTCATTGCGAGAAACCGCTTAATTCCTGTACAGGGTTGCGGTGAGCCGGAGCCACACAGGGGTGTACGTGTTAACTCAGGGCCACACCCATGATTGGACGCCAGTCTATCCACATGTCACCGGGGGCAATTTGTATTTACTATTAGGACTGGGTTCACACCCCGTTACGTCGACAAAAACATGTGGGCGGATCGTTCGCCTAACGTCAGGCGGTCGGGAGCCAATCGCAGGCGCGCATTGAGCCCTTTAAATGGGGGGCTGTCAGCGTGCGTTTGGGACGTTACTCACTGGAACTGCTTTCGGGATAATTACGCCGTGTCAACAACCCGCCTCTCACTCCCTGCGTATTCGATCGCGCGGAAGCTTAGCGGTGAGGTCTTTTGGCGGTGTGTGTCTCACTGTCGGGAGGCTCGCAAGATAAAATGGCTCGTCGCGTTGCTTTGACGCGCGCACTAGTTTTGATTCGCGTTAGGACACGCTTTGAAGGCGGGCGGTGGTGCGACCGAGAGAAGTTACTCCGCGGGAGGCGAAGATCGGCTTTAGATTTCCCACAGTGACGTGACGTGCCGGCCATCTTCCTAAGGGAGAGGCCCATCTCGTCGAAGTCGGAATTCCGCAAACGACGTCACTACGATACATCTTGCAAGAGGTAACGTGACATTTTTATTGCCCCCAAAAAGTTAATCAGAGCAAACTAAATGATTATCGGGCTTAACCTTTTCCATATAACGTGCCGATATAGTAATTTCTTAAAACGTATTGTGTCTCAGTGATGTATTTATTATTGATAAATGGTTGTTGCTTCACTTCAATTTCAACTTTATTGTTAATTCTGCCATATGTACAGGACATATAGAGGATCGAAATGCCGTTTGCCTCAGATCCCGGTGTTGTTTCCCCTTCGGATTTGAGTAGCGGAGTGTCTGTCAATTAGCAGCAACATATGTTTATTGCACGTAATTTATTTGCACATTGTTTTGCACAGAGTTGATAGAGAGAACGGGAGAAAAAAACAATCTCCCTGCCATGTATCCAGATGTGTACGTGATCAATAATACACTTGACTTGATTTGGCTAACTGGACTGAGGCGACCGGCGAGGAGAAAAAAACCTCCCCTCTGGCATGATACTCGCTCCCCACCGGTGAGGGGAGGTGTAGTGGCGCGAACCGAGCGAGCTCAGTCCCCGCCGCGTGACCCCGCCCCTACTCGCGGTGACCCCGCCCGCCTTCCCCCGTGCCCCGCCCCTGTCTCCCTTGCCTCCGCCTCCTTCCCGGGGGCCCCGCCCCCGTCACCCAACAATGTCTTTTGTGTGCGCGCGTTGTTTGGGTCGCGGGGCCGCGGCTCGGCGCTGCCCGCTGCCGCCGCTCTCCCCCTGAGCCCGGCGAGCGACCAGCGACAACAAGATCGGCACCGGGATCACGAGCGCCGTCAGCTTCTGCCCAAACCCCCCGCCCCCGCCCGGCTGTAGGCGAGCGACGGCGAGCGGGCGCGAGGAGGCGTACGAGGAGCAGGAGGAGGAGGAGGTAGAGAAGAGCGGCTGCAGGCGACCATGGCGGTGACAGCGGCGGCGGCGGCCGCCTTCGATGAGTTCGTGGCGCCGCCCGAGTGTCCCGTGTTCGTGCCGACGTGGGAAGAGTTCTCCGACCCCATGGGCTACATCGCCAAGATTCGCCCGTCCGCCGAGAAGACGGGGATCTGCAAGATTCGCCCGCCGCCGGTGAGCGGAGAGAGAGCGGCCCGCCTCGGCGCGCTGTATCGCCGCCGCCGCCGCCCCTCGCCTCCCCTACCCCCACCCACCAACCACCCCCCCTCCC
Source organism: Geotria australis (assembly GCA_036362915.1). Taxonomy (NCBI): domain Eukaryota; kingdom Metazoa; phylum Chordata; class Hyperoartia; order Petromyzontiformes; family Geotriidae; genus Geotria; species Geotria australis. The sequence goes on along the minus strand of JAZEWU010000050.1, from coordinate 560,078 downwards.
CTCCCCGTGCCTCCGTGCTCTCCCGTTCCTTCCCTCTCGTCCGCCCGCGCCTCTTGGCCTGTGGCCCGCGCCTCTGTGTCTCTCGCCTGTCGCCCTGGCCGCCTCTCGCCCGCCAAGTGCAGGAGGCGGCCGCGTCAAACATGGCGCCGCGACGAACAAAAGCACGGGGGGGACGCGGCCTAGCACGGGCCCGAGCCGCGGTCTTTCCTGACCAGCCCCGCCGGGTCGAGAGCGAGGGCAGCCCGCTGGCCGAGCCAGGGCTTTGGGGGGGTAGGGGGGTCGTGTGTTGTGTCCAGGTCCCTGGTCTCTAATCTGGTTAGACGCCACCGACACCCCGCTGTTGGGTGGTTGACGGTGGTGTTGTGAATGAACTAGACGCCTTACGGATTGTTGCAGTGAGCGATGCGGTCGCGGTGATTTAAAGAGCGGCGCCGTCTGTGCTGTGTTGACAGCCACAACTTCACGGCTGCGCAATGAAGCCCTCTCACGTCTGTTATCCGTGTACACGCGAGTTCTGGCGTAGTCTTTAACGTCATTTGTTTTGATTACGATATCGCTGCTTCAGTCGGATAGCGCCGTTCGCCTCGTCTTAAACCGATAGTTTTTGACACGAGTGCCCTTTTAATGAGACGTGTGCCATGTATATACTTGCAGCAAAATGGACTCCCGTTCGCCCAGACTCTGTTTTGATTTTGACGAAATTAAGCTTTTGGTCGAAGCTATTTAGCGGTTACGGGAATACTTTTAACTTCAAAACAGATCCCGCCAGTAAACTTTGCTATGAGGATTGCCGTGCTTGTGACGGTGGTTCAGTGGGTTTTGTTTATGTTGTGGTTAGTGTCGTGCCCATTGTGGCTCGCCTCCGTTGTGGTTGCCAGTAGTCTTACATGAATGTCACCACTGCAAACTTTTACTTTAAGTTCTTACGCCACTTAACCGCATACAGTGTCCCTTGTTAGGAAGGCCAGGGTTAGTATTCAAACAGGGTGTTGTGTCGCAGAAATCCCGTGAAGAGCTTGCAAACTCACTAGGTATTTTCTGATATAATAATATACATCGATCTTCAAGCCTGTCAACCACTGTTGGATTGACTTCCTAACGCCGTGTCGTTCAAGTGCGGGTTGTTGGACTATACTTTATCACGCTGGTCAGTGCAGATTGTTGAATAGGGCGCCCCATGAAAATGCAAACGTCAATCGCCACTAACGTTAGCCTTGGACTGGAATCAATATCGTTTTGAAGGGTGCAGGGGGGAATGCGCTAACCACTGCCCCACCGCTGATCCTACAAGTAAATAGTAATACAGTATTGTGTTGATACACAGCATCGGGCATCAACACATATACAATGTATGGAAGACCATATGAGCGTAAGCACATCGTGTTATTCAGAGAATCATTAATTTCCACTTCCTGTCTACCCCCACCCCATCTACAATTGTCACCGAATTTCAAAATAAATTGACCACGTTAAGCAAATATTAGTCCAAGCATGCCCATTAAACCACGTATTTGGCAATAAAGTAAGCTATGCAACAGAAGATGTAATTAGGTTTATACGTTTTAAATGTTTCATGTTACACTCGGTACGAATTGTATATAAACATGTGGTTTAGTGTACGTTAGATATTTGCTGTGGTTAACCTATCCACTCCAAAATAATTTCTGGCCAATGTTAATCTTATGGAAAACCTGATTTACGTTTAATACCGTACTGTCATTTTGACTACTGTATGTTATTTGAGCAATATCAGCCCACCATTATACTTTTTATTTTATTGAAAACGAACAGTCCCGCGGTGAGCAACATGCAGCTGTTGGTGTTGAGTGAAGTAAATTGCAACGTTTAACTTTGTCTTAGCAACCAAAAAAAGGACCCCAAGTGAGACAATCGCTAAGCAATGGGAGGTGCCGTGTCTTGTTATTTTTGGTGTTATGTGCAGATGCTGCTTGCTTTGAAACGCAGTCGCCAAATGTGTCCTTTAGCAACAAACGCCTTCCGCTCAGTTGCCTCCTGTGTAATAGGGAAACTGGGATTTTTTTTAACACCACGACAGTGATATTTCTATTACTAGTACAGTAATGAAAATGTATCTAATGTTGAAACGTCCGCATGACAAATGAATGATAATTGCCCGTAACAGCAGTACCCTGATGGTTGCAAAGGTGATATAGAACATGCATTTGAAATTTTACGGATGCAGGTTTTCACGGCTCGATGTATGAGAATTGCTCAACATAGCTGGTCTTTTGGGATAGCTGTGTCGAGTGTTCCTTGTCCTTTTCGACGTTTCGCCTCCCACGTTGGTGGCATAATCAGGCGCGTTTGAAATTGACCGTGTTATTGGTTAGTCAGGCTTTAACTTGACAAAACGAATGCTCGTGTACCCTCGTGATTTAAGTTTGGTTGCGGGCAAGAGAAAACGAGTCGCCTTACAACATACGCATATGAAAGTCACAAGACACACGTGTTAATAAAACGCAACACGTTTGTCATAACAGTCAGATATGCAAATACACCGTGATAAACTACACTGCAGTGTGCATTAATGCATCACACACTAGATTACATTACATTTGCAAAATGCTCTTAATGGCTGAGGGTGTAATGTAGGTTGTGGTGAGTTTAGTCCATTCAGAGGGGCTTCAATGGCAGGGCCTGTGAGCTGTCTTGACACGTTGCTTGTCACCAGATGTCCCCCTCCTGCTAATTTGCACCCAGCGGGATGCTTGCTGATGAGACCCATGCGTGGCCCTATATATGGGCTTGTGTTACATGAAAATAGAGGGTGTTTTATGGTCTGGTGCAAATGGGAGCTCTGCAGCCTGCCTGCGTAGCCAGCCAGCTCTTAACATCCATCCGTCCATTGTCAGAATCCGCTTTATCCTGTACAGAGTCGCGGTGAGCCGGGGCCTATCCCGGCAGACACAGGGCGCAAGGCAGGGCTATACCCAGCTCTTAACAACAAATGGCGATATGCACGTACATCCTGTTTACCATCGTTGCAAGACTTCCTCGTGGGCAAGCAGAGTGATGTCACCACGTTGGGATGTATTTTTTGGTTATTGATAACGTTCTCGTACTATGGTCATACGATTTTATCGTACTATATGAAAGCCGTGAACATAATATCGTCTGTTTTGCTAAGTGTTGTTGCTTCGTGCTCAAAACAGCCTTGTTTCCTCACTGAATATTTATGAAATAATGAATATTCAGCGTAAAATAAATTAGATTTTTGTTTCCATTTAAGCTACCGCTTTGCTAAACGTTTTTCTGCGTAATTGACGGCATGGCAATTGTATACATTCATATTCGGAGTGAATTGTTTTTATTTTGTGTAACTGACGTGCATTTGAATAGTTTACAAATACTAATGGCAGGCATTGGTTGACTGAACTGTTAGGCAATGTTTGTACTGGAAGTACCTCAAAGCACAAACGGCAATAAACACTTGTAATAAAATACAAAGTTATAGGAACTGATATCACAATATCAAGCAACCCGAGTCAGTGAATTGTCACAGCTATGACTGTAATTTAGTGGGCACATTCATAGTTGATGCCTTCCCAGAATGTGTGGCTTGTATCAGATAAAAAAAAAACTATTAAAGGTTAATATCATCATGCACAATTTGGAAAGGGCACAAGTAGGATTTTAAATTCCATGTGAAAAATGTACCAGAGTACATAGGTGTGGTGTAACTATAGCTGTCATTTCAGGTAATACTTGGTGTTGCCTGCGAATTCTACCAAACACTTCGAGGCCGAGGAGCTGAAAGACAATGATGTACAGAAGCTGACCATCGTGCTGCGAAGAATCGCAAAGAAGAAGATTTCCTTAAATTATCGTCTGATTTTATCCCTGTAAAACTACTTTTTCAAGAAAACATGTGCCGAATTACGGGTCATTTGTGGCATCATCGGGGTGGAATCCTGCGTGGTCGGCATGGCATTTAAGGTTAATGACGCAAAACTCGAGTCCGTTTTTTGGTAACCTCCCCTCGAAACTCCGGAAAAATAAACCATACGGTGTTTATCAGTTTGGAGCAAAACCAAAATCGCTACGGCACCCTCGTTACCATTACGATTCTGTGACTTAATCTGCGGCGTGTTCATGAACGTTTTGTTTGTCGTTGTGATGCCCAAGATTTTCCCGGGGCGCTGTACCCGTGACCCTTAAACAAACGCGGTGGCAGCTTTCTTGTGTTGTGGCTGCACAACCTGTCAGTCATAACCTGCCCTGTCTTCCCTGCTGCTTTGTCACACTGGATTTGCTGACAGCTCCTTTGTACGCCCCGTCCAGCCCCGCTTTAGCCCTCCTTGTGCGGAGACGCGTGCTCTGGATAATTTGCGCGCCCTCCCACAACCTCGCAGGATTCAGTTTGTTTCTCGGAGAAAATGCAAATTGTAAAAATAATGCTCCGCGAATTTGTGTGGTCAGTGTACGAAGTGAAGCGCCGTTGTGTTTCCGAACAGGTTACGTCTGTCGAGACACATATCACTCGCTTAGAATGGTTTGCGTCGTTAGAAAATAAAATCCCCTTTTTTTACGCTGTTTAATATATACGGAAGTTGAACCCATATCAGGTTCCTAACAAATGTGGTCTATAGAAGTAGTTCTGAAATTGAGTGTAATCAAAACAGAAATGTTCCAGTTGTTGTAGTAAATACATTAAGAGAGGTTTTAAAGCTAAAACACAATTTTGTTTTCTTTATGATTGTGCCCCTGTGTATAATACATTTGGCCTGTGCCAATAATGACATATTTTTGGTGTAATTAATACTGTATTCCACTACTCTGCATAAATATTTGCATTACTCGATGTTGAATCGACAACTAAAGTGGGAGTCTTACACGCTTCATAGTTGGTTCAAAATGCTTATGAATAGAAGAGAGTGATTGTGTGAGTAACATTTAGTGTTTAAATTGTTGGACTTAATACACGTGGGCGACAGGGTGCCTCTCCGTGTGGAGTTTGTATGCTCTCCCCGTTTGCTGCGTGGGTTTCCTCAGGCTTCTCTGGTTTTCCTCCCATAGCTGATAAAACACATACTCTGTAACTGGAATTTGCCAAAAACTGCAATGTTACAACATTTCCTGAAAATTACTTGCTTGTGAGAAAAATTCCCAAGACTGCACCCCCCCCCTCCCCAAATTAAGGCTTGCGACTGAGACTTTCCTGGGTAAACAAGCGGAATAATACTTATGGTTATAGCGAAGAATTTGTTCTAGCACAGGGGTTTTCAAACTTTTGTACCTCAAGGCCACCTTGGCCCTCTTGGGTTTGGTCTCCATGGACCACTAGGTGGCACTCGCGGCCTACTGGTGGCTTGCGACCCACCGGTTGGGAACGGCGGCTGGAGAGCATAACACGATATTGTGGTACGGTGTGTGGTACTTTACAGGGGTTACGCTTGCTCTAGGATTTGTCCGCATGTCACATCTGATTGTGGCTTGCGTATTCTAACTTAAAATTCTCAAATTGGTTCCTACAGTTGCTCCGCCATCTGCCCTGTGGTCGCCTCTGTGGAAAGCCATATGTTTCCTGTGTGACATTAGGAATTTAAAACGTTTCTCCCTCTCGTCTACTTCGCCGTTGTACGGTACGGCTTGTTTGCGGCTCATTTGGCGGCTGCGTTCGTAGACTTTTACCTGGTCTAAGCGTGTTGTACTTTTTCTGCCGCAAATACTTTTAAACCTTGGTGAAAATTGCGAGTGTGTGTTGCGCGATGGACATTCGCCGCTGACACATTATCTACACCCATCGTTGGAACTTGTGCTTTCCACCTCGCAGCCTAAAACCACTGTCCCTCGGATTAATTTGACTTCGTCATTGCTAGTAGCGCATACGCACGGCTTCCTGGAATGTGGTCAAAATGTTTTGCACAAAACCTGAATCAGTTGATACCGAATATCGTGGACGTTTGATGGTTGCTCGTTCTAAAGTTCGTGTACCGAGATTGTTTTCTGTTTTCATGAAAATAATTTTCTATTATTCATATGCCTCTTGCATATCTCTATGCAGATTGCCTCTTATGCTGTTGTAGTGGTTATGTTGATGCACTTTTCATGAAAATATTGTAAACATCATCCTTCAAGCAGCTTACTACCCTTGTATTGAATACGCATAGATTCGTTGTCTTTCTGCTGCATTACGGAACGAGACTGAACTTTTGACCCAAGCAAATCTCAGGCTTAGGACGTCTCGTAAGAGACCGGTCATCCGCAAATCCGATGATAATTCTTCCGAGCCGGAAGCAAACAAAAACGCACTAAAATAGCTGATCAGATGTTACCAATATGCAGTTGCTGACGCGCTGGGAGATCAGGTCGCGAGACACTATATGCCGATGAAATGAGAGCGGGTACCCTCCCGTCCAAACGCAAGCCAGTGTGCGCAGCTCCCAGGAGGGTTTTGTGCGCACACACGTGGTGTGCTGCGCGAATGGTGTGCTGTGGTGAAGCGTCGCACCCGCCGGGGAAGTGTGGCGTTACCTGTGCCGTCACCTACGGTGGTATTATTGGCCGCGGTAGTTTTAATCTGCGGCAAAGGTGGGGCGGTCAGCACTGCGTTCGATTCCCGGCTCTGGTGCCGCCTTTCTGCGTGGAGTTTGCGTGTTCTTTCCCCTGGGTAAATAATCATAATAATAATGATAATATCTTAATTGCCCCCGGTGGCCTCTGCTGGACTGGCGTCTAGCCCTGGGTACAGCCCTGTCTTGCACCCTGTTACTCCCGGGATAGGCTCCAGCTCACCGCAACCCTGTACAGGATTAAGCGGTTTCTGACAATGAGATGAGACAATGATTACAATGCGGCACGTGAACCCCAGGATCCACGAAACATTTCTAGGTAAATACAGACCGACTTCGTATTTTATTTGGTGGTCGTTTATCCCAGCACCGTGGCAGGCCCAGCACCAGCTTTTTCTCCTGACACCTTGACGAGTCTCGCTGGGCAGTGCCGGCCACCGGGGCCGTGTGTGTCGGGCGCGCCGTTCAGTCGTCTTGCCGTCTTTGTGCTTTCAGGACTGGCAGCCACCGTTCGCCGTAGACGTGGACAAGTTTCGTTTCACGCCCAGGATTCAGCGGCTCAACGAGCTGGAGGTAACGTTCGACAAGGCGGGGCGGCAGGGCTGGGGGGGGGGGATCGTCGTCGAACTGCCGTAGGAAAACTCGCGGGCAGTCGTATTGCGTGACCGTTTGCGTGGATCCGTAAGCTTATCGTGGCAGAGAGGGGGGGTGCGTGTGTTCCGCTGAACCCCCAAACGCACGACACTCAGTTACTTACACCCGTTTCAACTGGGTCCTCGCAAAAGTCATCTCGGTTTTTCTGCCGGTTTTGCCGTACGCCTTGCTGTGCGCTGATCCGTTGCGATGCATCTTGTGTTCGCACAGGCGCAGACGCGGGTGAAGTTGAATTTCCTGGACCAGATCGCCAAGTTCTGGGAGCTGCAGGGGTCCACGTTGAAGATCCCCATCGTTGAGCGCAAGATCCTTGACCTCTACATGCTCAGCAAGGCAAGTGCCTTATTCAACCCTACACGAGGATTGTTCATGGAGGTGTTTATTGTTGTGTTGCAGGAATCCCGTAGAGAGATTGCACGCTCACTGGGTATTTTCTGCCGTAATAATAAACATCTGTCTATCTCGATCACAACCAACCCACACCGGCCACTTCCTCCATAGCCATTCTTTCGGGAATGCCAACGTGATGATGCCTCCAAGGTGGGAGGCAAAATGTCACAAAATCAAAGGAACACTCGACATGCCTATCCCGAAAGAACAGCTTTGGAGAGCAGTTCTTGTTCCAAGTGGGGGCTTTCAGTTTTTTGCGGTTCACCTCTGTCATGTAGCCATTACCTTCAAGCATTCATTTTCATTCATTGTCAGAAACCGCTTAAACGCAGGCCACGAAGGGTTCATTAACAGCAACTTAAACCTTCCCAAGTAGGAGGGGAAAACTGAGCCAGCCTTGACGGTTCCTTGGCTTTGAGTGACGAGCTGCCTCTGTGACTCAGCCTAGCACACTAACAGGCCGACACTTGGGGAAATCCTTCCTGGTGCTCAATGTGTAAACAATACCCGTGCACCCACCCCGAGGCTGTACCCACCCCCCCCCC